>OZ026623.1:84746561-85156561 GCA_964020975.1 Hermodice carunculata | reverse complement strand
AAGCTTGTTTTCTCAGAAAGGATAATAGGACGAGAGCCCCACCTAAGAACGGCTATTCAAAGAAAACGGCTGGGCGAAATTTAATCCGATTAACGGCTTTTGATTCTTTAATGTCTGAACTGCAAAAACGATTCAGCGATTTTCTAAATTTTGCTTCGTTCTTTTTCTATGAAATGAAGAAAATGAACATCCTGAAAATCAAAGGGAAAATTGAAACGTCAAACTTTGAGGATGGATAACAGAAAAACGAAACCAAACATAAAAAATCGCAGGATCGTTTTTTGTTGCCAATATGTCAGGATTAAGATACAAGTGTAATTATGATTTTATCACAAATAATTAGGGACTTATATCGACATTTATGGGGTGGATGCTTTGCGGTCAACTTTCAATTGTTTATTCAACAATTAACATCACAGACACCCAAATACGGAACATATAAATTCTTTGGAGTATGACAAGTACACACATATATGATATGTTATCTTAACCCAAATACATTTTGAGCTAGGATTGACTAAAGTGGGATTTATTTTTGGTGTCTTACCTGTCCTTAAACAAACTTCTTCGGATTTGAATTTAGCACAAAGATTAAAACATCACATCCTTTCTGTATTTGCCGATTGGTATAGTCTCTGATCATAGGCGCCTGCATCAAGTTCTTGTAAATATAATGGTACAATTGCGTATTGGGAGGTATGTAAAGTGCAGTCCACTCCTGCACACATACAAGCCTCGTGCCGAACCAACAAGTTTTTATACAACTTATTACGACTTAAATCTAAGATGAGATAAGCTTAAAACATTTGTTTTACTAGAAGGCAACACCGTTCAGAGACACCTGACTTTAACCAGCCATTCAGATACAGAAGAAGGTGTTAGATGTCCGTTTAACCTTGGAGGAAAAATGTTAGCTTATTCCGCCATGGCTCAACCAATGGTACCTTCTTGGGCCGGGGTTCGAGGGTCTTGAGTGCTTTACTCCATTGTTTCCCACACAGATCATTCACACACAAAGATTAATATACTTACCTCTGTGGAAAGGGAAATACTCGGTATACAAGTCATCTGACACCTCGGGGGTTTTCTTTGTCACAAGCCACTGGCGTGTGCCAGATACCTGAGCCATGAAAGTTTCTGTGACGTCATGATGCAGAATGCTACTTGACCCGGCGTTGTTCCAAAATAGAGCCAGCTGCTTTATCTGTTGAATGAAGGATATTATGCAAATATATGATGCTACAGACACGCAACAAAACCGTAAGAGGAGTTAAAAACGTATTACAAATTGATATCAACTTTTATTTAAATGTTTTACGGAAAGCACGAGATAAAAAAAGTATTATACCATTTATCTTTAACACTACGGGTTGCTGCCTACTGATTTGTTCCAAAAGAGATCGTTTTCTCGGTAACATTACAGTTTTAGCTTAAATTGAAGGAACAATCTTATCGGAGTATAATCCCATCTTTGTCCACTTTACAGTAGAATCCATATCATCTTAATAAAACAAAAGGACTGAGTGTACTAGTTTCTTTCCATATTTACCTTTTTTTTTACTATATGGTCAAAGTTCAAAGCTCGGGGCAGATGATCACCTTCTACAGAATACTGAGTGATCGCACGTCAAACATTTTACAGCAGAATCTTCTACTAAGTACTAAAGTTATGCACGCTAAAGCCCTTTGAAAAAAAATCGTTGAACAAGACCAGAATACTGTATAATCATTTATATTCCAAAGCACAAAATGTCACGAATTAGACTCAAAACAGATTTTTCGTTAGTCTTATTTTCCCGAATTGACACCATCAAGCTAAAAAAGTGTTAATGGTACGAAAACTCCCCATTTGTGTCTGTAGAAGTTTCTTCTGCTATTTTAATTGATGTACTTTGTCAAAGATGTTATCTGCCAAAATTTGGGCGAGTTTAATATTCCCGAATAGGGCCTACTCAGCAATATCTATCCCTCGCAAAAAGTATGATTATACAGTAGATCGTAGACAAACACGGTTGGCTAGGCCTGCGCCATTCATGATGATCTTCAGCAACAATTTTATTATTATTATTATTATTATTATTATTATTATTATTATTATTATTATTATTATTATTATTATTATTATTATTATTATTATTATATACGGTACGTTGGTATGATTCGCTGGCAAAATATACTTGTATCAACAGGAATATATCTCCCTCTGCATGGCATAAATTAAGATGGCTTACCATAGGCATAAATTTGTCGCAATCCAAAAATTTTGGCCACAAAAAGTCGTTAAGCATGCCAAGAGATACGGTGGAGTCCATGTAAACTTTCTCCTTTTTGAACACCCTGCAACAGACGTGTTGTGAATCAGCTATTCACCTGATGTCATACTATACAATGCATGTGAGCACCTGTATTATGAAGATGTATGATAAACAGACTCTTAGTACAATTAGGAAGCATACATAATGTTGCTTAACTCTTTTGGTGCCACGTTTTGGCTGAGTCTATAGCTTTCCTCAGATCTCTCCAACTGTACAAGTGCCGGTACTTAAATGAAAGTCGCTTTACAAACAATAATGACAAAGGATCATTATATCAGTTCAGAGTGCATCCACTTTTGTCGAAAGTGACAATGAAAAAGTCGAAAGTGACAATCATAAAGTCGAAAGAGACGTTGGTAGAGTTGTAAGGGGAGGTAATTGCCCTGAAATAACATAATATAAATAATAATGAAATTAAAAATCCATGTGACTATTTGATGAAACTTGCTAAAGAACCTAAGCTGCATGTCCATCAAATTTGAAAAGGGTCTAGCCAACTGTTTTAGGAGAAGAGGTCGAAAACGTAATTATGAATCGGTGGACGACAGATCATCCCACAACCTCGGCTAACAAACAGGTCAACTGACTTAAATATGAGATAGACTGTTCATCGGATAAAAACTGTTATGACCCAGGGGTACGCTGACATTCCTGTATAGACATTGATCTCCTTTAGGAAGAAAAATATCTTAGAACACAGTAGAAAGAAAGGGTAAAGCTTAGCCGCTCAATAGCCAGAAGGGGCCTGTATATCAAATATTGCTGATTTGATGTTTAAAGATAAATGGCTCGTTCATAGAAATCATTTAATAGCAAATTAAACACGAGACACAACAGAATGTCATGCCATGGATGAACAACTTTCCTGAAGTCTTCGCCATGAAAGATATTGAATTAGTATTTTATCATCTGGTAGAGGGTTGATATACAAAGAGATAGACGCCAATTTCGTTTAATTCTACTATATATATATATATATATATATATATATATATATATATATATATATATATATATATATATATATATATATATATATATATATAAGTGGCCTAGGAAAGTTAGGAGTAACCAATATAATGGGAAGACCTGTAAACACAAGACACACGAAATGACCTAATGGAAAAGGAGAAATGTCAAACATGGACAAATGTAGTAATTACCAAGTGCTTCCTCAAAGAAATCACTTACTCTATGAAGTCCTCCATGGTAGTTCTCGAGTACAGTGAGTGATATTTATCATACATAAACCGGAAGAGCACAGAAAACTTATCTTGTCCAAATTTCTCTTTGATATACGTCAAATTTTTCCATAATGTCATAGCAGGCCAATTGCGTGCTGCACCTCTGAAGACCACAGGTTTAGACGTTCGCATAAAATCTCTATAGAAGGTTTCGGCGTCCGGCATCTCATAGAACGTTGGGGGTTCCAAATGTGCTGCACTGTGATCTCCATAGGGCATTTGATGTCCCCGTGGTTTGTGGGTGCAGACCCGAGGTTGTGAATTGAAAACCGGATCCAATTCTTTGGTGCACACATGCTGATCTAGGATGGTTTCTTTGATGAGACTGTAGGTATCAGCAGTGTGAGTAAACATTGGCGTTTGTCCATTCGCTGGTGAGAAGACGACCAGAAGGTACGCTAGCAGAGGAAGTACCATAGTCCTAAAACAATAATTAATTATTATGCGTCAGTCAGTAAATTGGTAATTGATAGCTAGTTAGAATTTCATTAGACATAGTCTAAAAGTGCGACATGAAGAACCATACACATGCACCAATAGACACTCACAGTGGCAATAAAACTACAGTACTTAGATTTACTTTATTGCTTATGATACACCAAAATCTTTTGAATTATAAAGGTGTCAACATGGATCCTTGGCACGAATCACGCAGCCTATAAACGGAAGATTGGCATTGTATTTTCTTCTACTATGCTCCACCGCGGGACTCCACTGTATTTTTATAATAGGCACTTGTTCTGCCTTTTTATTTGTTTAGAAATGTATTATATTTCTTGGTCCCCATTCCCAGCTTTTGCGTCAGCCACGTCCATTTACCGTTTCATGCCGGAATCTCGATTTCGTTTCTGACTCAGTACCGGCAACCTCGTTTTGAATTGTGACCTGATGTCTACATCGGCAGTTGCGAGTGGCGAGGCATCTTGACGCTAGGGACATGACATCGACAAGATTTGCTCATCTTTCCGAATGATCAACAAAACAGGGGAACAAAATATACACCATATGGGACTGTAACGGCAAATAACAAGGCCGCAAGAATATTCTGATGATGTTTAGAATAACGCTTTGAAAAGATACCTTTTATCGGTGATACGATCGGGCCAAGCCCATGCGGTGACAGGCTTTGTCGGATCTAGGAGACTCATACATATTCAGGCACATGCTTCCTCAAAAAAACCTTGGCATGCGTATAGCCAAAGATGGGCTTACCTAACCACACCTGACACACTTTCATTTTTAGGACTTATGGTTAAGTTAATTGGTTATTTGCATAGATCATGTTGGCAAGCGTCTCACTTCTCTCATTTAATTTGGTAATTAATAATCTATTAATGATTAGTAACTAATAAGCAATAAAGGAAAAGTCATAATCCCGCAATTCATGAATGATACATCGTTTAGTTAAGTAATAATGTACATGTATCAACATATTGTCAGTCTCTCAATTTATCACTACTTAAGGCATGTATTACTTCATAAGTAATACACTGGTTCAGGGAGACGTCCTACTGATAGTGAAGGTTTTACTCGTCTGTTAGTAGCGCGCTAAATCATTTGCTGTAAATACAAAAATAAATAGATAAGCCAACAGACAATTTAAATGAGTGCAACAGGCATTGTCACATACATTATAAAAATTAGTTCAATGCATCAGCTCCCAAAATAATGTAAGGTGAGTATTTATATCTATAATAATTTTATCAAAGCACAACGAACCTTCCTATAATTGTCCTGAAGTGCCTGCGTGACCCCTGCGGTTTTATCTAGGCTGCGCCATAATATTGTTGAGTGCCTCGTTAACCATATACTGGTGACAAAAATGCGTCTCTTGATACCGCGTCACCTTAGCACATTCACAGGGTTTCCAGGGATGGGAACATAAAAAAGTTCAAAGAATGAAGATTGCACAGGTGGTGGGGAAAGAGAGGATCGGGCTGAACGTAAGCTTCGCCGCAACAACTTTACTCCTGATAAGTTGGCGTCGGTCCGGTAATGATGGTGGGTGGCAGGGAACTGTTTGTTTATTTGTGTGTGTGTGTGTGGGGGGGGGGGGGGGTATGACGAGGCCAACTCACCAGTTTTTCACTCTGAATGAAACATTCTTTTAAGGACTTCACCACCCTTAACCTGTGTTTGCGCGTTACAGGAATATGAAAATATTGGTGCCTTTGCTTGCTGATATTGACATAGCTTTCTGACATTACAGGAAAGTTGATAACAAAATTCTGCGTGGTTTATCATAATGTTTAATCAAGTTACAAGTTTCGGGCAAACACACAAAAATAACACAACTTAAACAAAACATATACAGACCAAAATGCGCTAACATCATAACTATACGAAGAAACTGGATGGGAAAAATTATCTGATCGAAAGGAAAGGTCCAAGCGGATCATGATGTTCAAAAATGTTCATAAATTAGCCCCTAACTATCTCTATACTACTCCCCCAAATGTCCCAACCCCGGTGGACAACCCCCGAGCTACCAAGTCAAGTTCTAATTTAAGTTCACGCTCCGAGTTACCTTCCTTTGATTCAAGAACAGTTTTCTTGGAAAAATATTTTTTTCCTTGCTCTGTCAAATTATGGAATCTACTTCCGTTGGAAACTAGAAACTTAGCGAATCTAGCTCGGTTTAAAAGGAAAATTTCCACTCCCAGATCATATCCCGTCAGATATGCAGAATTACTTAATGTTGATAAGAGACATTTATCTATTATACACTCCCGCTTACGTATGGGCCGCTGCCAATTAAACGAACATCTTTTTTAAAATAGGTGTAAAAGAATTTGCCTCCTAAGCAGACTTTCTTGGGGCGATACACTATGTTGGCCCCCAGCGGGGGGGTAGTAGACCGCCAAGAACGGATGTTTAGCAGGCAATAAAAGAATCTGCTATTTGCTCATGCGTAGCAGCTTCAGAAAGCATCTGGCATTACATTCTCATATGTCGCAGCTATGCTGCTGCTCGAGATATCCTTCATACATCAATTAGCGCTCTGGCACCATTCTGCATAAATACAATTTTGTTTGGTTGCAATCTTTGTAGTCTTGAAGACAATATTAGCATTTTTCTAGCAGTACAAGAATTTCTTGAAAAAAGCGAACGTTTTCAAAGGGGAGCCGTCACCCAATTTTTTACGTGCAAATATATTGATATTTTATGCAATATCGGCTGTGGTAATTTATATGCACCCCTGTCTGTGCTCGTTTTAGTGGTCTCTATCTCTTCTATGTATCCTCTGCTACACCGCTCATAGATTCCTTCCATTTACTGACTCGATTAGCGATGATACTCAGGAGTTGTATTGTGCCGTTTGTCCTGTTTTTGTCATTTCTCTGCAAGAAGGATTAATATAGGGCCACGCCCTGCTTCCTAATTGTATTTCTTCAGAAATAAAATACGTTTAAACCAACATCATAACTACCAAAAGCTAAAAGCCTCACATAAACAAGTATTTTGCTGCAAAACAGACTATTGTTCCGCGTCTCTGACTGCGCTCCACGGATAGTCTGCCGAACCGCGGACCAGGATTATTTCAAGGAGCAATTAGCACTCGCTTAATTGATGCAAGATAACTTTACTATACGGGCCTCTCTGGCCAATGACCGCTTTGTCTTTATGACGTCACGTTCGACACACTTGTGTGAGCACATTGCAAGCCAACATGCTCAGCGTGCGTATTCCACGGAGATCAAAGGGCTAATGTGGTTTACTGGAAGTGAAACGTTGTATACTGGTAACTCTTGTAACTCTGACAATTCTGAGTCATAACGTTAAGATGACTAGAGTCGCTACCGTATTTTTGCGTGAAACAAGCCAGTACAGAAAAAACTGTAATAATTCTAATTGAATCAAATATAAAATAAACGGCAAAGAAAACACCACATGTATACATATTCGCCAGTGGTTGACTTGGCCCAAGTGAAATTGATCAACAAATCTCAGAACAAGTGCGTGTCTGGAGTTCACAGAAGTTACGCGAAAGTATTACTCCTGGTTCAATAATTTAATCGTGGTATGGTGGAACTAATGCTGAATGCAAGACCTGTAACAATTTAAATGTAATCGAATGTAAAATAAACGGCAACACAACACCACGTGTATATCTGTGTTTTGCTTTTTGGCAAATGTTAGACCACGTGCGTCCCCTAAAGTTCTCCGGAGTTCACCGAAGTTCTGCGAAGCAATTAATACCCAAATGCAAATTACCAATGGCGAATTCAAGTGTGCAATTGCAAGATACCGAGAGCTTATTTTAATTGGTTTCTTCCGATCAACAATGAACTTGACATAACTGAGCATTTAGATTAAGGTCAAGACAGACAGTAAGTCATGTATTCAGAATATGTTTGCGACCGTTCAGTTGTTTTTGATACAAAACGAAGGCTTGGTAGTGGACGGCACCACAGGGGGGGGGGGAGAGAGAGAGAGAGAGAGAGAGAGAGAGAGAGAGAGAGAGAGAGAGAGAGAGAGAGAGAGAGAGAGAGAGAGAGAGAGAGAACCCGGTATGTTCTAAGTTGCGATGCACTTCACATCCATCCCGATTATTTGAAATTAAGTTTGAAATACAGGGGAATAATGATAATCGAATGAATGACAGCTACAGTTTGGTCGTATATGATGGGAGAAAATCAGGGTTTGTCACTGTTTGACATACGAGAGTCTCGTAAAAAGCGGTAGTTTGTGGTGTTTTGCCCAATTTTCCGGTCACTGGTCGCTTTCTGTGGGTGGTCGCTCACGACAGTACATTTATTATTTTAAAAAAGTCCGTGCATGGAAAAAATGGTTGTTTTGACCAGGTGGTTGCTAATGGCATGCAATATCATAGGCCTATACACAAGTGCTAACTGCCGCTACTGAAAATTACGCTTATCTAATAACTCAATTAACTATCTGCATTCCAATCTTAAAAGCCGCTCGCTGATCCTATAAGACGCAGTATGGATATTAATTTGATGTCGCAAAGCACAGGTTTGACGCCTTGCGATCACGGGGGACGTGCGGGTCGCATCACTGTTACAGACAGGCCATATGCACATTTTTCGCAAAATTAGCATTTTTTTTTTTTTTAGATGTTTAAGTTCACAAATGCCAAACTGGTATTCGTGTAGTTCTTCCCGAGCCATATAAAAGAAAAAAAACCTTTATCTGCCTTCAATAAGTATTCTGTATTTCCAAAATATTAGTAATATCCCGCCTGTCCCCACAGGGACCGACCCGTATCTTGAAATTTCTCACGAAGCGAGACTGGGCAATCAGGTATACATTTGGGGCGGGAACTTAATATGCATATCTCCTATTGCCGGGTTACAAAATGGAGGGAAAATAGCGTCACTATCCCAGAGGTCAGTGCGGGTTAAAAGCCACTCACCTATCACAGGATGCTAACATTTTCCGTTGCAGAAGGTGACAGACAGTCTGCCAGTAGCGGTTCGGCAGACTAAGTGGAGCTACCACACAGAAACGATAGCGTAACTTAAGTCTTTCTTAGCAGGCAAACAAGTATTACAAAACTCCAAAAGATAATGTACGTATCATATATATTATTCCCTATGGATGTAGTTTTTTGTTCTATTGTATTATGTCATGAGAATCCCTTGGTAAATGCTCCAATAGAGCATTACAGTGGTGAACATTCATTGGTCTCCTTAATGACGAGGTCCTTCTAGTAATACGTTGGTACCTGTATCTACTCCATATAAATTCCCGTTAACACACCTCACATATTTGACTTTATCTTGACACCGCATAATCTGGTGTCCATGTGCGCTTTCATAGGTTTTCAATAGTCGTGTCGTTCTAACTTTTAAAGGGGTTTCAGACAGTGGGCTGGTACGATAAGTGAGTGCCGGCTGGCCTCCCAGGTCATGCCGCCCAGCAGACTGGTGCATGGCCTGGGGCACGCGCCAGGTATGCGGCTTCGCCGCACCAGTCCAGTGTCGTGTATTTATTTGAGTGAAATTATAGGAAATAAGAATACGCAATATGCATATTAGTTTCCCGCCACAAAGCACGGGTTTGACGCCTGACGATCACGGGGGACGCACGGGTCGCATCACTGTCACAGACAGGCCATATTCTCATTTCTCACAAAATTAGCATTTTTTGAGAAATTTTAGTTCACAAATGCCAAACCGGTACTCTTTTAGTACTTCGCGAGCCATACATAAAAAAATTCCATATGCCTTTAATAAGTATTGTTATTCCAAAATATATGTAATGTCCCGCTTGTCCTCCACAGGTACCGACCCGTATCTCGCCATATCTTACCAAGCAAGACTAGGCAATTAGGTACGCAGTCGGGCCGGGAACTTAATATGCATATCTCCTATTGCTGCTGCCACCAGCTGGCTAATTGTATGATCTCTTGTCAGCTTAAGAAGCTGGTAACAACTCAACCAATGGTACCTTGGCCAGCAGGCCTGGCTCACAGAGTTCAAAGAAAAGCTAATTACCGCATGACCATTGTAGAATGACATCACAGCTAAAGAGCCCACACAGGAAGTAAAAAGTGGCCCACTTTTCCTACCCAGTTCTAATTACCTTTAATCCGCTCATATTCAATCTGTATTGCAACTGATTTTATCTAGATATATGCTTTTATCTACATGTACATGCTTTTATTCCCCCCCCCCCGTAACGTGAGCTCAACAATTTATTATTATTATCATCAATCATCCATTATAATGTCCAATTATTAAAACTACCAGGCAGTGTGTATTCCTCAAGTAACGAGGTGATATATTTTGAGAAAGGCCAACATTTGGTATACTCTTTCACAGAATGACAGGTCCCGGGGTGCCAAATAGGGTTTTCTGCTTGTCACAACGGTGCCTTAATTACTGGTTCCTTGAAAACCCTATCGTAGGTTCTTCAGAAGAACATTTACCATGCGTTCTTTGAAGAACCCGAACAGTTCTTCAGAGAACCCTTCAGTTTCAGTTCTACCAGGCAATATTCATAAAAATGTCAGGAAAGACTCTCAGTAACCAGGATCATATAGTTGCCGTCCTGCAGCCATTTGACATGGTTTGTCAATATTGTCCTAGATTGGTGTCTATCCAAGATGTAAAGGTATGATGGATTTTAACTCAAGCATCTGCTCTATTCAGGATTTTTGCAGGCTTTAATGAGGGAAGAGATATTTACGATCTAAATTACAAACATGATTTTCACAATTTAAATGAAGTTTTGTTGCTCAAATATAGTTAAATTTATCTTAAAGAATATTTCTACATCATTTTGATCTTATTTGTTTAACATGCATATATCAAAATATATATCTGCTAATTTGTGTTTCAGTTTATGTGTTCCATACGAATATTTAGTCGAATAATCTTTCTTCCGTTGAAAAACCTTGCTTGGATCTGAAAAAACCTTGGTTCCCCAGAGAACCTATGGGCAATTCAAAGAACCCAGAGAAGCCGTTTTATTTTAGCGTATATGACACCGTTTATCATTTTCATTTCCGACTTCACTTTATGATTTACTTGGTTGTTAATGCAATTTTGGTGTCCATATTACTTCGATGTATGATTTGCATGTATTTTACTTTCTCCGCTTGCGGAGATAGTATATATGTGTATATATATCTTCATTCCGTACACATAACAGTACACAGTACATAGAAAGAAGGCAATAACAGTTTTTAAAAACAAAAAAACAACAAAAAGTGTCAAGTATAGAATAGAGAGAAGATTACATCTAAACATGTAATATATCAAGATGTTAGCAACTTGTAGCATACGGATATCAAGATACACATAATTGTTCCATACAGCTCACAATCTCTTTTCTTGTCAAAATTGTGTTGAGCTTGCCATATCTTGCTTGGCATAACTCACGAACTAATACAGCGGTACCTTTTAACTGTACCGAACTCTGAACAGCCAAATACCCGATTTCTGACAAACATTGACATACATTATGATTGAACAGATTATATTTGCTCAAGCGATATGAATTCATTATGAAGTTAAAAAGAGTTACATATTGGGGAGCAGCTTCCTTCAAGGGTTAGAAGGCTGCAGGTACGCACCAGATAATTATCACCGGAGATGAGTTTGTGGGTAGATCGTCAAAGATATATGGCAATAGATCATTGTGAGTAATATATGGAATATTGCACACAAACCCTACAGCTTTAAGCCATGCAGCATCAAAATCCTTAACTTCTTGTTTAGAAAGGTCCCAAAGTTGACATCCATAAAGAGACATGCGACGGGTTTTATGTAGATGGTATCTCATATCCGAAGACACGTTTGCAAGTTTTGCTACAAAAATATTTACATCAGACCGACATCTCCTGTGGCACTTTTAGTATCTTCTCCTTTCACATTAACACCAATAAAGTTTCCAAGATGTAAAAAATGATCGACCTTGTTAATGCGAATATTGTTTAGGTATAAATGTCCACCTGCCATGTTGTTCCCGATTTCGATATGAATAGTTCAGCTGGGACACTAGACCAACTCAAGGGTATTGGAATTTGGACTACTGTCCAGATAAAACAGTCAATATTTGTTTTATTAAATTTTGGATAAAATTTAACAAGAAAATGAAAAAATACATTAAAATAAGAGCATTGACACTCAGAATTTTTTAAGTGTAAACATGATCTGACATGGTATATGACAATATTCAGAACACATGTGCATACTTACTGCATTATCCCTCATCAGCACCTATCACTTGGCTCGGAAACAAAAAACATTAGTAATATTTTACATTTTACCATCATGCTAAAATGCTCCATATTTAACTCTGGAGGACCTTGAAAATTTCCTAGTGACCAGATGCATCTTAGAGATAAAACTGGTGGTGTTCATACAAAACAAAAATTCAATAAGTTTTACATTGCTCTCTTTGATAGGCAGGTACTCTGATTTTCAGTCCAAATATTGAATCATGTGCATACTGGAAACCAGAAGCGCGGTAATAGTCTTTTCAGCCTCAAAAACTATTCCCAGGCTCCTTTATCAAGAGGGCAACAGTTCATTCCTGAATGATAAACATGTGATACTGTTCAATCAATCACAAATATGTGTACTGTAAATTCTCTAATTGAAGCCGCGGCTTGTATTAGAATACATTTTTTTTTTCAAATTCACGATGATGAAGTCAAGGTGCGCATTCAAATATAGAGTTTTCCCTGTACTATGACTTAATGAGCTATTATGGTAGCATCATCAGTAGACATATCGAGAACACATAGCATCATAAGGTTTAGTGATAATAGACGGGTTGGATTTTTAATATACCTGCTTTTTATTGATTCTGTAATATCGATAAAATGACGTAAAAATTACCCACGAATCGTACAAACTCAGGCGGGAACTTTTAATTTTAAATTCTTAAAATTAGCAGCCTGAAGTCGAGATGTGTCTTTATTAGGGTCTTTCTGTTGAACAAAATGACGGAGATTTAAACATTGTAGATATTCCGAAAGTCGGGATGCGTCCTCTAATAGAGATGCGGTAAATATATATATATATATATATATATATATATATATATATATATATATATATATATATATATATATATTTATATATATATATGAACACACACGCACTCACACATACAAACACACACACACATATATGTATATGTATATATATATATATATATATATATATATATATATATATATATATATATATATATATATATATTTAATGTCATTATTCAAAGCTTTCAAGTCCGGCGAAAATATGAACATTATGAGCTTAACGTTGAGGAAACAGAATTGTGACAAAGGTATGAAAATAACGTTTTACACGTGTAAACAAAATATTTGGCTTCAAATGAATGAGGACCTACATCTACGACTTTTTCGGATGCATTTAATAAAATTTAAAAAGACTTCGGGGATTTTCTGTGTCTGTTTGGAAATGATGAACAGCTAAAATTCAGGTTCACACGAATTGCGGTTTAGATTTGAAAAGGTCTGTAGTCAGGCCTATTAAAATGTCAACAAATATATTCAGAAAATGAATAGCTGAAGAAACTCAGGAAAGCCAGGAGTGTCAGAACAGAACAAGTGATGATGAAATAAAACTAAATATACCTTGACGGCAGAAAGAAAAGGGAAAGTAGAGAAAGGTCCAATAAATAAAAAAAGAAAAGAAAAAGAAAACAAACAGCATGATGTGTGAGTTGATACTGATAGTATATGTGCACCAACAACTGCACACCTTAAAGGTAACAGGAAGTGAGCGGAAAA
Source organism: Hermodice carunculata (assembly GCA_964020975.1). Classification (NCBI taxonomy): domain Eukaryota; kingdom Metazoa; phylum Annelida; class Polychaeta; order Eunicida; family Amphinomidae; genus Hermodice; species Hermodice carunculata. Next base: position 85,142,771 of record OZ026623.1, on the reverse strand, counting down.
GATGGGCCATCTTTTACTTCCACGGTGGGCTCTTTCGCTACGATGTCATACTACAATGGTCATGTGATAATAAGCTCTTCTTTCATCTCTGTTTGTGGGCCGGGTATGTCAGGGTGACATTGGTTGACGTGTTACTCACCTCTTGAGCTGACAAGAGATTATGTTTACTGGTCTACCCCATGCATACAATTACCATACTATCAGCCACCTGGTGGTAGCAGCACTTCTTTTACATCTTTCCATACTCTGAAGGTTTCATTTCCGTTAATATGTCTGTGGTTACATGGCAGAATCCTCAGCAAAGCTTTTCGTATCCTCCCAATATCAACGAGCAAGAAAAGCATTCTCGGCATTGTATTTAGAGGTACGCCTGCCGAAGTTAAAGCTGCTGTGGCTGTCGAATAGTTTCTTGCAGTCAAATAACGTCAATGTGACGCCTGATATGAAAGATGAGATGACTGCATGGGAAGAGAAAATAAGAATCGACCGCCACAAAAATACTGTGTTTAGGCATTTAACCATGAGCACCGTAGATTTCAAAGTTCAGTGTTAGACGCATTGATTGAAGACATCATCTTTGCAGATGAGCCATGAGCTGAATTAAAGATATATATATATATAGTCAGCTTTGAAACTTACCAAAATTACCAAAAAAATTTTAAAAATCACAATTTCGTACCTTTGCCTTCGAATCCGTGGTCTCCCTGTATAAAGTATGGCGCTCCAGTACATGTAAGGTACACGTCTCTTGTGTGAGTAAGCGTATGTCCCCTCTATGATAGAGATTAAATCAATAAAGTCAACATGGTGAGCATAAATTCATTTAACTCTTTCACCCTTGCAGGTTTGTGAATAAACCACTTATTGTTTTTATAGGGTGTCTTCAATTCCATTAATTGCTTTCATTTTTGCACTCGAACAACAACCAATTGTCACAACATTTGTCCATGACCAGGAAGACGTTTGCAGAATGGCTGAATATACGGCATGGTCAGCGGCTTTCTTCCCAGGACGCACCGGGACAATTCCTGGGCTACATCTAGGAAATTAACTGATTGACTATTTTTGACCACTTTGATACTCTATCCAGCACCATTTTGGAAAAAAAAAAAAAACAAAGACAATAAACAAAACCGTTTAACACGATGAAGTTTCTTACAGGGGTGTGGCGTACCACGGGAACTTTTCGTATTGGAGAGAACAAGAAACCTGTCTTTCATGTTGAGGAGACTGGGAATATAGCAATATTCCTGGGAAGCCTATATTGCACGGCAACCCTGATTTATAGTTTTTTGGGAGTAGAAGATGCTGAACTTCAATTCTACTGGAAACAGGGAACATGGTTGCCTGACTACTAGAAGCCACAAAAAATATAAAATAATATAATCGTGGCGCTACCTGGAAAACAGATGCTACCAACAAAGCATGATAAAACATGGATGATAAGGATTCGTTCAACATAATTTATAAATGTCCCTTATCAGTGTACGGGAATGTCACTGTTTTTCTTTGCAAATGTTTTGACACGATAAAGCAGACACCGCCGTACTGACTATTACCGCAGGAAACAGCTGCCACACGGCTCTGTATGTATGATGTCGCGGTGCGCCGGTCCAACATTGGAATTGATAAGCGCACACACCTTTAACTCTTTCAGTGCTAACTGCTATTTAAGTCGCACTACTTAAAACCAATTTCTCTGAATTATAATAAGGATGTTATAGGAACAGGTTTTCGTTAAAAAAACTTTCATTTAAGTGACAGCGTGCTTATAGCTGGACAAAATTTACTAGCTCAGGTCAACATCTATCGTCGGCACGCTTATGGCGCAGTGCCCCCAAAGCAAGCCGGCCCATCACAATATTTGACAATGAGTATTGGTGAGATCACCAGTGCATTTGTGAAAATTCCTGCAAAATGGTCCTCCGTGTCAAGCAGGGCGACCACCTGGTGGAGCCTAATACCGTATTAGACAAAAGCAAATGGTCAAAGATGCCAAAAATGTAAAGCAGGGCCACATGGTGTGGCCCAATACTGTATAAGACAACAATCAATTATCCAAAAAGCCAAGTAAAGCTACATGGTGTGGCCCAATATGTATACTGTATCAGATGACGAATGATTGATCCAAAATGACAGTAGGGCTATATGGTGTGGCCCGATACTGTATTGGACAAAACACGAAATGCTCCAAAATGTCAATTAGAGCCACATGGTGAGGCTCAAAATAGAATCAGACGGCAGCGAAAGGTCCAAAATGTCAGCAGGGTTACCTTGTACCCAGTACTGTATCAGACTACAAATTGCTGCTAAATTTCAGATTAAAAAAAGACCCCTTTATTACAATATTTTCAAGAGGTAGATGCAAAGTCTACATTAAGTTTAGTTTTTCAATGTCCCTTACCACGCTAGCCTTTAATGTGTTGGACAATACTTGTTTAATTTGATGAAAGTAAAACTGGATTGCTAACGATTAGCAAATCCAAACCAAATTGCTTTTATATGTGAATTTAAACGGTCATAAAATTGAGGAACTCAGGACTCAGGAACATTTTATTTGACCAAAGGAGATATATAATAAGTACAATTATGGTAATTAAAGATTATCCAGAGATAATAAAGACACGACAACTAAAGGAAAAGTAACATTATGAGGCTAGGGAGACCCACATTAAGATCTTTGACAGATCGTTATCATATGTGCCACCCTATAACAATCTATAATTACAATGCAAGTGAACATAAACGACAAATTTAGGAAACATGGAAACTGATTAAATTACCTATCTTATCTCAAATTTCTGTTGCAAATATAACAGTTCGGTGTATGGCATGACATTTGATAATTCATCATATGATATTTCTTTACATATTGAGAAAAACCCGGGTAACTATGAGTATGTACCTTCTCCCTAATAACTTCAGGCGTTTCATTCAGGATACGTATAATTTCGTGTCTCAAGCAATATCTGGCAAACATATGTTGAGTGCACGTTACAAAAAAAACAACCTTTTTCGTCTTGTGTTATGCTCATGTATTTGGGTGGTTGGCGTAATCTGTATATAACGAAAAATAAGCAGCGACCCTATCATTGTGTAATCTATGATAGAATTTCAAGATCTGTAAATTCGAGTTTCAATAAATTTCTCGATTTAAAAATTGCTTCAGAATGGGCATTGTACTTACCGTGTTTAATTACTCGAACAGCCTTTTTGGAATCTGAACAAGCCTTTCGAATTTGTGTCCCCAAGCAAGAAGGCAATAATTAAAGCGTGGAATAATAAGTGAATTATAAATAGTTTGCAAAGTATATGGTGGGAGAAAATTTTTCAATCTATTCATTATGCCAATAGTCTGAGAAATTTTGGACTTTACTTTTTTAATATGACTGTTCCAGTTAATATGCGTATCTAATTCAAGTCCAAGAAAATTAAATTATCTACGCATTCTATTGATACATTATCAATTTGGAGTTTTGGAATATTTAAGGATGCTTGTGGCAGATAGAAGACCATAAATTTAGTTTAATTAATATTGAGAGACAACCTGTTCATCTTTAACCATGTGCTTATTTTATTTAGTTCAATATTAATTAGGTGTGAAACATACTCATCTGCTCTTACTACACTTGGATGACTCAATGCAGTAAATAAAGTAGTGTCGTCAGCATATACTATGAATTTGAAAAAAGAAGAGGCTACTGTTGTGTCATTGATATAAATCAAAAAGAGTAAAGGACCTAAAATAGATACTTGAGGGACACCAGTTTGAATATTTAAAAACTCGGATTCTATGTCATTAAAATTACATACTGTTTTCTATTTGTTGAATTACTCTGGAAAAGTTCTAGGGCCTTATCTTCAATACCATAACAACTTAATTTATGGAGCAAAATATCATGGTCTGAGGTATCAAAGGCCTTAGATAAATCCATAAATATATTTACCGGAATTTCTCTTTTATCCATGGCAAGCATAATTCTATCAGTAAGTTCCAAAGCCGCAAGTTCTGTAGAATGTATTTCACGAAAACCATATTGACTACTAAATAATTAAAACTGAAACTTCACATATTCATAAATTTGATTATAAATTACCCTTTCAAATATTTTAGAGGTCGCAGGTAGAACAGAAATGGGGCGATAATTGTCAAGGAGCTCAGGATCATCTTTTTTAAGGATAGGGACCACCTTGGCTATTTTTAATCGGTCGGGAAATACACCAGTTGTAAGTGATTGATTTATAACCAATGTAATTTTATTTGGTTGTCTCAGCTTTCACAATTTTTTAGTAAATTCATGGATAGTTAATCATGACCAAAACTATTTTTTGGTTTAAGAAAATCAATAATATCTTCAACAGTTCCCTCATTGACTGGATGTAAATCTATGCCGTACAGGGCTTTTCACATAGTCTCTAAAATGAACGATTTTGCGGTAAGGTAATCTTTGAGGCCAAATTAGGTCCAATATTAGAATAAAAATTATTAAAGCTATTTGCAATTATCACTTTATCGGTAATGATCTCATTATTTATTTTAGGAGAGATGCGGCACTATCCTTATCCCACCTGGGCGAAGCACCGGAACCTGTAAGTTTTAACGCATTTATTTCTCGTGATTATCATCCAGACTCCGATGTTATTCCATCCAAATGTGTCTGGGTGAAACCTTATAAAATGCCCCATCCTTTTATTATGAACATATATTTTTCTCTTTTAGTCTTTGCATGTGTGTGTATATCCAAACACAAAGTGTAAAACAATTGTGCTTGTGCATATTGCTTTCATAAATCTTATTTTGGTGTACATGTGTATGTATTTTTGATGTATACCTTTCCCGAGTTCGGGAGTTCAATAAGGAATAATAATAATAATTCTCTTTTGGCAACACGTATGTTGGTTTTCAAAATTCTATTGTATGTATTAAAATTAATTGATCTCTGTTCATACTCCTTAGCATCATGTGAGAGTTCTTTTAAATACTTATATAGTCAATCACGTGTAACAATAAAATGAATAATACCCTCAGTTATCCATGGACTTTTCTTGTGTTTGTGGGTTTTTTTTTTTTAAATCACGGTTTTAACTGGAAAATGTTTATCTATAGCGCTGACAATGGTTGAATGAATGACCGAATATGAGTCATTAGGGTCAGAGTGAAGATCAGGATTAATATGATTAAGTAGCTGAGCTTCAGATAGTTCATTTTGGAAATGATTTATAGCATCAGGATGCCGGTCACCAGTCTGAATATATTTGGTTACTGTGTCAAACTTAGGTTTAAGGGTATCTAGGCAAATGGAATATGGAAAATGATCAAAGATTCGAGTCGTTATTCTTCCAGAATTAGATGAGACCATATTAGAATTAGACAGTTTCATAAGAAAATTGTCTGTTTTAGTACCTCCCTCCTGAGACAACCTAGTGGGTAAAGTAATTTGTGGATAAAAGCTCTGTGCTGTAATTGTATCAAAAAGAGGCCAAAAACATTTTTTTCATGAACTTTCAATGAATCAATGTTGAAATTTCCGGCTATTATTGCCTCATTATTAGAGTTCTGTATCTTTTGCAGGACCATAGTAAACTCATCAATAAACTTATTATAATTTTCAATTAAGTCACGAGGTGGCCTATAAATGTTTCCAATTATTTGTTATCACTATTTGGCATTTTAACTTCGAGAAACTGACCTTCATATGTTTCGGACCTAGTATAAACATCTACTAGTTGAGATGAGTAAGAACTTTTAATGTATATAGCTAAGCCACCTGTGCATATTTTACCGTGAGAAAGTAACGTGTAACTATCTAACTATAACAGGGATTAGTCCGAATCATCTGTCAACCAAGTTTCTTGCAGGTAAACAACGGCAGGTAAACATCCGTGACTATGTACGTTATGTAAAAGAATTTGGAACTCATCGAATTTGGCATCTAATAACTCGCAATTTAAGCTTATAACTGTTAAGTAATTATGCATTTTCTTGAGACAGGTGATAAGTTGGTCGATATCCTAATAAGGTGACTGTTTTATAAGCTTAGGTGCAAAGAAATTTGGGTCATTTTCATCATAAATTGAGTTTGAATCCAATAAAGTAGTACAAGAATGAACGTCAAGACCCCCAAGTCCATCTAAAATGGTGCTACTACAATTACTCTCCGTAGGCATAATCTATAACACGTTTTATTTTCTGACCCACATAATTTGTGTACTCAGGAAGAACCACAATAACATTAATTCCGTATAACTGAACTTGCAAAACCTGGAGTTGAGGAGAAGGTAAATACAAAATAAATGCACCTGAAGAACCTGTATCGATAATTACTGAGAAACTTTCTACGGTCTATATGATAAAACTACAAAATTGGTAGCAAAGCAAAAAGAGACCACACATGGGTCAAACATGGCACATATGTAAGGAATGGTAAGCCAAGGTGGCCACCACAAGCGGATGCTTCCTCGCTGATGTCAGAATATTAAGCGAAAGATAAACCTTGCAGCACAGGTATCAGCTTTCAAAACTGTTTCAATTAACATAACGGTCCAGCCGGCTTCCTGGTTGCATAACCAATCGAAATTACTATAGTGTAATTCTATTCAAGAGAGAAATTACTATAGTGTAATTCTATTCAAGAGAGAGAAATAGCTATTGTGTAATTCTATTCAAGACAGAGAAATTACTATTGTGTAATTCTATTCAAGAGAGAGAAATTACTATTGTGTAATTCTATTCAAGATAAAGAAAAAAGAAAAAAAAAGTTTGTCGCAGACCCAAGGAAGATAATTTATTGTTAACCAAAATTGGATTCAAATCTCTACTTGTAAATTTATAGACCACTTATATCACGTTAGTAGAAAAACTATGTTGATGATAATCAATATAAAAATAAAAGTAGCTGTGCAAATTTAAAAACAGCGTATTTAAGACTTAATATGAAAACCGATATGAAGCCGCGCGTCAGGACAAAAAGTTCATGAGGCCCACGAAAATATAGATAACTATTCGACAGGGAAAATGTGATTGAATTGAGATGTTGTTCCATTTGATGTTGTTTTTGCTTCATGACTTTCATTTCTTTGAAACGTCGATTGTGTAGAGCCCCATCCGCTGCCCACACACATCCACTTATGAATAATATCGCCGAGATGTTGCAACAGAGATTCAGAATTCAGTATGCCATGTTTTGAGAGAGTGCGAACCAGCTCAGTAACTCTAAGATGTGTACAGAGGCACTGATGATCCATCTCGTATGCCAAACATGTTTTACAAGGGAGACTGCGTGTAGACCATCGTATAATACTTTAGGATTCACTATTATCCGTGTTCTCTATCTACCTTTCCTGATTGGTTTCTTAGAAGACCTAATTGTGTCTGAATACCAGCAGCAGCAAGGTGGAGTTATTGGCAGCTGGAGTTGGTGCCTATCAACGTCTTGTAACTGTGTATTTAACTCTAACACTTCATTCATGTGATGCATTTGTTGTTGAAAATCCTCTTCAGAACAATGTGCACCTTTGAGTGCTTTGTTCTCTACAAGATGTGCAGGAGGTATCGTTACATAGTAACTATTGTGTTGCTTCTTAACTTGTATATAGAATCACGCAGTTCCAACAACTACCGAAGAGCAACATCGATGGCTTTGTGGCTTAGACACCCCCCTCCCCCCCCCCGGGCTTTAGCTTTATAAATATTGTCGTTTATGCCGACTGTAATTTTAACAGTCAACCAGTCATTTTAGGGAATCTTTCCAGAACCCAAATATTGGACTGTTTTTCTTTTAAGCCTCTCAGTGTTACCACCTCTCTTAATAATATAGTGAGTCTTAAAAAGGCTTAACTTGTCAGTCTTATAGTTGGGAAACTTTAACATTACAGGTGTATAGGTGTATTTTTCATTTAAAAAAAAAGAACCTGGGGAAATCATAAAAAAAATCGATTTATGTTTCGGCGATGAAAAAAGTAGATTGTCTGCGTAAACTAAGGTTTTTTCTTAAACAGGAAAACACTTGAACATTTATGTTTTACTTCTATGCGACCTGTTATAGAATATGCCGACGTCCTCTGGCACGGCTGCACTGACCAGTTAAGTTCAACGTTAGAGCATGTAAACCTGGTGACCGCAAGAGGTAGTGACTGGCGCTTTGCGTCACGCTTCAGGTAGACTTTGAGAGATAGATAGATAGGTTAGATAGATAGATAGATAGATAGATAGACAGATAGATAGACAGACAGACAGACAGACAGATATACAGACAGAAAGAAAGACAGACTGACTGACTGACTGATTGATTGATTGATTGATTGATTGATTGATTGATTGATTGATTGATTTTACTCTTTAAGCCAGCGTTACTAGCTCAGTGAATAATCACTGGTCTTCCGTTAGGTCCTGGATGGCACAATGGTGAAATACATATGATGATACAAGGATGAGTGAATTAAATATATGAACAACACAATCAAAGTTTAAATAAGTCTGAAAACTCGACTACATATATTAAAACATAGCTAAAAATATAAAATGAAGGTTATCTATAATAAAATGTCATTACATAATAAAGCAATAAATAATTTAATATACATGTATTTATCTCATGCCAGAATTTAGTATATTATAATATTGGTTCAAAATTAAAGATGGTAGGATCACAGTATGGTTTCTGAATATCACAGGTAAAATGGTAGCTCACTGCAGCTTCACTGTCCTTCAGGCTACGAGGCATTTGGACAGGTCAGGACGTGGTATGTCTTCCCATATCTTCCCATAGGACCCCTAAAGAGGGGCAGTGAAGGAAGTGCACAGATATCTGGCGGTAGAGAATTTCAGTTCAGTGTTCCTCTGTAAGTTATTCTGTTTTTCCCATAATTCAAATTTGAGGGGGGCATAAAATACTGATTATTGGTGGCTGAACGTGTTTGGTTGTTATGCACAATGTGCGCTTGTCTGAAATTTCTGGTGATGGTATCTGGCATGAGGTTGTTATGTACGTTATACATGAAAACACTCAGGTGAAGGTTCCTTCTCTCCTGAAGCATGAGTAGTGTACAGTTAGAATGCAATTCTTGGATGGGAGTGTATCTATTCGTCTTTCTCATGATACGTGGGGAATTATTTTGGAGAATTAGAAGTTTTTTTGTTTTTTTTTTTTGTTTTTTTTTTGATAAAGCCGAGCAAGAATACCAAATAGTAACACAGTAGTCGAAAAGGGAAATTACCAAGGCTTTGTGCAATGTAATAGCTAGATATTTGGGAAGAAGCTTTCTGGTCCTGCCAAGGATTGCAATTCTACTGTTTACTTTGCTCGTAATGGTCTAGTAGTAAAAAAAATGGGGTCCCCATGCACCCTATTGATACATTTTTTAAACTTTCATATTCTTAATCCTCAAGATGTCTTATTAACGGTTTTTGATGTTCCCAAGTCGACATTTTGTCCCATGAGTCTCTTTGGCGGCCATTTTGGTGGCCATATTGGATTTTCGAAAAAAGTCGATCATAATCATAACTTTTGAATGAGACATTGTACAGAGACAAATAACCCCATTTTCTGTGTAACCTTGCCATGAAGAGTTGATACAGGTGGTTACCTTTATGATTTGAACAAGCTTTATACATTTAAACTAAACAAAATGTGAAATATTTTGGAAGTGTCGGCAAAATCCTGCATGGGGACGTCCATTTCCTCTTTAACTAGAAGGGGCAATAATAACTTGCTTTTCAGGCATACATGTGTATTTACTTTTATGTATGCAAGTATACAAGTATATATATATATATTTACAGTAAAACCTGTCACTACTGAACACCCTGGGGACTGAGTGAAAGTGTTCGGCAGTGAGAGGTGTTCAGTAGTCGGAGGTTGGGGTGTTCAGCTGATGGGTTATAAACTTGAAATATTATAAGTGTGTAAAGCTATTTCAGCAAAATTATCCATTAATTCTCCACACAAATGACACTACATGCACATGATGATTGCTAATAACACAATGCACATCTGTACTGTCCCACTGATTGCTATCAAAACATCACATTGTTTCATTCACAACCACTTTCACTCAAACATGTCAACTTATTAAGACAATGCGTGACTGCTGGTAAAATCAAATACACTCAAGAGCAAGGTGGAATAAAACACCAAAATGCTATGAAAACTACAGTTTCCACTGTATTTGGAGACAATTCCAGCATTCAGGATTTTCAATTGCCTGATTAGATTACTCCATGGGCTGTTGGTTTTGATGGCTGATTGGTCAGCAAAGATACCAACCAAAGTCAGTTCTAAGCTAAGGCATTCTTTCACAGAAGATTAAACAATAATCTTGATAAATTGTACCAACCAAGGTGTGATCTGTTAACCACAGAGACAGGGTGGGAAGCAGGGCATAACAAAGGCATGTCTTATCAACCTTCCTGTGTTGGTCCAGCATGCACACAGTGTGCCAGCTTTTATCCTTAGTGACAAACAACCAGCAACTGACCTTGGGCCTGGTTATGGCTCACAAAGAAAGCACATGTTCGGTAGTGGGAGGTTAATTTGTGGCTGTGGGACTGAAAAAAGGTGTTCGGTGTTCAGAAGTGAGAGGTGTTTGGTAGTGAGAGGTTATGAGCTTTCAGGAACACCCAGGTTCCTATTAAATAAGATATAAACATTTGGGACTGAACAAAAGTGTTCAGATGTGTGAGGTGTTCACTAGTCGGAGGTGTTTGGTAGTGCAGGTTTAACTGTATATATATATATATATATATATATATATATATATATATATATATATATATATATATATATATATATGTATGTATGTATGTATTGGGAATGTTTTGGCATTGCATGATGTATTGACTATTGCACTCTGTATTTTTTCCTGTGCTTTTTGTAGAAGTAGCTAGAACAGGTACATGTGTATATTGTGGTGGTGGTGGTGGTTAATGATGCCCAAGTCAAAGAAACCCAAAAGTGATACCAGCAGCAGTGGTGGCTCAGAGATACCACAGAAGCGCCCCTCCCCCCCCCCCCGTAATTTGCATCTTGCATGTGACAGCAATGTTGCAAGCCGCACAACCTTGTTCTGCCCAATCACTACATCATGAACAAAATCAAGCACAGCATTGAAAGTCTCTAGGTGTGTAGCAGCCTTTAGATTTTGCTGTGTATCGGTGAAACGGTTCATAGTTTGGGCTTTATTACGTAGTTGGTTAGTGTACTTGAGATTAAATGATCTGGAACAGGACCGATGGAAATTGGTCTCCTTCGCCAACAGGTCCTATCCTTGTACCATGCGATGTGGAGAAACTAGTCCAAGTTCTAAGGATCCGGGCTCAATGTGCTTCCATGTTGGTTCCTTCAAACCTCCATCCATATCTTTGGAGAATTTCTCCTCCAAAAGCTTACGTCATATACTTTGGTTTGTTCTCCTCTGGGGCTACTAGGCAGTGCCAGGCCAGCCTGAGAGAGTGTCCACCAACCATATCAATGATGTAGTCCTACCCGGCTTCTCAGTGTGGCCAGTTACTTGTTCACCTCCAAATCTGCCAAGCCTTTGGAGGTGAATACTGGGAACTTAATACAACGTTCAGTTCTTCCAGACACTTTCACTTCGAGCTTTCCACAAAAGATACATTCTGGAGCGAAATGCTTTAGGACAGAGGATGAAGGTTGTTTACAAGGTGAGTGTGATGTTGAGGCATCATCAGAAGTGGTAGTACCGTTTCCGGTTTTTAGTCAAGTTTTGGTAGCAGCCTCGATGGTAACCAATTCTATCTAAATCTGCACCACAGAAAGAGAGAGTCGGGAATGCGCTTACAGACATCCGCCATACGATAAGATGAGTCTCGAGGCTCAGCAAGATGTCAGTCACGAATACTATGTAGCTTAGTCAACTTTTCAGTGGCAGATCTAGACCCCTTGGCCTGACTCAGTGGGGTGAAATGTAGGTGCTCAATACCTGTCACATGCAAGATGCAAATTACAGGGGGCGGGCGCTTCTGTCGTATCTCTGAGCCACCACTGCTGCTGGTATCACTTTTGTGTTTCTTTGACTTGGGCATCATTAACCACCACCACCACCACAATATACATGTACCTGTACTATATGGTCACCATCACCAAGCAAATGCAGTTCTAGCTACTTCTACAAAAAGCACAGGAAAAAATACAGAGTGCAATAGCCAATAGATAATGCAATGCCAAAACATTCCCAATACATATAAACATATATATATATATATATATATATATATATATATATATATATATATATATATATACATATATATATACATACATATATATATATATATGTATGTATATGCATATATACAGATATACATATGCATACCGGTATGTACTTGCATACATGAAAGTAAGCACACATGTATGCCTGAAAAGCAAGTTATTATTGCCCCTTCTAGTTGAAAAGGAAACAGATGTCCCCATGCAGGATTTTGCCAACATTTCCAAAATGTTTCACATTTTGTTTAGTTTAAATGTATAAAGCTTGTTCAAATCATAAAGGTAACCATCTGTATCAACTCTTCATGGCAAGGTTACACAGAAAAATGGGGTCATTTGTCTCTATACAATGTCTCATTCAAAAGTTATGATTATGATCGACTTTTTTCGAAAATCCAATATGGCCACCAAAATGGCCGCCAAAGAGACTCATGGGACAAAATGTCGACTTGGGAACATCAAAAATCGTTAATAAGACATCTTGAGGATAAAGAATATGTAAGTTTAAAAAATGTATCAATAGGGTGCATGGGGACCCCCCTTCCTGCCCAACTATATCTTTTACATGGATTGCGAAACAGGCCAAGCCTATATTTATCACTCTCCATGGCACAGATCGTGGCGTATACTTCCTACCTACATGTTTGGTGGAGGAAACCGAAGGACTCGGGAGAAAACCACCGTGCACAGTCAGAGTGGTAGGAACTCTTTCCACATGCTTCCCCGGCCGTGAATTGAACCCGGGCCGCAGAGGTGAAAGGCGAGCGTGTTGCAGCTCGGCCAACCGTGCACCCGCACATGGTGTGAGTTTAGCCTAAAACTGGCAATTGATTTAATATACATGGTGCTCTTAACATTAAGAAGATATGGTCCCATACAAAATGATTATTTAAATGTCTTATAACAGCGTAATTTTTGGTTCTGATCTATTTGTTGAAGTGTTTGTTCATAAAAAAGATTTTGTTTACCGTACAGTTTTTCTTTCAACTCCAACATGATTTTATTTTTTCTCATTGATTACTGATTGTGACCCCCAATGTGTTTGCATGCCTACTGATTGCAGAATATTCTGAATTATGGAACACCAGTTTATATGACCTTTTTGATGCCATTTAGAAAGATTGAGATAAGCATTTTTAACTACGGAGTTGTCCCGTAAGCTTAAAATATGGAACCAATATTTAGCTGCACGAATTTGGTGTCTAAGGTGTAAAGGGAATCGCCAAATTTTAGTATGTATATCCCAAGGGTAGGGGTTCGCTAACGGGCGCCAAGCATTTCTTTAAGATAAGTTGTTTGGACACTCGCAATAATTTGGAGAGAATTATGTTGTAATAAACAAAGCTCTGACTCATATTCCAAGATGGGCATGATTTGTAATCAAATAATTTCAAGCTAAGTAGAGGGGAGGGATAAAGGTGAAGGTACATGATTGAGAATTGTAACGGTTACAGTTAAAGATGAGGACCTTAGTTTTTGTTATATTGAGTGCTAGATGCCATGTTTCACAAAAGGTATATATATAGTTGTTCATATAAGTTCACTAAGTCTTGACAGCATAAGCAAGAACTTTTATTACTCTATTCATTTATTGCCACTATTTCACATTCTTACATTCTTTAGATTTAAGAGGGCTGTATTTATAAAAAAAAATAATAAATAAATGATAAAATAAAGTGAAGACTAGCAGCTGCCATCACGAAAACGGGTGTCCGGGAATTTGAGGCTCCGAACATTACTTCGAGGTTTCCTGCGTATGACCTTATAAATTCATTTGGCTGTTGCAGGCTTGAATGTCAAAACGTTTTGCTTCGAATGTGGTTATAGTGATTGTCTAAGGTGTAAGGTGAGACATAGACAGTGACTGGATTGGATATGGAGCGTAGTGAGATTGGATTACGTTTGGTGGTTTTTAGTTCAAAAGTTAAAACAACACAGAATGTCGGAAAGATGTGGTATTGTTGCTCCTGTTTGTATAATAATGGAAGTGTGACAGGACATTTGACTTTATCAAGTAAAGGGACCTGCAAAGCAGCTTTCAGTCAAAGTAAGAGCAACTTTAATTAGATTATCCGGATTGGTAAAAGGACAACGGCAACTTTACACTGATAAGAGCTCTGCAGAAACAAGGCCTATCCATTTGACGTTATTACCAGGGTGGCGCGCGATTACTACCTATCTGAGAAATAACTATTCAACAGAGGGCAGTATCAACACCAGCTTCCGGAGGGGCTTCTCGAAGAATTGAGTATAGGCATGGTAAGGGTTGACTTTGTTTGTTCTGTAGTCTTGATTCCTGTCCGCAAAGCACCGAACGACAGTGGCCTGATGCCCTGAAGTAACACAATACCTTAATCACGCTCCACAATGTAGTGCGTGGTTGTTTGAAGCTGACGGCGGCAATGACAATTGCATCACGTTATGCAGCTTGACTGAACAGCTGATCTAAGATGCTGCGTCCCGTTTGTCACCTGTGGCGTCACCGATGTCGGTTTCAGACAGTGACGTTCAGTCTCATTCAACATACCGCTAATATGCAAACGGCTAGCACCGTAAAAAGCGAGAGCAGCTTTAATCCTTATGGTACATGCACGATGTACCAGTCATCAATAGGCTAAAATGTAAAAATTTCAATTCAAATGTAGCACAATACGTCACTGAAAATGATTGTTATTAATCAGCGACTTCAAGTTCTAAGCTGCACTTCCATGGTAAAAGTTTTACTATTAAATACTCATTTTGAGGCGAAATTACCACCTGAACAGGAAGACAAACATACAAGGAAGGAATTACAGTGTTAAGTTTCATGATTACGTGACTTATTTTTACTATATTGCTGATTTATGCTTTGGTTGTGTTCTGTTAAGTTCTGTTCTGGAAGGTAGACCTTGCCATTGATCCTGTCATCAAATACACAAAGAAATTAATGCGCCAGGGGACACATGACATTTATGTGCAGGTCAAGGAAATTTTCTGTGTGTGTTCAAAAACAGAGAATTCAGCAAATTCAGAACAAAGACAGATGTAGCAAATGTAAGATCTTTTGGAGTGGTGGATATGGTGGAAAGAATTCTAACACACAAAGTTGACAACATAGCCCCAACAGATTGGCTTGAACTTCACATATTTCCACGTGCAGACCAAGATCGATAGACAATTTTGGAAAACTGATGATGTGTTGATTCTGAGAGTAATCGTTCCAGCAGAATTTGTGTCACACTTTTGTTTCCGCCAAGGAAAATGAAAAAAAAAAAAAAAAAATTGTACAAGAATGCACTTCTAAATCATGAGCACTTAACATACAGGCTGTAGTAAAATAAACAATTATGTGAAGAAGAACTTTATTGGCATAAACCTAAGGAAGGTACAACCTAAGTTCAGGGTATTACAATCATAAATTATAAATAAAGAAAGTACAGCTGAATATTAAAATTACAGAAGCAAAAGCAAGCAATTCTACTTCAGGTGCACCCAGGCTAAGCCACTACACTATAAATATATATAATACATACAGTATATAAAAAATGTACAGTTCTGTTAGCACCCCAAGACCTGAAACCGCAGGTCAAAAGCATCATTCACAAAGTTGAAAATATGGTATTTGACATCTTCCCTCTTTTGCACTGTCATTAGGTATATAAATTTGTCACAGTCATTCAATCTACCAAACTGGTTATCTATGTTTTGTAACTTAGAGAATAAGTCAAGCCTGAGCTCGGAATATTTTGAACAGTGTAGTAAAAAGTGTTTCTCGTCTTCAACCATCCCGGATAAACACAGCTGGCATTTTCTTTCACAGGTAGGAGTTTTGGGCCTTGTATATCTCCCTGTCTCAATGGCAAGAGTAGGTGATCCAGACCAAAATGTCGACAGAGACAGGTTGAAGTATTGAAAGACTAAGTGCATTGTGAGAGTTTGGGATAATACTTCAGAGCTAAGGACTTTGTACACATGTTTGCTGTATTTTGTGGTGTAAATTTAAGATTTATATACATTATATGGAATATCAACAATTTGGCTACACACAATTTTGTTTGCCCTTGTCTAGATTTTGAATGAAAGCATGTGTGTTGAAAAATGTAATGAAAATTGATTTCCAGTTGATTTTAATAAGAAAAAATATGTATAGGACCTGAAATGTAAAGATCACTGACCATTAACAAGTTTTAAAAAAAAAAGTTCATGTTATGCACATGTAGTGTTAACCATTGTCAATATCTATATATGGTGACACCTGTTTCATGAGACCGCTGTGATGAAAGGCCACCTGCCTTTTCAGACCATGTTTACATGTACCATGTCCCTTTTTTTTATCTTTCATGTTTTTTTGCACGTCTATTGAGAGACCCCTTGCCTTATATCATGTGACCACTTTTAGCCTGTCCAATGGGTAGTCACTCTAAAAACAAGTTTCATGGTACATTAAAACCTCCCTATACCGAACACCCTTGGGACCTGAAAAAAAGTGTTTGGTATAGGGAGATTTGCTTACATTGGAAGTATAGATTTGGGACCGAGAAATGGTGTTCAGTGTAGAGAGGTGTTCGGTATATGAAGGTGTTCCGTTAAAGAGGTTTTACTGTATTGTCAAGATTTCATTACATTGCTAGTAGATGTATATGACAGGTTTGAAAAAGTGCTTTCCATTGCAGCCCAGCTGAATTCACATTTTGCATATACATGTACTCCAATTAGTTTGTTAATAAAGAGCAGTGTTGAGTGTTATCCAGTATAATTAGTTTACATTTGCCAGACTCAGAAGACTCCAAATGCGGGCAAAGGAGGGCTAATGCTGGCAAACACTGAGGCCCAAGAGGGTCCATTGGAATTCAGCATTTCCCAGCATTGGTCACCACTAGCCAGCATCTGTAACGCTGGCTAACACTATGTAATGCTGGGAAGTGACTTGAAACGTCAAAATGATTGATTTAACGCCAAGACAAGTTAATAAAACTATTTGTAAAGCTACTCGCATCAATCAGCACTCTGTGTAGACAAAATCAGTTACATTATATCAAAACTTTTATATTTGTAGTTTGGGTACAGGCTCACAGCACTTGACTTCATCATTCATGCAGTGGACCCACATATCATTGATATGGAAAAAGAGTCCTAGGCAATCTTTCTTCACCCCAGCATCAGGGTACTTGCTTGGCCTTGCTGTTGGGGACATGTACTGTATCCATCATATCACAAGAACCTGCTTGGTGGTAAAATGTCTGCTGCAATGTTTCTGTTTAAACGTGCATTTTTAATTTGGGGGGGGGGGGGAGGTAATTAAAAAACAGTTTGAAGGGGAGTTGCACAGGTTGAGTTCTGTCCATATACTAAGACCGATGTCAGCAGCTTTCTTCAGCATAGTTTGGCAATGTCCCCAAATTGTGTCAAAGAAAGATGCCGCTTTGCTCATAATCTAACCAAGGATGGGTTAAACCACCAGTTTTAAACCATCCCGCAATAGGGCAGAGCAAGAACGGAAGCTTCTGCTGCTCTCCTGTAGAGGGCATTTCAGTCTTTCAGGGCTAGAGTTGTGTATTCCCATTACTTTGCATTGTAATCTACAGTTTAATATCTTTAAACCACTCATTGCAGAAACAGCAAAACTTATGCAGTAAAATTATGTACTTAGCTGAAATGTTCACATAAATTTTTTTCTTGCAGCTTTAAAAGTGGGCTTTTAATTTGAGGCTAATTTAACATGCTATCCAATGTAAATCTTTAGCCCTGAACAATTCTATGTATTGGATTGTGTATTCAGCTGAATACACAGATAATTGGTAATTGTGACCTCTCCTGTTGTGCAACCCTTTCCCTCTTAAACTGGCCCAAACCAGCTGGCGGTCAAATGTTGTCTGCATTAGTCTTTGCAACTAATTTCAACAGTGAAAAGCAATTTGACTGAGAATTGTAGATGAGACCTATCAAGATAACATGGCCAAGATCCCCATACCTTGCAAGGAAAGCTGTTGACTCAGTTTCAATTCAATGGGCAAGGGTTAGTCATAGTTGAGTTTCCGTAATAACTTGTGTATCACCAATATATCTCAAATTTATTAAGGCAAGGTGACTATATGTACATGTGTCAAAATACTGCATTTATTAGCCAAGTGTTATGTTGCTAATTATGACTGATATAATTCGAACAATAACATTATGGAATTACTCCACTTAAAGGGAGCAAGATCAATTTGGACTAATTGTGTCTGACAGTCATTATGCTTTGTATATCTTGACAAGTCCTGACCAGAAATAATGAGTCTACAAATTATTTTACAAAGAATGTGAATACATTTATTTTCACAGGTTTTCATTTTCTCAGTTTTTGCATTTTTGACCTTTCACTGAAACTTAAAATTAACTATTTTTGTTATAATTCCTATAAATGCCATGGTAAAAATCTTTTTCAATGGGTTCTTATTTTCACGGTTTTGAAGCATCAGTGAAATATGCGAAAACAAAAACACAGCAAAATTAAATGAATTCACAGTATACATGAATTTGTGTGTCGCAGAAAACGGAATAAGTCAAATATCAAATTATTCCACACCCTGATTAAGTTGTCACTTGTTCTGTACTGTTTTGGATTACTTATTGTTTGTAGTCTCTCAATTTCATTTACTGTCCACAAATCTATATTTGCCTTCTTAGCAGCCCTTATGCCTGATGTTTTTGACATATGGCATTCTAGAACAAAAGAATCAAATGCCTGCTGCAAAACTGGAAGCAAGTGAAATTTCCATGCATTTTGAAATATTCTCAACTTATGCTAAATCACAACAAAAGTCTTGCTCATCACCATTGCTATAATGATTTCAGATTCAAATTCCTCCTCAAAAGATGTTTCATTCAACATGTTCAAATACCAATATGTGTCTATTTTCTGAGAAGCCATTATAATGGCCCATATCACACTTTTTCAGCAATGTACTGGAGATAAGGAGCTTTTTAATGGTGTTTCTGTAACCGACAGGTTGCATTGAATAAGTTAACTCTTTCAGTGCCAAATTTTTGACCGAGTCAACAGTTTTTCTCAGCAATGGGTCCAATGTGTGCCAAGAAAAGCTGTTGACCTGGGATATTCTCTGTGGAACTAACTATAAGCATACTGGTACTTGAATGAAAGGGGTTTTTTTTTACAAGGAATACGAATCTGGGATCCTAATGATTATTCAGACTAGTTTGACTTAAGTAGATTGGCTTTAAGGCCAAAAAAAAAAGTCTGTGTTTGGGGTTTCCCTACAGACCCTTGCCCAAACCCCCCTACCCTAAAACTTTTTATTGATTTTCAAAAAAAAAAAAAAAAATCTAGGCAGATTTTGTTCATGAAATGCACAATTTAGCCATTTTAAGTTACTTTTCTTCTGTTTTCAGAGCAAAAGTTTAAAAAAAAAAAAGCCTACCTACCTACCCTTTTTATTTTTGGCATGTAACCTCAAACACACTATTTATTTTCTTTGGCCTAATCCTTATTGGCACTGTAAGGTTTAAAGCAAGTGCAACCTGGTGTACATGGTACAATTACATATCCTCATGATTTATTTCTTTTTATTTGCAGCGCCATGCAGTCAACCACACAGACATGTGACAGAACCTAAAAAGTGCCAGCAATTCTGTTCCTGGATATATCACTGAAATTTGAATATGAAACCTGATCACGAGCGTCTTAAAGTCCTACTTGCCGAGTCAATAGCTGTCCTTTGCAAGAATGGGTTGCAGTACAAGAGACAGTTCAGTATACGTGGCCTCTTAGGTGTCACTTTAGATGAGGATGAGGTGTTTCTCATTGATATTCATGAACATATAGGTGAAAGTGAGGCCCCCGTGTTGGCAGACTGCAGCAAGAGGGCAGCATCCCCTTGCGAGATGACAGAAACTAGCTCAAGTCTACCATTGAAGCGCAAACGGTCACTGTATCAACCAAAAAACAGTCAGCAGTACCCAAATATGACTGCCTCGACTTCAGTGGCAAGTCGAACAGCCTGGTCTGTCTCCCCATCCTCAGACTCGCCAGCAGGTTGCCAAATGTGGTCATCTGGTAACTCTAATCAAGAAGTTGAAAGTGCACATTCAGTAAGGACTACTCACGGGGAAAATGCTGGCGTCAGAAACTTGTGTAAAAGCGAAAATAGTAATTCAGATTCCCATGATGCATCAGTGGTACAAATAAAAAGTGAACACGACGAAGAGATATCCATATTAGAAACTCATGAGGGAGCAGGAAGCATTGGGCACAATTCAGTAGCACTGCCAAATATGACAAACTTCAATGATGGACTTGGTCAGGTGCAGGAATCCAGGTGTAGTAAGACTACAGAATCTTGCACTATACTTGACGTTGGTAAAAATAAGCTTTCTCAGTTCGCACAGGAAAGTGAGATGTCATCGCAACCAGAAATAGAAGTGTTGGATATCAGGACGATAGAAGATGATGTGATGATTGAGACAGCTGAAGACAATGTTAAAACAGGTTTGTTCAGTTTGATTTAAAATGTACTTGTCATATGTTACCTTTTTACAGTCATGCTCCCTACGCCTCCTGCACCGGTCCCACTTTCATTAATCGAAAATCACAGAAAAAATAAAGTATATTGAAAATTTTGTCCCTATTAGTCATGCAAAAACAATGCCACATGTACATCTTATCTGGATTTCATCCTTACATTCACATTGCGAATTTTCTAAAGCACCCTGGTAACTCAATGTGAATAATACAGGCTCACATTTCAAGCACTTGATCATGTACTACAGCTTTAAATCCACGTTTTTCGGGTGCAATTCACATCTAACCCATGTTAAATGGATGTATTTTTTTTCTTGTTTTTACCTCAGCTGAGGTTTTTTGAGGGTCCATCGTCCACACAACACATTTTCAACTTCTTCTCAAAAACCGTCAGCCAGATTCACTTCAAACTTGGTGGATATGTGCCTTGGGTGGGTCTCTACCAAGTTTGTTCAAATGGTCATGGTCCAGTGATTTTTGGATTTTAAATAAATTTTTTTGTTCTTTTTTGGGTAAATCTTAAAAAATCTTCCCCGAAACCGCTCACCCAATTGCTTTGATATCACACAGGAACACTCCCTGGGACTCATAGTTCTTAATTTGTTCACCAGGTGGCGCTGCAATTTTTTCCTGTTTTTTTATGAATTTTTGTGTGTTATAGCTATTTTTGACTTCTTCTCCAGAACCATCACTCAGATTATGCTGAAACATGGTGGATATGTTCCTTGTAGAAGGGTCAAACGAAGTTGTACACTATGTGGGAATGCTGCAGATTCCTGATTTTTAACGATTTTTTCAATAAAACTTGTCGGTCAATGCAGCTTTCCTATTGGTTACTATGGAAGTCAATGGGCATTGTAATGCTAATTCACATTTTTGACTTCTTCTCCAAAACCGTCCTCCAGATTAACTTCAAACTTGGTGGCAATGTACCTTGGGTGGGTTTCTACCAATTTTGTTCACATGGTCATGCTCCAGTGATTTTTGCATTTTTAATGAATTTTTTTGGGTGTTTTTGGTTTTTTTTGGACAAATCTTAAAAAAATCTTCTTCCCCGAAACTGCATACCCAAATGCTTTGATATCACACAGGAAGACATCTAGGGACTCCTTGTTGTTAATTTGTTCACCAGGTGGCGCTGCAGTTTTTTTCTAATTTTTTTTTTGGTGAATTTTGTGTGTTATAGATATTTTCGACTTCTTCTCCAGAACCGTCACTCATATTAAGCATACACTCGGTGGATATGTTCCTAATGGAAGGGCCAAACAAAGTTGTTCACTGAGTGGGAATGCTGCAGATTCCTGCTTTTTAATGATTTTTTTAATTCGGCTCCTTTCTGATCTCTACCAAGTGTGTTCAAATGGTCACGCTCTATTGATTTTTGGATTTTTTATTAATTTTTGTTTTTTTTGGGGGGGGGGGCAAACCTTCAAAATTCTTCTCCTCTGAAACCGCTCACCCAATTGCTTTGACATCGTACATAGACACTCCCGCAGACACGTAGTTCCCAATTTGTTCACCAGGTGGCGCTGCAATTTTTTTTTTTATGAATTTTTTGTATAGTTTTGCTATTTTTCACTTGTTCTCAGAACCATCCCTCAGATTAAGCTGAAATGTGATGGATATATTGTTGTGGAAGGGTAAAACAGTTGTTTACTAGGTGGCACCGCTTTGGATTCCTGATTTTTAAGGATTTTCAATTCGGGTACTTATCGTTCAATGCAGCTTCCCTATTGATAACTATGTAAGTCAATGGGCATTCTAATGCTAATTCACAGGACAACTGACACGAAATTTACTGTTTACTTGATAACTTGAGATCTGTTTTGAGTTAGCTACACATGTTAATTATTCTGGATGAAGCTCATGCTGAGACAGTACATGAATGACCTTGACCTCGTTTGTGGGGTCACAGTGCAACATACATGAATTTTACGCATTATAGCTTGAGAATTACTTGAACTTTGATGTTGCACATGTAGGTGTTCTTCTATAAAGGTCAGACTTACTCAGAACATGGTGTCCTTGATCCTTTCCCAAGTTCATAGAGCTGCAAGTGTGATGAATGTCAAGATCAGCTGAGGCACGGGCTGTTCACACAGCCCTCTTGTTTCTTTTTTTCACATCAGATACTGTCAAGAGTTTGTCCCACCAGTAAAACCAATGAAAATAAACAGTGTTACCTTTAACCCCCAAATAGCGGTATTGTAACTTTTTCAAAACCTGAAATACCTTTTGAGACAATTCTAAAGGGTCACAAGTCAAGATTGTTTATATAAATGTAAAATTGGTGAAATAACCGCCTTTTCCCCATATTTTCCCTGCTTGTGAGCCCCCCCCCCCCCAAAAAAATGCAAATAGGAACACTGATAAATATGCAAAAGGAAAATATATGTGATAAAGTTACCTAACAATCAGTGAGTTGGTGGATTCTGTAAGCATGTAAACTGTAAGCTTTGTTTACAATATGTCACCCACTGAACGGTTTTGTGCAGACTAACTTGATGGGAAAACTTAACAGTTCAAAGGAGAAAGAATGAAAACAAATGGGGAAAACTGAGTTTCATTGAATGAAAGTTACATATCTTGAAAGTGGCACCAACTTCTCATCTGGCATTATTTGTAATGTAAACACTAGAGCATTAAACCTTTCAGTGCCAAATTTGGACTGAGTCAACAGCTTTTCTCGGCACACATTCGGCACAATGTGTGCCAAGAAAAGTTGCTGACCTGGGCAATTCTCTCTGGAACTATAGGTGTGCTGGTACTTGAATGAAAGCTCTTTATACAAGAAATAAGAATCTCCTAATGATAATTCAGACTAGCTTGACTTAACTAGATTGACTTTATGCGTGATTGGCATTGAAAGGTAATTAGTGCCCCATCAGGCACTTTAGGTTTGCACGTTGCCCTTCACTCCGACAGTCCATCCAGCCATCTGACAGTTTGTCCAGGCCATATTTTCTATGCCGTAACACTTACACTCACCAAATTGGGTGTGTAATCTGACATTTCATAGCCTTGGCAGTGGGGAGTCTTGCACTAAAAATTGTCCACTGTGGCCCTGACCTTTGGCTCCCTAAAGTTTTATCTTGTCTGGGCCATATATTCTGAACCACACCACCTTCACTTCCTAAATTTCTTGTGCAGAATAGAAATGTGTAGCATACTAAAATTTGCACACTGTTAGCTTGATCTTTGACCCCCATAAATTTTTAGCTTGTGTGCATTGGTGGGGAACTATTTGTTGCTGTACAATTTATTCAATCTTCAATTATTTCAACTGCTTTTCAATTGTTTCATACTTTCCCTCTCAAAAGTCGACCATAAAGTGCCTGGATTTAATTCACAAACTGTCATCTGCTTGAATGTTTTTACTCAAATTTCATGCTAATTGAAAGTATTTTTACTTAAGATTGTAAATAACACCTGATATAATGGCAATAGTTTTCCTTGGTCCAGGCTGGGGGCACTGCCCCCAATCTGCACCAAGGAAAGCTGTTGACTCAGTCTTATTCTGTCCAGGAAAGGATTAATGCTAGAAATTACAAAGAACACACATGTATTTCACAACTGTGTTAAGTACTGTGGGATGCAAAATTCCCGTGATCCTATTGTCTGGGACAAGTGTAATCATTTTGAGGACAAGTGACTTTCAAATTTTACTTGGACCATGGACAAGTAATTTTTATTCGCATAATTCAGAAATTTATATCTGTTAAATTCAAATATTTTTTTTTTGACACATAAACTCACTGTATGACATAATGATTTCCATTTAGACATGCTTTTTTTAACCAAAACTTGGCTACAATTTATAAGCACTGTGTAAGTTATATTATGAGGGAGGACATGTGAAGATTTTTTGTCAATTTTCCTGCAGGCAAGTAATTTCAATACACATTTTCTAGCCCTGTACTGTCAACAGTAACTAGAGAGGTTAGACATTGCCAACAATTATTTATTGTAATTTAGACTGCAAAAACAGAGGTCCAGCAACCCTTTTGTGTCGTCAATACCAATAGCAAAGGTCTATATATTCTGTGTGTGTTGATGTCACTGCTAATATAATTTCTTATGTATCTATGAGGACATAGGTTTTGGAGAATAAAGACGTGCTGTTTTTCTGTCACTTGGGATCATTATTGGTGCTCGTGATTTTTCCCACCGACTACAATCCCGAGTGAGGATACTAGCAGGTCCCTGTCCAGCCATGCAAGATTTTGTTTGTTCTATGTCAAATTGGGTATTTATCCCAAGAAGGTGCCTAGGCCTACTTTCAATGCCCACCTGGTGTGCTGTGTTTTCTATGTTTGTCGTAGTTATTCAACGCCAAGTCTGACGTATCTAATCTTGAAAACGTTCCTTGCATACATTTGATTTTTTGTACATGTTGTACTATGTCACTGATGCAGGTACATCACAATTTAGTTGTAGCAATGTTCAGGTCATGTGATCTACAGTCAGTCACTACTTTTGAATTTTACTCCAGAAAGTGATGATTCACCCTTATAGAGAACAAATGTATTTTTTTACTGTGGCACCTACAATGAATAATTTTTCAAGACCATTTACTTTGGCCCGAAAAGAGAGAAGAATGTGGATCATCAGTGGGTAATGATAGGAAAGCATTTCAGAACAAGAAATACCTGCAGGCGTATCTCTGACAAAGTGACAGTTACTCTCCTGTTAGTGTTCAGTCAGAGAGGTTTTACTATAGTGTGTAAAATCAGTCTTGGCGGTTCATGATTTGGATTTGGGTGAATCTGTTGGCTAGATCACTTTTTAACTAGCATTATGTGACATTATCTTTTGTTGTTCCTGATGCATGTAAATATTTTTAATGTAGGAAAGTGTTGAATGTAAAATTTGCATAGAGGGCAATGAAATTAAAGTTTATCATCATATATAGGGACACACGTAATACACTGGTACCTGCTGTATGTGGCCACCCTTTCAGCCAAGGAAAAGCGACCACGAACAGCAGGTGACTGGTCACTGACTCACTGCCGGTAAATTTCCCAATTTAAAGGAAAAAGAAAAAAAAATTATAAAGAAACTCACTCCTATGCCAAAGTCTAGTGGCCACAAAAAGCAATACACATGTGGCTGTTGACCGCAGTCAGGTTGCATACAGCAGGTACCACTGTATTAGTATTTCAATACAGTAGTCCCTCCTTTGAGAGACCGCCCCTAGTGCCACCCAAAAAATGGTCACATAAAGCAGGTGGTCCCTCAAAGGAGGTATAAATAACATGAAAAGTACTACAGAGAGACCTGACAATTGTGGTCTCTCAAAGGAGGTGGTCTCCCAAAGGAGTGGTCTTTCAAAGGAGGTACTACTGTATAAATTGTTAGGAATTGGCACACATGTACAGTGAAACCTCCCTATACCAAACACCCTCGGGACCGGAAAAAAGTGTTCAGTATAGTGAGGTGTTTGATATGGGGAGGTTTGATAGCGTTGAAAGTATACATGTATATATGTTTGGGACCGAGAAATGGTGTTCAGTATAGAGAGGTGTTCGGTATACAGAAGTGTTTGGTTAGAGAGGTTTAACTGTGTATGTATTGTCTTGATATCAAGCTCATGATGCAGTTCACTGTACGTGAATTTTATTATCAACTTCTTAATGTCAGAAGTTGCACGTTGCTATAGTTAGGATTCGCAAAAGCCTGAGCAAGGAATTATGGGCCATGTCTGGTTCGAACTGTTCTATATTAAAATATGACAATGTGCATTTCCTTTTTTTTTTTTTATTTTTACAGAAATATCCTTCCTGTGCAAGTAGTTTTAAGTTTAGAATATTAAAGAGAGTACATGTACATGTGTTGGCTATATTCAGTTTGAACAGGTACTTTTATTCTGGCATGCTTATCGCATGTGATTTTATGTATTGTTGTGCACATGTGAATAGGAGGTATGTTTACAGTGTTATTAACCTGTTAGTTGGGACCCTGGGCTGCAGTAAAGGAACTTGACAGGAAGGAGGCCAGCTTCATACATGTACATGTACATCAAGCAGAGCCGCATGACCTTCTAGGATGAAAGTAACTAACAATTTAAGGAAGTGAAAGGCTTCAGAAAACTCATTCACTAATTTTTTAAATATACAAGATGCTTAACATATTTAGAAAATTGGGTTTGTTTGTGAGGAAGAAGTGTAATTTCTGGATGGATAAGTTGCAGTTACAAGTGCCCTCATTGTGGCAGAGGCATAATTCCATTCCCCAGCAACTAAAGTAAAAATAGAAGGGTTGCACTTTTGATATACATGTCCATACCTTTTATTGATAAAAACACCACAGTGAGAAAAAAAGATAATAACATGCTTCTGTAATATTGATAAAATGAAGTAAAAAATGACTGGGGAGTCTAACACAAGAAACTCAGGAGGGAACTTTTTATTTTGATTACTTTGAATTAGCAGCCTGAAGTTGGGGTGCGTCTTCTATTAGGGTTTTTCTGCTGAGCAAAACGACAAAATTTACACCTTGTAGATGTCCCGGAGTTGGGGTGCGTCTTCTTATAGAGACGTGTCTTCTAACAGAGCTGAATATACATGTATGGTATTCAAATTTAATCATATTAATGAAAAGTATGTACATGTGTATCAAAAGTGCAACCCCTCTATTTTACTTCACCTTAACATTACGTTTTCTTGCTGTGTCTGCTAAAGAAGTTACCATAATAGCTCATCAGGTCTTGGTGTGGAGAAAACTGTCAATTAAAGACTCAACCTGACTTCATCATCTTCAAAATGGAATAAAATAAAATGTATTGTGGCGGCGGCTTCAGAGAATTTACGGTACCTCATATATATTGTTTCATCAGAAAAATACTACATTGGGGACAGATTATTCTATTTTATTGCAGTGTATGTTTTTTATTTTTTATTTTTTATTTTATTTTATTTTTTTTTTTTTTGTTTGTTGTTTTTTTGTTTTTCTTCAGGTAAGTACTGTATCTGGGTGACAGTAAAATTTGGAGCCAAACATCCTTACACCTCTATTTGACCCTGAAAGTGCTGATTTAAGACTGAGTCAACAGCTTTCCTTGGGACACTTTGTGTACAATGTGTGCAAAGTGTCCTGAGGAAATCTGTTGACTAAGACTACTTTTTGCTTTAGGAGCAAATGTGACAAGGCAAGTAGCCAAGGCCGCGTTTCGACTTTAATAGGTCTCATCAGGCACTGGTTGGGATTTGAAAATGCTTCCATATTTGTAGTGAGGGGTAACAATTACGTTGCTACGTTGTGCACGTCTATGCACATGCGTATTCTAGGCCAAAGGCCTAGTTTCATTCTCGTTACCACGTAACTCGGAATTTCAAACAAATGTTTGAACTGTTCAAATTCCTAATTTGGAAACTGAAAATACTGGTTAAAGGTCAACCAGTGTAAAAGTATGGAGCTGTTTACCAGGTGAACTGCGTACTTTTGCACCTGATGCCGCATCACAGGGGCTGGCAGGAAAATTCTTTGTCCTGCTGTGGTAAAAAACTTTAAATCCCTATTGATTTTATTAACACCGATGTGAGAATAAAGGCACTTAGATGCATGTTGGGATGAGCTTGATACAAAATTTTAGCATTAGACAGAGCAAGTGAGCTCATCTCCCCATGAAGTTGAGGCCGAAAGGCTCTATGGAACACAATTGGTGAGCCCAATGTCTCTCCCTCTTTAAGCGCAGAAGTTTTATGCGCTCAAGGAGGGGAGGTGTTTGGATGAATTCCAACACCTGCACTTGTAAGTCAAGTCCATCATGGTTTGGAATGGCAAAATGTCTGCCCAAGGGTTGCGAGTCCATTTTGTTCTCAATGTAACGAAAATGTTCTCTTAATCTTTCTCTAAGTTGGCGTAGTGTTTGGCCGACATACTGTTTGTTACAAAAATTGCAAGTGAGGAGGTAAACTAAGTTTGAACTCTCACAGCAAATTTGGTCAGGAACGAGATAGGTCCTGCCAGTTTGTGTGCTCTTTGCACGACCGCTCTTGTTCAGGTGTGTGCAGTATCTGCAGTTGTTACGGTGACAAGAATTTCTCTGCTTAGTGCAGGACACTCCCTGATGCGGAGAAAGATTTTCCTGGTATCTGATCCTAGAATTGGTCAGTGCATCCTTTAGATTTTGTGCACATTTGAAGCCCATCACTATTTCCTTATCCACCAATGAGGCTGCATTACGTGAGGCCTCAAGGATTTTCCAATTATTTTGGACATTATCCCTAATAGGGGGTAGTGATGGATTGTAGCGTGTGATCAGGAATAGTTTGTCCTGGTCATTGGGATTTTCTGTTGATGTTGATTTCAAGATCGTCTCTTTCAATGGAGCGTATTTTCTCCAAAGCAGAGCGTAAAAGTTCTGGGGGATAGCCTCTATCTTTGTAGTAGGATAGGATTTTGTGTGCATTTACATCAAAATCCTTGGGCTTGCTGCATATGCGTTTGACCCTGTGCAACTGACTCGAGGGGCCACTAGAGATGGAATGCTTAGGGTGAGCGGACCGGTAGTGAAGATACGTGTGTGTATCTGTGGGTTTTACATAAAGAGATGTATACACTTTATGTTGATCATCTATCTTGACAGTAGTGTCAAGAAAATTCATCTCTGAAGTGGAGAGGAGATTAGAAGTGAATTTGATGGAGGGATGGCAGGAATTCAGATGGGAAATGAATTTAATTAATTCATCTCTACCGTAAGTCCAGATGCAAAACACGCCATCTATGAACCGATACCAAACCAGAGGTTGTAGTGGGTATTTAAGGAGACGGTTCTCCTCAAGATCTGCCATTAACAGGTTGGCAAATGAAGGAGCGACCCGGGTGCCCATTGCAGTCCCAGAGATCTGTTTGTAGTGTTCACCATTGAACTCAAAATTGTTGCAGTTGAGCACTAGACTCAAGAGTTTGACCAAATATGGTGTGCTTGGTTTATCAACGGGATCCCTGTTGTGGATTAAGGCTCTCGCTGCACACCGTAGGCCTTCTTGAATTGGGATGTTGGTGTACAGAGATTGTACATCCAAGGTCACCAGAATTGCGTTATCTGGTAATGCTGGGAGGAATTCAATTTTGTTGATGAAATCTGTAGTGTCCTTGATATAACTAGGTATATCTTTCACTAATGGTTTCAGAAAGTGATCTACAAAGGCAGATATTGTTTCTGTGGGACAATCATTTGCGCTCAGAATAGGACGTCCTGGTGGGGGGACTATGCCCTTGTGAATTTTAGGTAGGAGATAAAAAGCAGGCACTCTTGGCTCTTTGATGTAAAGATGTTCATACATCTTCTTATTAATGTTGTTGTTGTCAAGCATTTCAGCCAGAGTGTGCTGTATTTGTGAATTGTGAAACGAAGTTAAATTGACTTCCGTTTTCTCAGTGGTCTGTGTTCGACAATTGTTTCTGTGCTTCAGCTATGTAATCTTTGGTATTAAGTTTTACTTTAGCTGAGCCTTTGTCGGCTTTTTTGATCACTATTTCCCTGTTGGTCTTAAGGGTCTTAAGACCTGTTCTTTCTTCTGAAGTGAGATTGTCTGACTTAGGAATTCTCGGTTGAAATTTGGATAAGTCAAGTTTCACTGATCTACAGAATGCTTCCAAATTGGGGTCAGCTAGCTCAGCCTCACTTTGCGTGAAAGTGCGAGGAATTTTATAATCGCAGCTGACTGCTGGATTTTGCTGTGTAGGTACGGTTGGGGAAGCGGGAGAAGTTCCGGTCTCGGTTTCCGAATCAGTTGGACTCCGGGTCTGGTTTTCCATACTTTTATTTTGGAAAAAACTTTTCAGTTTTAAAGTTCTGAAAAACTTATCTAGGTCACTAGATATTTCCCCCATATCAGGTTCCCTGGGTGTGGGGCAGAAATTGAGTCCTTTACTTAGAAGTGATTTTTGTGACTGATAGTGTGTAATCTGACAGATTGACAACTAAGTTTTCAGGGATTAATATATCATTATCTCTGATATTGTTTGAATTGTTTTGACTAACAATTTCTGGTACTACATGTTTGCTGTTACCGCAAGAACTATAAGTAGGCTTGACAGTACTTACCAGGGTATCTTCATGGCAAGTAGGTTCCAATATCGGCCGACTGGGGGGCGCTTCCAGTTGACAACTTGATAGTTTCTCCAGCATCAAAGTTTGTGTGCGCATGCACGTCAACAAAAATATTGTCAAACATAACACTAAATTTGGATATTGAAATACTTTTTGCTTTAGACTAGGCTTGCGGGTATTTGGATGAAAGGTATCTTCATGAGGAATTTGAATCTTTTAACCATTATATGTTTAATGGTAAGGAGAAAATGACTATACAGTGAAACCTGTTTTGAGGGACCACCCTTAGGGCAGGCCAAATAGGGGTCACATAAGGCGGGTGGTCTCTCAATGGAGGTGCAATAACATGGGACAGATAGCAAAAGCAACTTGGATCATATGGTCTTAAAATACAGGTGGTCTTTCAATACAATGATCTCTCAAAACAGGTTCCACTGTATCTGTGATAAGCACTTGAAGGGTAAACGCATTCTGATGACAGACCTACATGTACCATGACTGTTATTTGATTGCCAAAATTCATAACTGAAATGTCAGTGACTGCAAATTTTAAACCATGAAAGTTGCATTTATTGTATTTACAGACATTGACTCCTTGGGGTCGCCAACGGAGATTGCAATTCAGAGTGGGGAAAGAGGCTCAGTACGAACGCAGACCCATGGACAGGGTAACCATGGTAACAGGACTGACAAAAATATGCAGGGCCCTGTTAACATCACCATTGTGGGGCCCAGTGTGGCTCACACCGGCAGCAGTGAATTACAAGTGCAAAGTGGGATGGAAAAGGAGATACCCATAAGTGGGACCAAAAGCCGTCCACTGGCTGGGGCTTCACACATGGAGAGTGTGTGTCCAACAGCGGCCAAGGCTGTAGCCACGGTAACCAGCACTGCAACTATGGCAACCACTGAAAGAGATCCAGATCACCAAGTTGTTACAACCGACACAATTTCTGATGATAACACAGTCGGAGGTAACGATGAGCTGGGTCGGAAACGTTTGGGTCAGGACGCCAATGGCCAGTGGATTTTCATGGATGCCTCGCAGTATAACATTGTCCGTCGAGTTAGTAGAGGTGCTTCTGAATTTACTCGTAAAATGATGCCATATTTATTCACACAAGAAGAAATGGCGAAGGGAAGTTGGTTTGGGGGAGAGAGGAAATATGCGCAGAAAGTGATAAAGACTTCATCTCTGTGCCAGACCAAGCTGACTGTATTGACTATGTTGACCAAACAGGAGTTCCCCGTGGAAATGGAGAAAATGAGTGAACCTTGTTTTCGAGAAATTATCAATGCTAAATGCAGGCAAATGAGGAGGTAATATTAGAAAAAAATCTGAGTCTAAATAAATGTTTTTGGTGTTTATGGCATATGACCAGGGTAAAAAAAAAAGTAATTTTTCTTATGTTAAATTAAGAAACAGTGAAAACTGGTGTAATGCAAATAAAATTGAAGAAAACAGGTACAATGTATGCCTGTATGTGAAAGAGATAGGCCCAGCTTCAAACACAAGTAAATCCACAACAGATTTTTCTCCTTCTTCATAATTTATTTGTGTAAATTATCGCCTATATGTACAGAGACATTTCATTTCAAGACTGTTTTAGATAGCTTGTTTTTAAGGGTACGTATCTTCTGTTTATAAGTGTCTTAATGATAAAACATTAAAGACAGAATTTACATAAATATTAATGGTATGAATGGAATGAAAGTGATTTTTGTGAAAGCTGTGTATCTATGTACACATGGAATATCTTTCATTAACATGATTAAAAGAGATTCAGTCATATTGTTCGTGATCGAGTGATGACTATATTTCATATATATATATATATATATATATATATATATATATATATATATATATACGGGGGGGGGGGGGGATTTAAGAATCTGCGCATTATGAGATTTTTTAAGACAATATGTATTTGTAGCCTTAGTGGCCAAATATATATCCTGTTTGATGGACGGATGTTTAAACTCAAATTGGGTGTATGTCTGACAAAACATCGTTTAAACAGGGGTTTAAACACATTGGGTTATGTCTGCTAAAACATTGATCCACCACATCCCCCTTCTGAGAGTTCTTCTAGGCCGAATGACCACAATTTTTTTTCGGGCTGACTGAATTCACAGTGGAACCACAGAATATGTTGTTATTTCATGAATATGATGTTTTTTGCTGTATATATTAAGGTTAATCTATTTTAATGTTAATGCCTGACCGTTTGGCATTTTGTATTCCACAATTATGATGCTTCTGTGTTAAGAACCAGATCGTTGACCACAGGTTTATCCCTTTCAGCCTTGCGTAACATTGCTGTGAGTCAATTCATGGACCCGTAATTGGGTCCACGGCTTATTTTAAAATATGCACATAATCAAATGAATATGAGTCTCCAACTCTCGATGTCTCCAATCTGAGCTTGTATCAATTAAATTCCCATTTAATGGTATAAATCAAGGATTAACTTCCTATGCATGCATGCACTTTCACCCTGTACTTTCACAAACAACACTGAAACTATTTGGATCGCACCTTTGTAGATATGGACGGTGTTTCATTAAGTCAGCACAACATTTTCAAACCAATAGCAAACATTTTTTTGAAAATAAATTTTTAACCGTATTTTCGAGCACTCCTATGGGCCTATCATGGTGTTTCATTAACTCAGAACAACAGTTGTCACACCAATACCATTTTTTTTCCAATTTTCAACCATATTTTTCGAGCACTCATATATAGGCCTAGGCCTAGTATTATAAAGAATAACACATTCTATAACAGAATTAATCTGGTGCTTGCGTCGTAAATTTGTATTATAGGCCAACATGTAGATTTTTTAAATTTCATTTTCACAAAGGGCCTATGTTTTTAAACACACAGTTGGAAGTAGTTTTCATGCCAAAAATTTGTACTTCAATGAACGAGTTTTTAGCTAAAGCCCGTCAAAAACCATATGCCATCGCCCATTCTTGACATAAACTATAATGTTGATGCAGTAAAAACTTTCACATCGTGAAAAATGTATGCAGTTGTATTATGACTGAGCTGGTATTGCATTCAATTGTAATCTTTACGCAAAAATATAATACCAGGACCATGATATAGGCCTATACATCTGTACATAGGCATATTCGTTTTATATGTAGTGTGTATCATCTATTTAGTTTGTTAATGGTCACACCATAAAGGAAAATGTATATAGGCCTACTTCATTTCTGCACTTCGGCCTTCGTGGTACACACCATGCTTCGGTGGCCAAATCTCGTGCACCACAGCATACCATGGCATAACTGAGTGATATTATTTTACACTACCGTGGAGGCGTTCACGAAATGTGTTGCGCGTTATGGTAATCATGACCATGCATGTTAATTACATTTATTAGATTGGTAAATCTAAGCATATTTTGTTCTCATCGACAATCTGCAAAGAGGAGAGGTCACAGTATCAACAGTGCCCACATAGGCCTAAGATGCGCGTTACGAAAATGAAGACTATGCATTTTACAATGAAGATATTCCCGAAATGCGCAACACATTGTAAGATTAAGAAACCTTTTCTAGGCGTGATAAATAAGGCGGCAAAAGCTGTAGACATTCGGTGCTATGTAAAATTTGAAGAACATTACAGAGTTCAAATTAATAATGTTGAGACAACTTCACACATGTACACAGCAGTGACAGTACACTGGCACAGGACAAAAATTACATTTGAACCGGTGTGTTCGTGAAATGTGCATTTTGCGCACTTCAAGAAAACTAGACTACAATCGGTATCATTCTTGAATGCGCAGCGCATTTTGAGACAACTTTATCTCTTCTTCTTCTTCTTCTTCTTCTTCTTCTTCTTCTTCTTCTTCTTCTTCTTCTCCTCCTCCTCCTCCTCCTCCTCCTCCTCCTCCTCCTCCTCCTCCTCCTCCTCCTCCTCCTCCTCTTCTTCTTCTTCTTCTTCTTCTTCTTCTTCTTCTTGAAAGGTATAGCGCTCAAGTTACACTTTAAAATTGCCAAAATACGCTGTGCGCAACGGGAATCATGACCGTGTCTATTTTACAGTTGAGCTTTCCCGGACTGGAGTGCGTTGCCGGTTATAAGAATCGAGACCATATTGTGTAGTCATTAAACTTGATGAATATTGGCCTAGGCCTATATCATTCATATGTATGCCTATTAACTTCCATCGACAGTCTGCAAATGAGAGGGGGCACTTTCGAAAACCCCAACATCGCATATATAGGGGCGCGTTACGGGAATCAGGACCA
Organism: Hermodice carunculata; assembly: GCA_964020975.1. NCBI lineage: Eukaryota > Metazoa > Annelida > Polychaeta > Eunicida > Amphinomidae > Hermodice > Hermodice carunculata. The sequence goes on along the minus strand of OZ026623.1, from coordinate 85,107,719 downwards.
TGTAGGCCTATGTCTTATTCAAAGACATTCCTGAAATGCGCAGCGCATTTTAAGAATCCTAAGTGACCTAAGTCTAAGATCACAATAGCAAGGCATGCTTTGCCATGTAAGGCTAAGTTGGAATAATACGTAGGAAATAGACCTATCCCAAAATGCGCAACGCATTTTAGAGAATCCTACTCGTGAGATTTAGCCCTCCCCCCCCCCCCCCAACCTCATAGATAGGCCTATTCGGTATACTGTAGACTGGTACTAAAGTAGTAAAGAGGCCTATACTAGTATAGGCTAATATTGGATAATACTACTCTGGCTCCCGACCAGTGCGTTGTTCCTAATAAAAAGGTTATTGCGTTCAATTTCTTTTTAAAAAAGGACAGTCGGCGAAGAGGATGATTTAATCTGCAGACCAGTCAGTCGCTTTCGGCAACTCACTGATCCGTATTTTGCGCAAAATTAGTCATTCTCTTCGGCGATTGTGTGCCTAAAAAATACCAAATTCAAGTTGATAGGCCTACTACTTCATGCAAAGTTAACCTATGTATTACTAAGTTCCATTAACAGTTTTCCAAGACGGGACGAGAGCAACCTTCAAAAGTTCCAACATAGGCCTACTCAGCTCGCAACAAAAATGCACTGCGCGTTACAGGAATCTCCTAGCCTATTTTACTTTTTTAGACGTTATACTTATACTTTGTGAATGTGAGCCGGTCGGCCGATTACTTACCATTGACCATTTTCAAACAGGAAAGGGAAGAAACAATCGAGAGTCACTTTTTTTAAAGGTACATCTTACGGGACACGGGATCATGTGGGCCTATAGGCTATTCCTGAAAGGCGCAGCGCATTTTAAGAATTCTTATGAGATGAAAGCTGCTACCGGTATAGTGCTAGTCATTCGTTCCAGTTAGAGTTGCAGTTTAAATCCCAAGAAGATGACGACACCAGGAATTCGGTGCTATATACAATGGGAAGAATAACATAGTTCCAGTGTCCAGACGCTACTCCATTTAAAATTATATGAATATTATACTTATAGGCCGATATATGCCTTCCAGTATTAGCCTATTTTCTGTGGGCAGTCTGCAAGCATGCAGGAGATATTCCCGTAACTTCCCGTCAGGCCGTACTGCGCAGTTCATTATTTAACAATTACATGTACACTGTAAAAATCTTGCCGATGACAAAAACTTAAGCTCATTTCTTACAGTGTAAAATTAGAATCTTTATGAATGCTACCCTTGTTATGTGTTACGTTCTATCGACAATCTGCAAACATGCAGAAGACGACAGAAATTTTAACAGCCCCAAAAATACACTGCCCGCAACGGGAATCATGACCGTGTATATTTTACAGTTGAGACATCCTATGACTCCGAGCGCTCCATTTGAGGATCATGACCATGTAATATTCTGCAGTCATTAAAACTTTATGAATGATGGCCTGTATATAGCCCTATGTAGCCTATAGGCCTATTGCTTTCCATCGATAGTCTGCGAACGGGAGGGGACACCTTCGAGAACCCTAACAACATACATGGGCACGTTACGGGAAACAGGACCATAAATGTTCAAAGACATTCCTGAATTGTGCAACTAAGTTTAAGAATCCTAGGCCTAATAAGACCATAATACTAGCAAGGCATGCGTTGCTATAGGCCTAACGTGGAAGAATAATATCAAAATCAAGTGAATACCACCTCATTCAAACTTTTTGAATTTGATTTATATTTTATGTAGGCTTATTACTTTTTTACGACAATGTCCAAGTATGAAGGAGCCTGTCCTGAAATGCACAGCGCATTTTGAGAATGTACAATATCTCTAGATATTCGGTATATATTGTATATAATATTGGATGATTAATACCAAATTGAAGTTAATACTTCTTCATTTAAACTTTACCTATTTAGTACTTTCGATCAACAATTATTCAAATAGAGGACGACAGCAACCTTCAAGAGTTCCAAAATATTCTGCGCTCCTTGGTAGGCCTAATTTGCACAATGACATTCTTTACAGGAATCCTGTGTTTCAGTCATTTATCTACTTTATGAATTTGGGTCTAGGCTTATTAGTTTACTTACCACAGACAATCTTGAAATAGGAGAGGACAGAAGGAATTTGCAGTCCCAAACTAAGTAGGTGGGATGGGGGGGGGGGGGGGGGGGGGGCACGCTGCACCTTACGCGACACATTACCATGTGCATGGGCCATAGGACCTATTTTGCAAGGAAGATATTCCCGGAAGGCGCAACGCATTTTAATGACATTAAAACTGCTAGTCATTCCTAATATATTTGGATTAATGTTAGGCCGTGTAGCTATATGTAACATATAGGCCTATATAGGCATATTACTAATTCAATCGACAACCTGCAAAGAGGAGACATTCCCGAAATGCTAGTCGCATTTTAAAAATCCCAAGACGAAAGAGCTGTCTATAGGCATTTGGTATTATGTAAAATTTGAAAAACTGTAGGCTTATCAAATTAAAGTTAACCCTGCTTCATTTAAACTATGCCTACATGAATATAATAGGCCCTTACATATTGAAAACATCTACCTTCCATCCATAATCAGGAGACGATTTGCAGCGACTTTCGAGAGGTCCAACATACGCTGCGCACAATGAGATTGAGAATCGTGCTTGATCATGCAGTCGAAATATCCCCGACAAGCTTGGCGTCAGGTAAACCATGACCATGTTTCTTGCCCTTCAAACTTTATGAATCCTGATTTTTTTTCCAATTTCAAACAAAGGCTCAGTAGATATAGGCTATAGGTTAACTTTTACGGACCTCACAATTCGATTCGTTGATAACACAGGTAGGCTAATCGAAATATTCATGAACTACGCAGCCTAATCAAATGAAAGAAGTTATTTGGCATTCCATGCCATCTAAAAGCTGGAAGAATTACCAAATTCAATGAAATATAATTTCAATTAAACCTTATAAAGGATGAAAAATCTCTATTTAATCGCCACAGCTTATACGGCGTATCAATCAAATACAATTTAATTGAACAGTATAATTGTTCCTATTATTACGGGTTTTTACCGGCAAACTGCACTGTAAGACAACCACGATATTAATTAAGAGGTTAACATTCCTATACAGCTCGTCAGAGGTATCATCACACTAGGAAACACACAGGTATGACGCAAATTCTTCTGTTATTGCTTTCAAGTTTCATCAAAACACAGAGCCGCTGATATTAAGCTTTATGTTGTATAAACCTTATAATTTAACAAAAAGTAAATGAAACGTGAAAAATTAAAAAAATTAAAAACGAAAAAAACAGAAAGAAAAAAGACCATTTCCTTGCCATTCCTTATAGTGCAGTGAAGACACATGCATGGTAATCGAACTCCAGTTTACCGTTTTCAACAGTTTCACTTGGTTAAGATCAACTAAAACATGGACCTGACACCAGTGATTCACTCCTATATCTTACCGTCGCTACATTTTATTCGGCTGGCGCAATTCTAGAATCGCGGTGCGCGTTTTCAGATTTCCCCAAACGCGCAGCGGGATTCCGGAATCGCGCAAATTCCCATACTGCGCAGAACACACACACACACACACACACACATACATACATACATATATATATATATAAAACATATATATATATATTTATATAACACATATATATATGTATTGTATTTGTGTCTTTTTGTCCAAAACCACTTCCTAGTAGTCATACCCTATTCCGCATGCAGTCCGAACTCTTTCATATATATATGCATACATACATACACGCATACATACATACATACATACATACATACATACATACATACATACATACATACATACATACATACATACATGTTCCTCTCACTTTATAATGTTTCACTTAAGCCTACATATAAATGATATTACATGTTATACACTCTACTTTTCAAAACGTAAATTTAGGTTAACCATACACAGCCGTCAGTGCCTCCCTTCACACACCATATCTTGGCCAGGTCTAAAGGTTGTCTCATATCAGAAGTAAGTGGTTTCTTAATAGAGGTCAAATAAAATTTGAAACATATCACCTGTGTATGTACATGTGTGTATATACATACATACATATGTACACTCAATTATAAATCAGTCATTTTTACTTTTTATACATATGTTCTTTCAATGTAACCTAGAGCTCCAGAATCCTTGGCGTATTAGTAAACCTATTCAATTCTGATTTCAGCTAACTTATTTTTATTTCAATCATATATATATATACACCTGTAGATTATGAAAAAAGATGCAATTGACAAAAAATCCTTGGCTTTATATGTGCCCCCCCCCCCCAAAAAAAAGGGGGGGGCATTATGTTCTCTGTAGAGGTTGTTTTTTGTTTGTTCGTTTTTTGTTTTTGTTTTTTTATTTTTTCTCGCCAAGAACTATTTGGTCTATTCAATTGCTTTGCATTGCACGCTGGGTCACTTTAAGTTTGCATTTCGCCCTCTACACAGGCATTTCAGTTCATATTCAGTCATTACCAGTATGCATGGCATTTGTTCGACTTAGGACAGGTCGGTAGCATGATTTTACTAGCTGTTGTACTTGTTGCATGAGACATGACACCTGAAGCAGCAATCATAATCCACAAATCCCCAGCTGTGCCTTTTTATAATCATTGCGACGTGGTTTATAGGCCTATGGAAACGGTGGGGTCTGACTATCGAAGCTTCAAAGGCTACAATACCAAGCAGGTAACGTTCAAGTTATTTGGTACTGCTAGGTACCTTATGAAACCCATTCAAGGAGATCAGAGCTAGTTAAGTGTCAAGAAGCACATTCAGTTTCATGACCATATTCTCATGGAGGCTTCAAATGTCCAAATGGTATAGGCCTATGCCTAAGTTACCTCGGTAACGGTAAACGGTTTGCCCACGTAATGCTACCAGACATTCATCTGACAAAAACCTCTCCAAGTCCAAAGTGCAGTTTTATGTGGACAACATTGTACACCCGATTTGTTTTAGAAGTAGGGTTTTATGGAATGAAGTTTCCACTGACATAAGATAATTATGGAATACAGACATTTTAACAGTAGAATTTTACACACGTTTAACTGAAGGCCAATGAAAATTTCAGATATTATTTCTTCATTACCTATAGTGATGTTTGCTTCAAATCGTCAAAAAGATTGTATTTTATCGTAGCATGACACTAAACATTGCCTCCATGGACTTACGAAAATAGCAAATGTCCCTAGACTGGTAATGATAGGCTTAGACACATGCATGTATACTAATTACATACTTTTAGGCCTTGTCAATAATTAGGGCCTATGTCACTTTGTAAGATAAAACCAGATACTTCATATTTTTTTATTTAAGTTTTTCGTATAACCTGCATAATTTTTTAGATAACTATTAGAGGTCTAGATTTTACCACATATGCCTAATGATCTTTAATTACACCTTAGCTTGCTTGTCCTCCATATGCATATGACAATTAAGGCGTAAGTAGTTCTAATAAATTATTTTTTCTATTTGGCTCTAATTTTTCAATTGTCCTGGCTCAAAAAAATTAATTGTTTCGGATAACAGGGCCTGCCTTAAGGTAAACCCTGGAATTGAACTGGGTCACATCTTTGAAAGTGATTTTTAAGTATGTAAGATTCTTGACCTTAAAATGAGCCTGTAAGGCCTATTTAAAACTAAAAGATCAGAACGATTGTGTTAGTAGTAAAAAATTGTCATTTCAATTTGATATTGCCGAAACTTGAAACCAATTTTATGTGTTTACTGTTAAAAGAGGACAAGCATATCTCTATTTTCACTTCCACTTTTGGGTATTATATACATGTTTTAGTGCTAGTAGTTGTCTAGTGCCCGGGTTTATCCGACATCCTGCCCGTCTTTATCCGATTTTACCCCAAACCTCGGACACCTGGCATTGTGTTGTTTTCCATCTGAATATTTAAACTACAAAGGATCCATTTCAAAATGTTAACTTAGAAAGTTCCATCAGTATTTGCTGTATGTCATTATGCATAATAGAAAAAAAAATAAACTGGTTACCCAGTACACACATTAATTCAAAGCCTTAGGTGTCCGTGTTGCCCCTGCATGTACGTAGACCCATATCAATGTTAATAGACAGGGATAATAGAGAATTCGTGATGTAGGCCTATGTTGTCATTGTCTTTTCACTCAAATTTTACGTTTAAACACTTCAATTACATACGTACGTACAGTTTATTCGATCAGTATGCACACTTGATTAGATAAAATAATTTAATATGTAAATTTGATCAGCAACAGATTGGTGTCACGAACGGGACAGTTTTGTCAGACCCTGTAGCAAATATGACCATGGTATGAAATAAAATATTGGCCTTTTGGGTTTTACTGTTAAGCAGCGCTTGCTGGTACTTTCCCCCAACATCATGGGGCCCAATCTAAACTTCTTTTTGGCGCATGGATATTTGTAACCAACAGGTGTCGTTGGGGCAATTCCCCGCCGATTTTTTTTGGATACTTTGTGAGTGACTCCTAGTGCCACTCCGATACGGAAAAAGGCGAAGCAGTTGCGACGTTCATAAGATACTGCAGACCTCTTTGAGATACGTGTCGCATAGATGTGTGGCCTTTTTCGAAACTACAGCTCTTTATCGTTGACAGACAGTTTCGCTGAAGTCCAATTGAACTCCACTTAAGTGAATCATCGTCAAGGAAAATAAGATAACGACCGAGTGAAATTGCATTCTCATTTTCTCTCTGGACAGTGAAAACGAATTACACTGAAGTAAAATGCATTTTAGTTTATGTGAAATCAAATTCACTAAATTAATGAGCAACGTAACCTGTATTGAATTGAATTATACAAAGGCAAATATAATATCACCGAATCACTTTATAGGCCTTTAAGTGTGGGGTTTTAAGTACACTAATGGGAGATGATATTTAACATAAAGCTTTGTCTCAAGGACATGTGATGTGGTTGATGAGGGAGTTTATGAACCTTTGGCACAAAACCTTCTTTGGAGTTCTTGGTTATTAGGCCTACTTCCGTGTTAATTTAATGTTCTTATTCCTCGTATCATACAGCTTAGCGAGTCACTGCAGACCTAACAGCCTTATCCAGGCATGCCATCGTGAAAGACGAAAGCAAAGCTCAAAGAAATAAAATCATTTGAAAGGGCAACATGAACACATTAATTTCCCGCTACAAAGCACGGTTTTGACGCCAGGTGGTCATGGGAGACGTGCGGGTCACGTCACATCACTGTCACAGACAGAGCCATGTGTTCATTTCTCACAAAATTAGCGTTTGTTGAGAAATTTAAGTTCACAAATGCCAAACTTCATCTAGTACATCAAGAGCCATATATAAAGAAAGATTTCCATCTGCCTTTAATCAGTATTCTTTATTTCCAAGATATTAGTTATATTCCCCTTGTCCCCACAGGTACCGACCCGTATTTCGCCACATCCCGCCAAGCGAGACTATAGGCAATCACGTATGCAGTTGTGGCGGGAAATTAATATGCATATCTCCTATTACGTATGTGACACAACCACAAAATGGCCAACAGAACGCACAGGCATTGGCCCAAATGGTAAGCTGCTTCCCGAGAAATACTCCACGACCTGTAGAATGAATATATGAGAATTAAAAATAACACCTGATAAGAACTAAATGAGTGCAACAAAAGTCCACGTGATGGCATGCACTAGAAAAAAAGGTTCGAAGAACACGCGTATGAAAGCCTATAGCCAAATGTTGTGGCGTTTAATGAGAAACAACTCTTGTCCAATTTCCATTCTCGACCCCCAAGATAAATGTCCTACCATTGATTAAAATTGATGAAAAACTAATGAAATCAGCTAAACTTCAGATAATTACCGTCAAATTGCTGGGGGCACATGGAGCAAACAACAATGCCATAGAAATTGAGAGAATAGACCCACGTCATTTATGTTCGAAGGAACCAGTAAGTCTTCCTTCTGGTATAATGTTAGCACAGATAACCATAGTGCTGGGTAATCATTAGACAAGCTAAGATTGGAAGTCGTCTGGTGTTGACAATATCCTAATGAATTGATTGAAGGACGAAGGACCAATTTTGTATAAAGCTCTTGTAATGCTCTGTAATTTATGTAAATTATTGGAGTTTTTCCCGATGACTAATTAGCACAATGGGAACATAGAAATTCTGGATAGTTATATTGGTATGACGATCACATCTATTGTATAGAAATTTTTCTCATCAGTCTCAGAAATGCAGTTTATACAATACCTTTAGGAAATCAGTTTTCCGGACCAAATGTTGGGGCATACCACGAGGGTTAAAGGTTGGAGGACCGATATTATGTGTTAAATGGTTTATGAAGTCGGAGGAAAATAATAAGGAAACATGGCTAGCATTGTTAGATATAAACAAACCATTTTACACAATTAACTGCAACACATTGTTCGTTTCTTTATGGAAAAACGGAATATCAGGGAAAGTTTTGGAAATATCGTTTGGGTTATATGAAAATATTGAAAACAAAGTTATCTTTGGATAGTGATTGATGTCAATCTTTTGATGGCGTGAATCAAGGTTGTATTTTGTCCCCTTGTTTGTATTCTATGGCTATAATGACATTATAGATTATAATTACAAAAAACACTGGTATATAATTTGATAATGCAACAATACCAGCCTTGTTATAAGCAGATGGCATGACATTAATGGCAATCTCTGAAGCACAACTCGACGACATGCTAAGCATGGCCAATCCGTTAGCCTATAGGTGGGGTATGAATTTAAATCATCGGAAAACAAAGGTTATGGGAGTAGGTACATATTTAGATCGGCACAAAATTGTTCGCTGATGTGCCCATACTTGAATGCGACCAAAATAAATATTTGGGAGTACTATTTTCAAAGTAATTAGCCGACTCTAATCATAGAAAGACATACCTGAATCCCAAAGCTCAGCGGCTATATGTACAGTATATTAGCTCCTTTTATAAACATCAGCAGAGTAACTTTTGGAGATATGATGGAAAAAGTTACCGCGGCCATCGTCTCGCGGATATGGAGTTTGGCTGAACAATACACATGGAAGCGCTACTCACTTAAGATTAATACCGTATTTAGTAGCACACGCAACCATGCGCGTAAGAGCATTCCCTTCGGTTAAGGCCACACCTGGAGATTTAAGCCGGTGGCCTATGGGAAGTGTTTGGACAAACTGACAGTCAAATATTATCACCTTTTACACTTGATTTTGAAGACTTTCGTCTTTGTAAAAAGTTTTTTATGAAATCACAAAATAACTTAAGAAATTAGAAGCCCAGTGCTTGGCCATACATGGAAGGAATTCATAAAATACTGGCTAATATGGGTCTGGACCATGCGGTCTTAAGGGAAAAAAAGAAAACTTGCCTGCGTTGAACAATAGATTGTTTGGAGGCATTAAATATTTTTTTCCGTGAAATGTACAATATCACATCTTTGTTATATAAATATTTGAAAACTTGTACCACACAAGAAAACTATTTATTTCATGATTTCGAGCATTGCATGACTAAAATTTCAAACCAGAATAAGATGTCAAGTTTTTTTGAGACTGATTTGGTAAGATGGCGTATCTCTAGGTGAGACAAGTGCACCTTTGGTGAATGCGGAATCGATAGTTCAGAACATTGGCTTTTTGTATATCCAAATTTATGAACTATAATAATCAAGAACTTTTCATCATTAGAATCAAAATTCTTTAGAAAAAGAAATTGCTGCTCACGGACACGATTTATCAATGCCTCGTTGTTTGTCACAACATGTATGTCTCTAGACAGTAAAACCTTTACGTTAGCTAAAACTGCCGCCACGATGTTTGAGAGTACCTCAAAAGGGTTTGTCGTAGACGCATGGCGTTATGCACTGAACGCTGAGATCAGACGCTATAGCACTAAATACAACAAGGTGTACATATGTACATTCGTATGTATCTCATAATCTACTACATGTATTTTCATGTTTCAAATCGTGAATGTATTTTTATCACAGATATGACAACGTATATACATACTTTTTTTTTGGTTCCTTTGTAAAAAGGGGGTAAATTCCAACTAAAATTATCATTAGTATTATTTGTAAACACTAATATGCAAGGGACGAGTATTATGTTTATAAATGCTGTTATGCAAATAATGAATGCTATTTTGTTACATTAGTATTATTATTTTTATCATAATCATCACTATTTGTAAATACTAATTTGCAAATGACGAACGCTATGTTTATAAATACTGTAATGATAATGGTGGATGTTATTTTGTTACTTTAAAGATGAAATATGTAATATACAAAATATGGCTTAAATAGTATTGACATGAATGATGCTGCTCTGCAGAAAGTTGAGAGTAATCAAGGCTCGGTATTAAAAAAGTGTCACAGCATGGGGGCCAGTTCCCATCTTTCTAATTTGTTATGTAATACCCTATCTTAAAATAAATGTGATAAGCCACGATGCCGTTTCTTTACTGAATAAGGTTTTTTAAAGTTGAGTCCCCTTACAGAAGACTGTGTTCGTTTGAAGCGGTCCTACAATCTATCTTGCAATTGAGATTCATTGCTGCTGCTTCCAATACAACATGCGAAGTTAATGTATAAACCGACCCCGATCTAATGCGACAACAAATATGGTCTCAATATACAGGGTTGACCACACATAACCAGGTCTTAAACTCTGTTTGACATGATGGAGCAAGACAGCAAAATTCCCACTGAAGAGAGTTTCTATTCATATGACACAAATGTTTCAGACAATGGCAATACCTTACATTAGCTTTCTCGAATGGACTGTGTCCAGCTGAGTAGCTACTCGTATAACGTCGGATTGCATGAGTCAAGTATTAACTGGCACTGATGATAACGAAGACACTTTCCATTACTTTTTCCTGTACCTTAGGCACAATTTTATCCTCCACAATTTACGTGAAAGTGCTATCAAACCTGTCCCATTACTACACGAACATTTTTTATTGGGTTTGGTGAAAGTTTGCTTCCACGAGGAAATATAGGAAGCGGTATTACCATTTGTCCAGAAAAAAAAAACGAAATAGATTTTAGTACAGATAGGGAATGAGTAATTCTAGACCTTGGAGATATTCACAAGCAAAGACAATTTTATGTACTATCACATTTGATCGTTTTACCCTGTTAACAAGTGCCATAAAATGCAAATCACTTTAATTCTGTCACAATTATCACTCATATGGAGACAGTTTTGTGAAACGTTTTGGCTATTAATATACAAAAATAATACAAATAGTACCAATATAACATATTCACACACCGACGGTATATTTGACTCTGAAATACTTGGTACGTCATTCGTCTTTTAATCAGAGGGAGACGTACACAACACAAATAAGCCACACTCTTGCTCAAGTCTTGCTAGCTATTTTAGTTATGTCTGTGTGCCAACACAAACATATTGTTTTTCTAAATATTTCTTTTTCTTTCTTTCTTTCTTTCTTCTTTACAGGCATATTTGTCCGACATTTCATTTGAAAATTATTACACGTAAAAACTCCAAACTTGTCATGATTATACTTCCATACAGGAAGTCTTGAGTTTTGTAAAGAGGTTCAACGGTTTTGAAAATAATGCAAATTAGGACCATTTGAAAATTTAAATCTTGAAAATCTTCAAAACTATAATAGGCACAGGTAACCAATCCAACTTTAATATGTTTGTAACACTGCACATTTTTGTAATTTATGTGTGACCTCTAAAGATCAAAGGTCAAGGGCATTTGGACCTATGAAATTTTCATCTAGCCATATTTTTATCCAATTTTGATCATGCTGAATTCAAATTGTAGCTATTGTAATACTGCACATTTTTGTAATTTGCATGTGACCTCTAAAGGTCAAACATATAGGTCATTTGGACGTTCGACATTTTCATCTGGCCATAACTCAGTCAATTTTTATCCAATTTTGAGCATGTTGGGCTCAAATTGTACCTATTGTAACACTTAACATTTTTGTAATTTACATGTGAACTCTAAAGGTCAAAGATCTAGGTCATATGAACCTTTGAAAGTTTCATCCAGTCATAACTCAGCCAATTTCCATCCAATTCTAATCATGTTAGACTCAAATTGTAGGTATTGCAACATTGCACATTTTTGTAAGAACCTGTAACCTCCAAAGGGCAAAGGTCAAGGTCATCTGGCCCTAGTTTCATCTTGCCATAACTTGGTCCATTTTCATCTGATTTGGTTCATGTTGGGCTTAAATTGTCGGTATTGTAACACTGTACATTTTTGCAATTTACATGTGACCTGTAAAGGTCGAAGGTTAAGGTCATGTAGACTTTGAAATTTTTATCCAGCTATAAGCTTAATGGAATGTGAAGTACCAAAGGACAAAAGTTGTAGCCCGTAATATTTACAACTTTTGAATGCACACAGACAGATTTGCTTTCGAGCAAGTCTTCTTTCCTAGTTTTAATCTGTATCTGTGGTATAAACATGTGTATATTATTCGGTGGGGAGTTAGTCCGAATGCTCAACATTTTGGAGCCCTCGCAAAGGCTCAGCCCACCTGGAAGCGACATAGATAGTATTCCTGTGAATGTTTAATGATCCTTGCACTCTAATATTCCAGTGTCACATGTTTTGGTTTTCTGTACTGTGTATATCTAATCATCTCGTTGTATATTTTAATTTCCCCAAAATACGAGGTCTAAATAAAATGTTATAATATTATTCAGTCAATTAGCCACTGTGAATGACTATCTGAGCATCACCATTAATGACGATGTCTGATCACTCCTCAGTTGATTGGCTCCACGAGACTTGTACAGCAATAGGAAAATATGGCTACCCAGACACACCATGAATATCCGTGTCTGATTACCATCGACCATATTGACTGCACGAAATCTGAACCGCTAGAAGGACACTGTTTGGCTTTATTTTCACATAAATCAATTGTTTGCAACGAAACTAATTGAGATGTTGAAGGATATCTCAATTAGAACTTGCCAAAGGGATAAAAGGTTAAGTAAGCCAATGCACAATTCTGGCACTTGCTTCAGGTGACCGGTACTTTTCCATTCAATGCATTTACAAACACAGACCACATTCTGGTAGCGTCACCAGACTGAAGCTAAGAAATGCGTTATTGCAGTGATGTGAATTACTGTTAGGCTACACATTCTGAACACGCGTATAATGGAGACCTCTGAAAGGAAAAACAAAACAAAAATGAAATGGTCATCTATAGGATTTATACATGGAACCCTTTGAAGAGCAAAATATGGTCTGGGTGCTGCATTTGCAGTAGATGGTGTGCTGCACAACAACGGTCCGACATTGACGGTGGACCTTCAACGTGTCAAGTAACAACAGCGAATCTCTTCAAAATATCAAGTAATTACACATAGCATACGCTAGCAACTGCACCAAAGTGAAGCTAAGAAATGTGTTGTTACAGTGATGGTGATTAATGCTGCAGATTCTCAAAACATGTAGAATTCAGATTTCTAAAAGGAAACAAAGGAAAAATTGAAGTGGCAATCTATGACTGATACATGGAAGCGTGCCAAAGGCAGAACCTGATCTGCATCCTCCATTGGCAGCAGACGGTGTTGTCTAACAAAGGTCCGACATAAACGGTGGGCCTCCAGAGTGTGAAGGCAGAGACGTACAATAACGGATCTCATCAAAATATCAAGTAATGACGCACGAAAAATGATCTGCATCTATTCATTGTTCATTTGATCCTTATATCTTGTAAAAGTTAATTATATCTTGTTTATTTAGTTCGAGAGACCTCGAAAGTTTCCAGGCTCTTAGAAATACATTGTTCTCTGTTCATTGGACCTCGAGGCCCTGTTCAAGCGACCCTGGGGCATTTCTACAACAGGAGGTATTCACAGTAACTTAGATTCTGTGCTGCCACATAGGTTTCAGTAATGAACTTTGCAGGAATGAGGGCAGATGCATGTATCAAGCAGGGCCAAATGAGCTTCTATGATAGAAGTAGCAACTGAAGAAAGCAAGAAAGATTAGGAAAAATCATTCACAAAGATTTTGATCATGCACGATGCTACACACATTTTGAAAGTTTTTCATATTTGGTAGGAAAGGTGTTATTTCGGGATGGTTAAGTAACATAACTGGTTCAGGTGCCTTCATCATTGCGGTGGCATAGTTCTGTTTCCAAGCAATTAAAGGGTCCAGTCCAGGTCTGCGCTTAATGTAGTTAAATGTGAACACCTCCAATTCTGTCGAGACTACCGATGGACGTGTCAGTGGTCTCCTGAGTTTCTTCATGCCATCAAAGGGATTTCGCATCGTGATTCGTGTTACCGCAAATGTCTTTTGGAAATAAGGAAATCGTTTTTTTCACATATACACAAGTGTGTGAATTCAGCTAAAGCTGCGTTGAGACTTACAATTTCATGCAAAGCACGGCCATAATGTACTCAACCTCTTTTCGTTTGACGGACGCCTGACATGCATACTAATTTCCCGCCACAAAGCACGCAGCTCACGCCTGTCAATCACGGAGGATCCGGACACACGGGCATAGCACTATCACAGACAGGGCTAGATACCCTTTTCCCACAGAATTAATGTCTTTTAGGGAAATTTAAGTTTAAAAATACCAAAGTCATAATCATTTAGTGCTTTCTTAATTGGTTACAAAAATACATTCCATCTGCCTGTGCTAAATATTCTTTATTTCCAAAATATAAGTAAAATCCCGCTTGCCTGCACAGGCAGCGTCCCGTATATCGCCAGGTGAGACTACGGTTAATAAGACACAGACATGCAGTTGTGGTGGGAAATTAATATGCATACCTCATATTAACCTTGAATGGCAATGCAATAGAAAGAATTTCGTGTGTATGTGCACAAGCGCGCGCACATCCTGTCTCACACCCATATATGTAATATATATATATATATATATATATATATATATATATATATATATATATATATATATATATATATATATATATATATATATATATATATATACATGTAACAGTTTATCTATAGTCGGCTAGGTTCGTGAATTTCCTGTGGAAGGCTTTTTCTCGGAGCCTCTTCCATAGCGTTTTCTAAAAGGTAACGGAATCTTTGCTTTTGATCGAGGAGGTATCTTGGGGCAAAGTCAAATGTGCTCTTTGAATCTACATAAGTAAACTTTGTGATATCGTCAAACCACGTGCCTGTCTTTATCAAGTTTTCTATATAAGATAAGCGTAATTTCCGTGGGTAATCTCCCCACCGAGGGAAATCTGCATTGATAGAGGACAAGAGTTTGATTCTTATAAATTTGGCGTCACCACACCATGAGCAGTGCCAGCCCAAAGGCTGGTCCTCGCTACCGATACTCCAAGCGTGAACCAGTCCTCCACTGTTGATATAAGTTTTTAAGTCTAGCGCATTGTTGTGCAATGCTTGCGGAGACCTTATGAGCACAGCACGATTTCTGAATACATTTCGTAACATGGCTATAGAGCACGCCGCAAACACGTGCCAGTCTCCTGATCCCGCCAACCAATAGAATCCATAGTTTAAATGGCGTAGGTGGAATCCTATTGGCTCTGGGTATCCTCGATGTAGCTTCAAAAAATATAGTATGTGTGGCTTAAATATTTCGTCTGCATCAGTTGACATAAATATGTCATTAAGACGCAAGTTTTTCAGCTGAGTTGTAAGACCTCGGGTACTTGCGTAGTTTTTTAGCAAATCGTCTGCCAGCCAGCCATCTAATCGTGCTGCAAGAGGAAAGAAAGTGAGAGACACGTACACAATTTTGTGCTGAAACTTGGATAAATATCCATTTCGCAGTTTGTGTAAGAGTCGCAGTGGCTTAGGGTCGCCATGGGCTGTGTAATTAGACTCTAACAGTATGTATACATCCACGGAGTCGCCCTGTTCATGTAGCTTTGCTTCCAAGAGATCAAATTCGTGGTTAAATGACATTGCTTGAATGATCCTCCGGGGCTTTTTCAAAACCTCTATTTTGAACCAAGTCTCTGGTAGGCCCGACAAGACGACAGTTTCGGGAATAGAACAGGAAGGTCCATGCCACGAATCTCGGCACACACATCCATCCGCTGACGCCGCTGTTTTGTTAATATCAGTCCCATTAATAAAACAAAAGTGTGTCTGGAACTGTTTAAAGTATATACGTCTGTCCTCTCTCATCCTGTATATTCTTGGTTTTTCAAAATCATAATTTTTATAGAAAAAATTTGTTGTGTTGTCCGGGGCTCCCCCTGGTGACTCATACTCCAGTAGATACTTGTACGCCAGCATGGACATGTGTCCTGTGGTATGGGGAGTAGATGCATGACTCTCCAGAACTTGCTTGCGCAGAAGCTGAACAAGAGAGCGTGTGTTCTGGACGCGCTGAAGATAGGAAGTAAAGATATGCAGCTGGAAAAGTAGTACCAAGAGCAGGCCAAGCAGCAGCAACCATCTGGAGCACATCAGCTGAAATTAGAAGAACAGAACTTAACAACGATCAGTATATAATATTGCACTTCTTCCAGATTGTCTCTTGATCTAAATGCCGTCAATCGTCACACAGCACACTCATTGTATCATTACTCAATCGCATGTCTGAAATGAGTGATCTTCTTTTAAATTTCTTCCTTTATCAATAAGATTTGCCTGTGGTGCCACATTACGGTATTTCCTTTTCAAGGGGGGAGTCCCTTGTGCAGAAGCGCAATACTACTTCATCTTCCACTACAAAAAAAAAGAAAAGAAAAAAGAAAAGAAAGAAAGAAAGAAAGAAAGAAAGAAAGAAAGAAAGAAAGAAAGAAAGAAAGAAAGAAAGAAAGAAAGAAAGAAAGAAAGAAAGAAAGAAAGAAAGAAAGAAAGAAAGAAAGAAATAAATTCAACTAAGCACGCCCTCCACAGGGCCCCTCAGGTATCGGACCACATTACCCAACATTCCATCGCTCTCAGGGGTCAGATATTTCTGAGATCAACAAGTGCTTTCGGCTGTGCCCAGGTAACAAATTCAACTGACGTCAAAGGATGTAATGTGTAAAAGTGGAAAGAACATCCATTTTAAACGTGTTTCCATAAAACCTGTGGCATTACATTATATTTACGGTTAGATCACAAAGCATGGTTTCCCTGCCAAACGTGCCGCTTTGCTACGCTTCATTTTGATTGGCCAATCGTGGTGACGCGAGATGCCAATCATCGTCGTGTGGCCTTTGCTTCACGATGGCGCGCTACATTTCAATAGCATTTGATATCACAGCTTGTTTGCCGCAGTTTTGAAGGCTTTGTAAAAAAAAAAATCACAACTATCTTCAAAGCATGGCAAGTGTTTTGTATGATTGTTCATTCTGTGAGCATATGACAGTTGAGTATTGGATGCAAAGGAAAGTACACGTACAAGACAAATTGGCAATCACAATGGCGACAAAAAAATAAGTAAATGTCTGATGGACCCAGCAAAAAGGCAAAGGCTAAGCTCAGAGTACAACCAAGGACATTGGGGCAATAACAAGGGACCAACAGAGTTATTCAG
This sequence comes from Hermodice carunculata, assembly GCA_964020975.1. Classification (NCBI taxonomy): domain Eukaryota; kingdom Metazoa; phylum Annelida; class Polychaeta; order Eunicida; family Amphinomidae; genus Hermodice; species Hermodice carunculata. Next base: position 85,090,191 of record OZ026623.1, on the reverse strand, counting down.
TAATTGAAAGTAATTTCTAGACAACTGGACTGTAGGCCTCGATGCTTAAGCTTTATGGAAGTGTACTGGTCAACATGGTAACGTTTCATTAGGTAGGCTCCTACTAACTACATATGGTACTTTCAAAGGATAAAAAAAACCGGGATATTTTGTCGCAAGAAGTAAGCTGTACCTTTACTTACCCACAACAAATACCTCGATATCGAATAACAATGTATATTTGATCAAATTGCCACCCGATTAGTCAGGCTAATTGATAGTTTGGGACCGGGTTAGCGGGTCGGACCCCACTATAATATCTGAATTGTACATACCCAAGCTCAGTCATTCTGTTCAACATAATCTTTTCTTGCGTCGGCTGTAGCATCTGTTGCTGGCTGCATCGCTAATTTTGCCTTCCTAACTTTAGGTATTTTGAGACTTATTGTGCTATTTTAGCGATACTGTACGGCCTGTATTCAACACTTTTCTTCGGATTAAATGTTAAAAAGTCAAGATAGCATAAAAAAGGACATGTAACAAGAGTTTATAGTTTAAGTATCTTAGTGTTATCAGGGACCTGCAAATCTTATATAGCAGGTCCCAGAAGTTATAAAAATTACGCCTTTGGTGCTTATATTTATTTATATATTAATTCATTGAAAATTTAAATCAATCTTAATTCATGAATAATTAAAGCATTTCAGCCACAAACCTGTGCAAAGCAACTTAATATTGCTCCCAATTTCATACTTGCATTTCTGCTATTTTAATGCTGTGGTCCACCATGGAAAGTAGATGACATGGCGATTTTTTTAAAATTCATTCTTTATTAATTTTTGCTAATTTTCATCAGATTTTTGTACAATCTGAGGGAATAAAGCCAAATCAGTACAATAATGATCAAAGTGTTATGATTTCATCAACCATGTGAAGGCAAGATACTCGAAATTCCCCGATAAACCATTTTGCATGCTCAAATTAAAAAAATTTTCGGGGGGAGGGGGGTAATGCCCCCAGACCTCCTCCCCCCTCCCCCAGCATGCCTTCGACCCTCTGGGCCGTGCAGGTCACATTTGGGCCACTGAAAAAAAATTACGGACATTTTTGGGCCACTTGTGTCTCTGACTGAGTTTGTAGCACTGGCCTGGGTCGACCAGTATTTATTAGGGAAGGACGGCTTAAAGGTACTTTTTTTGTTTGTTTGTTTGTTTGTTTGTTTTTGTTTTTGTTCAATTAATTTTAGGGTTGGTTCTTTTTAGTAGGGTCTGTCAGGTTACCACATATTAATTTTTGTTAGGCCTTGGGTAACTTGGAAATTTGTTGAAATATGTTGAAAATGTATGTTCTTTCCCCTTTTACACATAACCTCTTTTGACGTCAGTTTAATTTGTTACCTGGGCACAGCCGGAGGCACTTGTTTGTATATAAAACAGGATAGAATTGAAGGCGATCTGGGAGAGGGCGGTTATAACATATGCAACCAAAAGAGTATATTTTGCAAATGTTTCCGAGCATCAATAATGATATGATATATGCTGTGGCCGCGATTCACTTTGATACCCAAATTAAATGTATTTTTGTGTGGCATTGCTCAATGTTCAAAAAAGGCGCTTACCATGTACCAGGTCAAGCCAAGGTATCGTGTCGCATTTGGATTTGTAACTAAAGATGATAACTGCTTCAGACACAACCGAGTGGGAAGATTAAAGTTAAGACAATAAGTCATGTTTTAAAAGTACTTTAACGACCATTTGCCCTGGTAGCTCAGAGAACGGACCAAAGATGCCAACATTCAAAATGCCATTTCAGGGACACTCAAGTGAGAACATGAGGGACAGAGCATATTTAACAAAGAATGTATACGAGAATGCTCAGTTTTAATGCGGGACAAACACCGTAAAGTGGTCAAAATGTCGGCTAATTTCAGGGCCTGTCCCTGATGATGAGGGACAGTTGGCATCTAATAGACACTAGGAACCAAGCGAAATATTCTGAAAACGATCACCGAACGAGCGGGGCAATGGCTTATGCTGATTCACCGAACAACCATCGCTATATGCCTTATTGAACTTTGTATTACTATGCTGTTTCCCCGGCAAAAGGTAACATTCCAGACAAGTAGAAATAAAATGCCACATTTGAGTTGACTTTACTGCAAAATAATGGCACAAGACGGCCGCTTTCTCGAAAAAATCTTTCAACGGAGGCTATAGCTATGCCTTTTAACCAAACAACTATGGCTATGCAGCTATGAGCTATGCAGCTATGCTCTTTCCCCAGCCCAAGTTAACCCTCCACTGCAGACAAGATGAAATAACCTAGTGTGTTTGAGTTGACTTTTCTGCAAAATAAAGACACACAACGGCCACTTTCTCGATAAAATCTTTCGGCCAGGGTGGTTCAATATTTATAAGGGAAGGGTGCCTCGATTTTTTTTTCTGCTTGATGTTTGATAAAAATTGTTTAGGGTGTCGGGACTGGGGCCTCGATATATATATATATATATATATATATATATATATATATATATATATATATATATATATATATATATATATATATATATATATATATATATATATATATATATATATATATATATATATATATATCGAGTCATGTTTTTTCAAACATACTCTGAACTCTTACAATGCAAAATCATGAGTGTTTGAGTAAAATTGCACGAGTTGTTGTACTCAGACCCGGTTCAAAGATGACGAGTGAACCTTTGATTGCCGTTCCAGAACAAAGGTGAAAGGCCGTCTACTCGAACTCGTTAATTTTATTTTGCAAAAACTTACCGATTTCCTTCAAATAAACGGGGTTGGAAAGGTAATTGTGTGGAGTTTAAAAGTGTCCTTTTATTTTTCTCTGCGCCTACTAGTTGGTTTTTAATCTTGTATAGAATGCTAATGCTCAATGAATTCAGCTGATTAATTGATGGCCGCATGTTTGAATGCCTGTACTAACGCAAATAAAATACATACAGCCCAATAAAAGGACACTTTTGAATTTTGATATATTGCCAATAAAATGGCATACTTGTCACAAGTTTGTTGTGTACATTAAAAAAGTTATTAGCCAGGAGCGCTGGGGTCTGAGTTAGACGACATGCTCTTCTTCGTGGTTTGTTTATTCATCAATTACAATCAGTATTGTCCCGATTTTTCCGACATATAGTTCAGAGCTAGGTGAACCCAAAAATGTATTCTTTTACTATGTTCATGTGAACAGCTTAAAAGTTACAAGGCCGTAAAGTTGTCCATGCTGATTTGCACTACATTTGTATCTCGCTACCTTAAGCGGTCCCTTTTCAGTACTCCCATCTCATGCATCAAGAATGATTTCACATTATTTTTGAAAATGTTCTTACATTTATTTGATATACGCTGGCAGGTTCTGCATGGGAATAGGTATAATCATGGTGCAGTAGTACCTGCAATTACCGACCTGGCCAAATTCTGTAGCATTTTTCAAAAACTGTGATGCAAAATTTTGCTACAATGGACAACCTTGGACCAGCTGCAACATGCAACCGACCAGCAAAATCACCCCCACAAACAACCATTCGTAAAATAAAAAAAAAAAAAAAAAAAAAGGTCGTTCAAATCAACCGTAACCAAGTTGTAAGGCAAAGCTAAGTTAAGCTGGCCAACATGTGCCGTTATTTTGCGGTAAAGTCAACTCAAACACAACATTTTATTTCAACTTCTCTAGACGGTCAACTTGGGCCGGATGAAAAGCATAGCACCACGATGGGCGCGGTATCGGTATCTAGTATCGCTAGGTTTCAGGTGTCCGGTCTTCGAGTTACCAGAGCAAACAGTCGTCAACGTATTTTTAAAAGATGACTTACAATGTAAATTTTAATCTGCCCCCTCGGTTGTGTCTGAAGCAGTTTTCGTCGTTAGTTATAAATCCAAATGCAACACGAAGGCGTATGCATAACGCACGCACATAGAGCGCCCATTTAAACATGGCGCAATGCATTGTGGGAAAGGAAAATCACAGCAAATCGTGGCCACGTGTTTTCAGCTCAGTTCCAGGTGTCTGTTCTCCGAGCTACCAGGGCAAACGGTCAATAAAGTACTTTTTAAACATGACTTACTAACTTAACTTTAATCTGCCCGCTCGGTTGTGTCTGAAGCAGTTATCACCGCTAGTTACAAATCGCAATGAGACACGGCAAGCTCGAGCACCATTTTGAACATTGCGCAATTAATGCATTGATTGTGGGACAGTCTCACAAAAGTACACTTGATTTGGATATCAAAGTGAAACGCGGCCACAGCATATATATCATTATTAATGCTCTGAAATAATTGCAAAATATATATTTTTGGTTTCATATATTTTAAACCTCTTCCCACCCCCACTCGGCAAGATCGTTCCAATGCTCATTCGCAAACCATTGCCATTGGGTGGGGAACTCACTATTTTCACAATCGCAGCCATGTCGATTGGATATTTTGAAGAGGTAGCGTCCAAAATATATGTGTGATTAGTGTTAAGGGAAGGTTAATTTGTCGAATGAATGTAATGTACAATATATAGTGGGACTTTTCCAGAGTGAGCATTACCTGAAAATGTAAATACAACGACAAACAGTGACCAGTTGTAGGCCCCAGAAATAGTATCTGGTATCAGTCGTAGAAGTCGCCATGAGGCAATAAAATAAGGGTCAGCAATTGGCTGAGTGCCAGGCACCCCAGTGCTTCAAAGACAAAGCTCAATGGAGAAGGTTGCCCCGATGGTGGATACAGGTCCGAAAGTAAACTGGCGATTTTTATGTAAGTGGTTACTATTGGGTACGGAATTCACAATTGTCAAAATGGCAACCATTACGGATTAGTTGCGATTCGATATTTTGAAGAGGTAGAATCCAAAAAATGTGTGATTAGTGGTAAAGGAAGGTTAATTTGTCGAATGAATGTAATGCACAATATATAATGGGACTTTCGCAGAGTGAGCATTAGCTTAAAATGTAATTGCTCCTCCATACAATTAGCTAGTATTATGATCCACCTGTAAGATTTCTGTGCGGCAATGGGGCGGTGTATACCCAATGATTACGTCTGTCTGAAGCCAGCGTGTGCAGCCATCAGCCCAGAGCTGGGTCCAGATGTCCAGATAGGCAAAGCTGAACAGCATAACAAACGTGGTAAGTTTATTGTAATTGTTAAAACTGAAGCAGTGAACAGTTCGAAGTCCAAAGCCTCTGATCATTCCATTCCAAGAACTATTGCTGCTAAGTTTGCATGATGGGCAATGTAGATCAAAGATCAACAATCCGCTGAGCTGACTAAAGTGACCACGGCCCGCAAGTTCAAGTTGACATTGCACGAGTTCTTTGCATGTCTCATTCCAAAAATCCTCACCGTTAAATTCTTGAGAGAGAGTGAGGTAACTGTGCAGGGGAAGCACGTTTGGATTAGATCGTGGTGTAACGTTGTTGGTCGACTCAGGAAGGGTAGAGAGAGCTCTATCCTCCTTGGTCAGCTTAATTACTGGTACCTGATAGTTGCATAAAGAGACGGGAACTTCCTGATGCAATGACTCTTCCACAAGTAGTTCTACAACATGGACATGCCTAATGCGACTGAAAGTACGCTTTAGATAAATTCTAAACTTATGTCATATACATGCAATAAAAGCTGTTTTATCATGTGATGTTTGTGTGCCTAGAAGGTCATAAATATTGTAATGTATTGAAAGTTTAATTTTCATCTGTATTAAATTGTATCTCTTTGATTTGAGATAGTATGCAGATCAAATTAATATGCATCCTATTGCGTATGATGAAATATGATTTAGAACAGGATGCATTGACCAAAAGTGTGATATGAAGTTTACAGTCTTGTACAAGAACAAAATAATCAAACTAGGGAGGTTGATGTTATGGTAATTTTGATAAAACGTAACACTTTTAAATCTTTGTGTGGGGATGTAGCCTGCTTAACTTCCCTCCGAGAGATGAAGACGTTTTCTGCGTTTCAAATAATTATTTTATTTCTGGATAAAATCTGAACTTGGGACTATGATGTATCTGCATTATGGATTACTACTTACGACATTGGGATGGTTCCCCATCAGTGTCCTTCATCGAGAATTTTTATTCCCATTAATTGTATTTTAATGGAATTCTAGATGCAATACTTTATATTAGGAAGCCCACCTCTCCACATCACGCACAAGTTATACTATTTGTTGCACCAAGAATTCATGCACCATCACGTGACCACTACATGCTCAGATACTTTTATCCAATTAGAACTTGGTAAAGTTTGATTCTGGGAAATCAGCCCGTTCGTAATGGAGCAATGTTTGGATAAACGTAATTAGAAAATTTTATGGAATTTATTCGATTTATAAAATGATGTATAAATTGTTAGTTGTTAGCACTGTATTATCAGCGTTGCGTGGAATGACTCAAAGAGGACTGGAGCACAATTTTAGCTCTGCTGACTTGTCAGTCAGCAGAGCTATTGAAAACCTCTTGAGTCCGCCGTCCGTCCATCTGTCGCTAACTTTTTACATTTTTTACTTCTTCTAAAAAACCGCTGCATAGAATGTTTTGATTTTGCACAAGGGTGTTCTCCAGGTGGACCTCTACCAAGTTTGATGATGCAATAATTTTTCTTTCTATTATGATTTTTAAAAAATGGAAAAAAAATCCTCATCTCAAGAACTGCTTGACCAATTGCTTTGATATTACACAAAGGGTCACCTAATGTCACATAGCTCTTATTTAGGCCACCAGATGACGCTGTGATAATTTCTTGTTTTTTTTATGAATTTTTGTGTGTTCAAGCTCAAGCTATTTTTGACTTCATCTCCACAACGGCTGAGCAGAATTGCTTAAAATTTAATCCGAATATAAATTGATTTTAGGCAATAAACATTTGCACAAATTATATGGTAATATTTATTACTTGACGAAGTTATGGAAAATCAAACTTTTCAACTGTAGTTAAGTACGGACCGTTCTTGCTTGATTGATTTTTTGAAAAATAAAATGAATTTCTTTATCTCAAGAACTACTTGGCCAATTGCTTTGGTATGGCTCATACGGTCACCTGCGATAATTGGTTCCCCTTTTGGCCACCAGGTGGCACTGCAATTTGTTCCTATTTTTTTATGATTTTTTGTGAAAAGGCTATGTCCAACGTCTCCAGAATGTCTGAATAGAATTACTCAGAATTTAATCAAATTTTAATCTGGCTTTATACAATGAAAGTTTGCAAAAAAAAAAATATGGATATGTGAAATTAGTTCACTTTTGTTTCCTAAATAAAGTCAACTGTTTCCTTTCTTTTCTACACTGTCAATTTGCATTGTTGATAACCACTGAATCAAATGTACATACTGCATGAAGAGAATTTACTGGTGTGAAACAGACAAGTGAACAGCTACTTACAGCAGATTCCAGTCAGCAGAGGACAGGATCATCATGATTCTCTTGTCTGTGTGGAGGTAATACTTGCAATAGTCAATTAAAGCACTTTCACCTTTATACTTTGCTGCAGGTAAGACGAATTTTAGTTAAGTTGTCATGTTATGAAATTATTGTTATCAGATTTATCACCATCATTGCATGAATTATGATTGTGGCTATATCTAAAAACATGAATTCAGCTGGATTTTTTATGGTTTCACATATTCTAAATGACTCAGTGTAGGACCGAAATAGCGACTGTTCCGTTCTGTGTAACAAGCAACAACAAACCAAAAGGCTTATTTAGAAACATGAAAATACTGTGGATTTTTTTTAGACATTCTAGTCATTTTGAAGCATACAATTTTCTTTTATTTCTCTTAATTTTGAATACTCTGGGCACATTAAAACTATAAGACAAAAACAGAATTCATTCATCTTTACTTTGTTAAGTAAACCGCATAAAGACTTCAATAAAAATGCATTCTTCAGACAAGAATCTTTTGTCAAAAAGTGAATCAAGAAAATATCTCAAATCATGAATCAAGCCAAAACGTGTAACAAGAGCTTTCTATCTGATTCAGCAAACGGATAAACTAATTTTAGAAAACAAATTTGGGACAAACATTGTTCAGGTCGAGACTTTCTTGAAATAGTGGATCGAGAGTATTATTGCTTCGAATGCAGCATAGGAGAAAGTCAGAAAATTTTATATTTGAATTATCCAAATCATTCCTTACCCCTTAACAGACATTAAGATCTCCAATGACATATGATTTAGGCTAAAAAGAGAGGAGACATTTCAAATGGAACATAAAGAGACAACCTAAGGCACATTGAGACTCGTCATAATGGTGTATGTGACCAACAGATGGAGCCTTCAGCATATGGGCACCTACTGTGTTATATACCACTTCATATTGGCAACGACTGACCAATGAGATGAGCTATGTTTGGTTATTCTATTCCCTAGGGGGCTCCACCTGCACTTGTTGGTTATTCAAAGGTAGAGAGAAGTCATGCAGAGTAAGTGCACCACTTTTTGCATTGTAAGCAGGTTCTTTAAGTGTGACGTCATTCTACAGTGGTCATGTGATAATTAGCTCCCTTTCTCCATTCTTGTGTGAATCAGGCCTGGCAGGATACCATTGGCAGAAGCCTTACCCACTTCCTGGGCTGGAAGGAAATTATGTGCACTTGCCCGCCCAATACATATATGGATACCTAATTATCCACTTTGTGGCAATAGCACTACTCTTTCCCTGTAACAAACATGCTCCAGGAGATGGCATATTTTGCAAGTTGGTTTTACCCAGTTTCGCTTAGTTTTATGATGTCCGGAAGCCAAAAACATTTTACAACATGTCGAAAAAACGGTTTGACCGATTCTCTCAAAGTGCCCCCAAGATTACGAAAGTTACCCAGGGGGTTGGGCCTTATGACACAATTTACCATAGTTGGCTTGTGATTTTCTTCATGCATAAGCTTCACGTTTGTTTCTTCAGCGTGAAATACAGGAAGGACTGCCCATTCACCAGGTATTATTATGGATATCAACACACACACCGAGTAATCCAGGGATCAAATAAACCCGTTTCTCTTGTATCCCATACTACCCCAGACATAAAATATGCACGTCAAAGGTCGTGATTTATCGGTATTCAGATACATAATAGCATAATGATACCTGATTTATAGGTCCGCTGCTGAAAGAATAAAAACTTGGATAATGTACAGTAAGTCTCAGCTGATCTTGACATTCATCACACTTGCAGCTCAATGAACTTGGGCAAGTAGTTCTCAAGTTATAATGAAGAGTAAAATTCATGTATGTTGCACTGTGACCCGACAAACGAGGTCAAGGTCCTTCATGTACTGTCTCAGCATGACCTTCATACAGAATAATTAACATGTGTAGCTAACTCAAAACAGATCTCAAGTTACCAAGTAAACAGTAAATTTCGTGTCAGTTGTCCTGTAAATTACCATTAGAATGTCCATTGACTTACATAGTAATCAACAGGAAAGCTGCATTGAACGATAAGTACCCGAATTGAAAATCCTTAAAAATCAGAAATCCAAAGCAGTGCCACATAGTAAACAACTGTTTGACCCTTCCACAACAACATATCCATCACATGTCAGCTTAATCTGAGGGGCGGTTCTGAGAACAAGTGAAAAATAGCAAAACCATATATAAAATTCATTAAAAAATTGCAGCGCCACCTGGTGAACAAATTGGGAACTAGGTGTCCCCGGGAGTGTCTATGTACGATATCAAAGCATTTGGGTGAGCGGTTTCAGAGGAGAAGAATTTTAAAGGTTTGCCCCAAAAAAGAACAAAAAAATTCATAAAAAATCAAAAAAATCAATAGAGCGTGACCATTTGGACACACTTGGTAGAGATCTACCCAAGGCACATCCCCCACCAAGTTTGAAGTAAATCTGGCCAATATTATTTAAGTTATGACCATTACAAGAAATTCCCATGTTAAACTTTCCTATTAAAACCTTTGTTGAGATTTTTGAAAAAAAATTATAAAAAAATCCAAAATTCATTGGAACATGACCATTGGAACAAACCTGGTAGACACCCACCCAAGGTACATTGCCACCAAGTTTGAAGTAAATCTGGATGACGGTTTTGGAGAAGAAGTCAAAAATGTAAATTAGCATTAGAATGCCCATTTACTTACATGGTAATCAATAGGAAAGGTGCATTTACCCCAAAGGAGCCGAATTGAAAAAATCATTAACAAGAGGGCTGTGTGAACAGCCCGTGCCTCAGCTGATCTTGACATTCATCACACTTGCAGCTCTATGAACTTGGGAAAGGATCAAGGACACCATGTTCTGAGTAAGTCTGACCTTTATAGAAGAGCACTTACATGTGCAATATCAAAGTTCAAGTAGTTCTCAAGTTATAATGAAGAGTAAAATTCATGTATGTTGCACTGTGACCCCATAAACGAGGTCAAGGTCATTCATGTACTGTCTCAGCATGACCTTCATCCAGAATAATTAACATGTGTAGCTAACTCAAAACAGATCTCAAGTTATCAAGTAAACAGTAAATTTCGTGTCAGTTGTCCTGTAAATTACCATTAGAATGCCCATTGACTTACAAGATCTTTTAAGATTTGTCCAAAAAAAACCAAAAAAATTCATTAAAAATAAAAAAATCACTGGAGCATGAACATTTGAACAAAATTGGTAGAAACCCACCCAACTTACATTGTCACCAAGTTTGAAGTTAATCTGGATGACGGTTTTGGAGAAGAAGTCGAAAATGTGAATTAGCATTAGAATGCCCATTGACTTCCATAGTAATGAATAGGAAAGCTGCATTGACCGACAAGTGCCAGAATTGAAAAAAAAAAAAAAAAAAAATGTTAAAAATCAGGAATCCGCAGCATTCCCACATAGTGTACACCTTTGTTTGACCCTTCTACAAGGAACACATCCACCATGTTTCAGCTTAATCTGAGTGACGGTTCTGGAGAAGAAGTCGAAAATAGCTACAACACACAAAAATGCATAAAAAATTAGGAAAAAATTGCAGCGTCACCAGGTGAACAAATTAAGAACTAGGAGTCCCAGAAAGTGTTCCTGTGTGATATCAAAGCATTTGGGTAAGCGGTTTCGGAGAAGAAGATTTTTTAAGATTTACCCAAAAAAGAACAAAAGAAAATTCATTAAAAATCCAAAAATCACTGGACCGTGACCATTTGAACAAACTTGGTAGAGACCCACCCAAGGCACATCTACACCAAGTTTGAAGTGAATCTGGATGACGGTTTTTGAGAAGAAGTCGAAAATGTGAATTGTGGACGACGGACGACGGACCCTCAAAAAACCTCAGCTGACTGACAAGTCAGCTGAGGTAAAAAACGACAGTGTAAATTGCAAAATGAAGTACGTTGATAACAAAATGTACATGCGTTTACAAATAAGAACCTGGTTGCAAAGTTTTGTAAGGCACGTCAACACCATTTCACAATCGAGTGTACTTTACTTAATCAGTTGAGTTGTCTTCATTCAGCTGGGGGGGGGGGGGGGGGGGGGGCAAGGAACCACTACCAGCTCTATGTGTTCCGGTATTACTGCTTTTGAAATATATTCTGACAGCTATCCACGGGAAACCTGTTATTACTTTTTTGCTGATAATTATAGCCTGTACTCAAAATTATTTAATTCTTTTAAAGTGCTATGGTAAAGGTTAAGATAAAGCTATTCCAAATTTCAGTGTCTTGATTTTAGACATAAACAGGCACACGAACAGATAGAAAAATATGGAACCTGGCTTATGGGTTGATGATGGCGACGACTACGACGACGACGATGATGTTACGAGACATTTTGTAGGCGACATATATGACGACAAACTGATTTCATGGATTTCGAATGTTGATGACGTAAAGTTCTGTGGGGCATTTGTCTTTGCAGCGTAAATATGTGAACATAAGTCGACGAAACCAAAAATCATAAATCCGTTTGCAATTACACAAGGACAAACCAACAAGGCTGCATAGATATTCAAATATAGCCCCCTTAGACAGACCAAACACAGATCTGTCAATATGCAACTTCTTTCGGTTGGTTTAACAAGAGGAAAGAAGACTGCTACGTTCTGGTGCTCAGCTGACCTTAAATACACAGACTGTGGATTTCCATTGGAATCCCCATACATAGTAATCAATAGGACTGCACGCCGTGAGAAGCAGGTATCAGAATTGAAAGTTTTGTTTAAAATCAGAGATGCGGATTATCACTACCTAGTGAGCATCTTTGATTAACCCTCTGACAATTTGATCTACATTTCCCCGAAGTTTCCGAACAATCTGAGTGATGTCATTGGAAAATAAATGAAGAAATCAAAAGCACACAAAAATTCTTTTTTAAAAAATGCAAAAAGTTTGCAGCGCTACCTGTCAGACAAGCCATGGTTTATGGGTCTCCAGAAGCCAGTGTCCCTATGTAATACTAATTGGGCTCTGTCGGGTAGTGATTTTAATACTCGTGTACCCCCGGGGTATTACCCGCCACTCTTAATTCCACAATCTATTATCGCCACACATAAGATATAGTATAGTTACCAGCAAACCAAAGCCACGCACACATCAATCAAAAGCAACCACGTCACACCACATTCAAAAGAATGAGACCACAGCGGGCACTTTAATCAAACAGAAAAGCATTTTATTAAATGTATCAGGGAGGTGAATACAGATACATGTACGTCCCTGAATGTCTCAACCTTGAGTGCACGAGTATCACTATATAGTCCAGTTTACTTTTCATTTGGGTTTCTCCTGTTATAATGGAAGAATATGACGACTTCAGCCATATCAGGTTACAAAGAAGCCCTCTGCTTGGTTAAAATATTTCCAGCATTAGGGAACAAATATTTCACATGACATGTTGGTGCCGGAAACTCCAGGAAACGTTCCCGTCATATTTGACATTTGTGTGCATGTTGGTGGTCCCGCTGCCAGGCCAGAGGACAACCGTCAATACCGAGGTTCGGCTCGGAAAGGCACCGAGTCCAGGACTTTCTCGTCAACGACATCACAGGGCAAAGCCGGTCCAAATAAAACATTGATTACACTAGTGCAGTCTTTGTACTCTGCGTCTGTGAAACGAGTACTGCTTTTTTTTTTTTTTTTTTTTTTTGTTTGTTTGTTTCAGTAAGCCACCACAAGTTGACTCAGTCTCACAGGCAAAACTATCAATTTTCTGCCTAACCAAGGCATGCGCACTTTTTGGAAGCAATTGGCTAGGCGGTTTTGAAGAAGAATGTTTTTGTAAAAAAAAAAAAAAAAAAAAAAAAAAAAAAAAAAAAAATTATCATGAAAATAGAAAAAATCACAGGGGCATGACCATTTGAACAAATTTGGCAGAGATTCAGCAAAGGTAATTACCACCAAGTTTGAAGTGAATTTGACTGACAGTTTTGGAGAAGTTGAAAATATTACTTTCTATTACAATTCACATTGTCTTATATAGTAATCAACAAGATTGCATGCATTCACCGACAGAATTGAAAAAATCATAAGAAAATAGGAAAAATACAACCCCACCTGTGCTAACGACTGGCAATCCGATGAGCTCAGCTGACGGGCAAGTTGGCTGAGCTAAAAGGCGAAAAATAATCGCAGCGCTAAAGACATCTCCACCAAGTTTGAAGTGAATCCGGCTGACGGTTTTCGAGACGAAGTTGAAGTGAATTTCCAGTGCAATCCCCACTACCTTACGTAGTAATCAATCGGAGTGCATGCATTAACCAGTAAATGCCCGAATTGAAAAAATTCGTTTAAAACTCACGAATCAAGAGTATCACCACCTTTTGAAAAAGTTTGTCTTCTCCTCCAACAAGCACCTTTTCTGCCAAGTTTCAGTCCTATAAGTTCAGTTGACTGACAAGCCAGCTGAGCTGAAAATTACCAGAAACTGATTGGTGTCGTGAATGCTGTCGGGTTTTGTTTTGTTTTGTTTTGTTTTGTTATTTATTTGTTTGTTTCTCAAAAATAAAGGGTAATTGCGCACTCGGGGTGACGCCCAGATCGCACAAGAGCTGACCCAGTGCCTGGAACTTTATTTATGTGGCCGAGCAGCCAAAAGAGCAGACTCTCAGCTTTTACAGGCACGTGTGCAGGGTTCTTTTGTTTTGTTTTGTTTTGTTTTGTTTTGGGGGGGGTGTTTTGTTTTTTTTTTTTTTTTTTGTTTTGTTTTTTTTTTTTTTTTTTGTTTTGTTTTTTTTTTTTTTTTGTTTTTGGTTTTTTTTTTTTTTTTTTTTTTGTTTTTTTTTTGTTTTTTTTTTTTTGTTTTTGGTTTTTTTTTTTTTTTTTTTTTTCTGTGATTTCAGGTATTTTCCTGCCAAGAAAATTGACCTATCGCGCTGATATGTTTTAAAAATCATGGCCGTCGCATGCTTCTCTGCTGGCCTATTCAATACTTTTTCTACTGTAACATATTACGCTATTCATGGATTTTGCTGTGATCATTTGAACACATGATAAATAATCACAAAAGTGTTTCAGCAGTGAAGGTAGGTCAAAAATCATCGTGACTCACATTAAAATCGACTTGCAGCTAACTGTTTCATGCATTTTTGAGAAGTACAATTTTCATCGAGGGATTTGCAGCTGGTACCTATTTTTCGGTATAATGACCCGCATGTATGAGGAATACATGTCAGCATAAACATTCTGGCAAATATGTAAAAAAAAAAAAAGATAGGCTGAGGATCAATGAACATTATAATCACATTTACGAATTACAAATTCATATCCTTTTGAGTTGATTACAAATATGCCCAAGACAATCAATAATCGGAGCAAAATTAATATGAACGCTGTTAACAGAAATAGCGCTCTGATACATAGACTCGCGGCTCCAATTTACTTACATACGGATACCATACCTCGGACATACTAGTTTCAATTTATATGATATACATCACTCTGCTACATACTGTGTGGTGGAAAGAAGGAATTGTGTCATTCCTCTCTCTCTCTCTCTCTCTCTCTCTCTCTCTCTCTCTCTCTCTCCAATCACACACAAAAAACGGTCCAACTTTGCTTTGGTGGGACAGTTGCAAAACAATATCAAAACTGTAATGACTTAAACAGACCTTTGCAGGCACCAAACTTTGTGCTGGTGGAAATGAACGACCCGATACGTTTGGTCTATGCGGTTGCGGTCATGGGCCCAATTAGCCTGTGCATACGTGAAATATGCCTTGTGTTGTCTCGTGTTTCAAATTTGCAATGCATGTCATAGACCTGAACCTATTAAAAAATTCTGTATTGCAAAGAAAATGAATATGGTGTCAGTGTATATGAGGTACAAATGCCAAAATTTATTGCATTTTGCAAAATACAATCATGGCACGCAACTTGGAAAATGTCACGTTCTGTCTATGACGACAAGAAGTAAGTCTACTCAGCCTTATGTGAATTATACAACACATGTGTGTCCTAAATTTAACCTAAACATAAACAAAAGACCAGTATTTATAGATACTTCTCGTAACACATAGTTTTAGGTTGTAATTTCTTTGAAAGGGAAATGATGCAATTAACTTGCCATAAAAGTGCCCTTGATACAATTTGCCTAACTCTTAAGACTGTTTAATTTTGCTATACAAAATGTTTAATTGAAAGCAGAGCGATAATGGAGGCACGAGTATAATACACACTTTGTTAATTATTCATAACTTTCTAGGAACTTCCGGTTTATTTCCTAGCAACTGAAGAACACCTAGCCTCATTCTCATAGTTTCTTTGTTATATCTTGTCTACTATATTGCAAATCCTCATTATGTTTGTGTGCCAACACAGAGATACTGTTTTCCCAGAAATTCTTCCTCCTTTTCTTCTTCCTCTTTTACCAGCAAATTTATTCGCCCTTTTTCTCGCAGATTATAGATAGAAACTCCAAACTTCGCACAAGTATATTGCCATAGATGAAATTTCAACTTTTCATAATGTGAGGTCCTGATTTTCAAAATGATACAAATGAGGGCTAATTAAAGTTTTAAATCTTCAATATATCTTATATACTATAGTAGATGAGGTTCCGAGTGTAAAGGAGTTCGATCATTGCACGGCAAACGTCATCTCAAATGTCAAGGTCAAAGATCATTTCAGGTAGAGGTCATCTCAAAGTCAAAGGTCATTTCAACGTCAAAGGCTTTCGGTGGTGGCTGTCAAATGCACACATTGTTAAGTTTGGTGCCACAGAAATTAACCATAAATCCATCGTTCCGTTGGACAACCAATCTTGAAGAGGCACACAGACAGATTTGCTTTGAAGCAAATCTTTTCTAGTTCGTTAGTCTGCTCTCGCATCATGAGTTCGTGTGTCAAGTTCATTGTTGAAAAGGAAAAGACAAAAAACTCCAAGTGAAACTTCAGAGTGCAATGCTTCTGTACTTTTCAGGAATGGTGTTGGTGTATGTAAGTCAGTGCAATCAAGGAAACTATGATTCAAGAAAGTTACTCAAATTATTGTTAGTTTACATTCTGAATGTACACATGGTAGCCAAGATAATGGCGGCATGTGCTTAATTATTGTTTCTACAGACAACAATTTCAAACAGCTTACTGTTTCTGCAGGTAGTCAATCACAGGCTTGTGTTCATATTTTCAATAACCAAGTTAGTACTGTAGTAGCACTTGTGATCAATATTTTTCATGGAAGGAAGTTGATTTCAACATCAGTGATTGTAGTGACTTACAAATATTTGGGATGGTTGTTCAGATGCATGCGACATCGAATGTTGAGTCCAGCGTTATATATATATATTATAGTCAATTATTGCAGTTGCCTGATTTCTTTTTTGTGAATCAGTCTACTATTCCTAAAGTTCCAACAGATTCATCACCTGGTTTTAGTGGATCTGTTGGAGAGAATAGTTTTTAGATTTCGGTACATCAACATGTCTTCCTAATGGTTATCAAGGGGAGATTCGCCGTCTGTCCAGGGACAGGAATCATCCCAAGGTTTATGGGTTTCCATCTCATGTAGATGAATTTACTGATTTGGAGCTGAAATATGGAGCTATTTTAGGCCCTTTTCATTTGAATGATTGAGACACTTTTTTGACAATTTCTCTGTTAAACACAGCTGAGAAGACAGGTACTGACAAAAGAAGAATCATCATGGATTTGTCATGGCCGATAGATCATACCTGGATTGATAAAATCGATAAGAATGTTTATTTGGGGAGCGGCCGGTTATTCTTCTGTGGATGATATATTGAACTTAGTTGTAGAATTTGGTCCATGTTGCTATTTATACAAGTGTTACTTATCTCGAACCTACAGACAAATACCTGTTTGTCCTGCTGACATAGCATTACTTTGTTTCTATTGGAGGGCCATATATTTAGATAGAATGCGTCCGTTTGGTCTAAGATCCTCGGCTCGAATATGTCAACGGGAAACAAATCATTGAAATGCTATGCTCTTCATTTACAAGGCTGCTGGATTTCATATTGTAAACTGCCTTGGTGATTTCGGAGAAACGGATAAAAAAGAGTTTATTCAGCCTTTCAGCTTCTTCGAGACTTATGAATCGAGTTAGGTGGTGAAGAGGCTGTGTATAAGGCCTCTCCTCCTTGCACAACAGTGATGTTTCAGCATTGAGGTGGATATTCTTGATATGACAATTTCTGTTCCCTCTGAGAAAATATCAGAGATATTTAAAATTTTAGATACTTGGTACAGTAAAAATTCTGCTTCTAAAAAGAAGTCAATCTCTGATAGTTTGCTTCTACTTGTGTAAGATCAGGGCGGATTTTCATCTCTAGGATATCGATGCGACAGCATCGGAGGACCTTAACATATTTGGGGCACAGTGCACGAATGCGTTAACCTCATAGCTTTATGAAAAATGTGTAGTGGTGGAGGGAGTGGAAACCTATAATGTTACCTCCATTAATTTCAAGTCAATCCAGCTGGCCTGATCCATATTCAATCATATCTACCAATTCCTGTTTGTCCAGATGTGGGGGTTATTCGACTGTAGAATATGTTCACACAGTTTTTTCCACAATTTATTTCTCAACAGAGTATGGACATCAATTGTTCAGAGATGCTAACGATAGTGGTGGTTTTAACGTTTTGGGCGCATCATCTACATGGTCACAGAATACAGTTGTATTGTGACAACAAAACATCGTTCTGTTTAGGTTATTTCTCCTGATAGGGTCAGGAGTCTACGTTTGTGTGCCTGTGTGCCTGTCTTCCGCAGATTGTTTTCATTTGTGCTACAAGTCAGCTGGCAATTAAGTTTTTTGAACATTGAAGGTCAAATCAACAGATTCAGTGACCTACTCTCCTGGGTTCACTTTTACAAACATCACGCAGACAGAATTTTACATGATGTGGGTCAGATTTAAGCAACACACAATGAAACGTGATATTCCCATCACACCACAGATTTTAGCACACATTTGTTCTTATTTTGACTTTCATTTTATGTTGCATTCTGTCTGTTGGGCCGCACATTTAATAACATTCATTATTTTTCTAGAAAATCAAATATGGTTCCTCCCAGTTTGAGTAAAGTTGATTGTAACAAACATTTGTGTGTACAGGATGTGTTGATCCTGCCTTTAGTTTTTCTGTTTCTCCTGCGAAGAGTGAAACAGAGAATTTTTATATTTGTTTAAAGACAAATGTTAGGTGAGGCAGGTCACGACCCCATGGATTTTGCGGATCATAGTTTAAGGGAGGGGGGGGGGCAACCTTTACACATCGTGCTGGTGTTTCAGGAGAAATCATTAAAACGCAGGGCGATTGGCATTCTGGCAAATATAATTAGTATATAGATTTTCCAGTGTATGAAAAGATCAAAGTCGGGTTAGCTATAAAAGATGCCATTTTGAAATCTACACTTGTGTACGGCTTCTTCTACAATTGGTAAATTAACTTGATTATGCACGGTTAAGAGGAAGGCAGAAAAAATGTTTATTTTCTCAGGACTACTGCTGCTTTCCGTGCACAATTTAGTGAATGGTGACAAAAATGTATTATTTTGCATTGATATATTTTGGTGCATATTTCAGTTTGTAGTTTCATGATATCATCAAATATTCTGATTGCACTTTATATGATATCTTTCAATGGTGTACTTTTATATTTTGTTCCTTATACTGGAGGTCCTGCATATAAATACTTGCCTTGCTGCATGGATAAGGTAATACAAGTGTGATAAGCATTAACTTGCAGTTTGTTCAGAAGCTGTGTTCATATTTCATTATTGTTTGTAGTTATAACCTTATTGTTATTTTTGTTTAGAATGTGTTTTGGCTTTTATCTGTTGAGTTTTAAGTATTAACTTTTGAGTATGAGAGGTTTATGTTCGTCATGAGCTATAAAGACTATTTCCACCTGTCAATTTCAAATTAGTGTACATTTTTCCAAGGCCAAAAGTTTAATTATTTAATTATAAATTGTTGTGTTTGTTCATGATTACTTATTTGGTTGCAAATTGACCTTGCTTATTGAGTACTGCTTACAATTATTTACTTTTGCTATACAAAATGTTTAATTGAAAGCCGAGCGATAATGGAGACACGAGTATGTTCGACATTTTGTTCATTATTCATGATAGGTCAAGGTCATTTGGACTTTTGAAAGTTTCATCTTGCCATAACTTGGTCAATTTTCATCCATTTTTTTTTTTTACATGTTGGGCTTAACTTGTAGAAATTGTAACGCTGTGCAATTTACATGTGACCTGTAAAGGTCAAAGGTCAAGGTCATTTGGACTTTAGAATTTGCATCCAGCCATAAGCTTAATGTCATGTGAAGTACCAAAGGATAAAAGTTGTAGCATTTAATATTTACAACTTTTGAAGGCACACAGACAGATTTGCTTTGAAGCAAATATTCTTTTCTAGTTTCTTTGTTTCTTCTTTCTTCTTTAGCAGCAAATTTGTCCGACACTTTTCTCTGACACTATTATCCATAGAAACTCCAATCTTGGCATGGTTGTACCTCCATACAAGGAGTTGGGCCTTTTGCTACAGAGGAATGAAGATGTTTAAAATTATGCAAATTAGGGGCATTAGAAATTTTTAATCTTGAATATCTTCAAAAGTATAAAAGATAGAGATGTCATTCCAACTTATGCTAGGGGGTTATTGACCATTACACATTTGATTGATTTGAAACAAAAGTTGCAGCAATTTAAATTATGCTAATTAGCAGCATTTGAAATTTTAACTCTTGAATAGCTTCAAAAGTATTGCAGATAGAGATGTCATTTCAACTTCTACAAGGCGGTTGTTGACCATTGCGCATGTAGTGAACCTAAAACTAAAGTTGTAGCAATTGAAATTATGCTAATTAGTATCATTTGATATTTTAAGACTTGAATATCTTCAAAAGTATTATAGATAGCGACGTCATTTCAACTACTACTAGCGGGTTATTGACCATTGCACATGAAATGAATCTAAAAAAAACACTTAAATTATGCTAATTAGCAGTATTGGAAAATTTCAATTGCTACAGAGGCACCGATAAGTATGACAGGGCACTGTGCGACAAAGTGCCGCACATATATGAATATTTCCCCTAGAAAAAAAAAAATCTGCTTTTGCGTAGATATAATGAGTCCATTGTCCGTTTATTCTAGTTCAAGATTATCTTTAGAATAAAGGAAAGACGTGACCTTTTCAAACCACATGGTACTCTTGTTTAGATATAAGGAGTCCACTGTCGGGGGGGGGGGGTCAAGTTTGTTATTACAAGTAGAATTATTGAAAGGATACAAGACTTATTCTTGGTATATTTGCCAGTGCACTGTTCATTTATATTCACACCCCACCCCATTCACCTCCGACATCTCAGGTCCTTCAGTAAATACATCTGGTGCTACAAGATTTTCAAATGTGCCCACCCCTGGTTGAAAGTCAAACAAACGGATGCCATCGCATCCGAAAACGCAAGCAGATTTAGAAACGGAGACAAAAACGCAAGGAGTTTTGATGGTTGGAATTCTACAGTTTCATTACTAACGCAAACCCAACCATTACTGCAACGGATCGGAACCAGTGGACAACCACTCTAACAGGTTAAAAGCAAGACTGTGGACCGGAAGAATTGAAAGGTTCACAAATCGACACAAATGATCGAGTAGAACACAGCTCTGGAGAGAACGACCGGGAAAAACAGATGCAGTCTGGAGACAATTGCATCGCAGCCGTAGAGCATATACGCGGCTCCTCATCCTGTAGCTAGAAGCGGAGAGGCTCGGTTGAAAAGCGTGAGTGGTCAGCATTGTGAGTAAATTTTCAAATGACATACGATAAATCCACCTACCCTTATGACGAATTTGCAGAGCGCCATAAATGCATGAAGGCTCGCTGACCATTGTCCCGGCCGCTATCTGCAGGCGTCAGTGCATGCGTGTCTTAATATTACATGTTCACACTTTTGACCCGACTGATATCACAAAATTTCAGCACGTACGTACACGTGTGGAGGGAATATAATTGCCTTTTTCCAAACACGCCAATTATTCAAAGACCTTGCACAATAAATCACTTGCTATCATACAAGGCCAAAACGGTTGCCACGGTAACGTTCCATAGCATAAAAGTGGATGACGAAAGTAGGGGGGTGTCACGGTACACGACTAAGTCTGAGGGGGTCGCTAGCGGCTCCTCTTGCAATTTGTCTTTGTCTATTAAGGCCCATAACAAGGAGAATGAAATTTGAATACTTGGATATCGTCTCTACAATCCGCAAACTGCGAAAAAAAAATTGCACTTTATGGCACAAGATGTATTTATTTCGCTTGCTCTCTTTGCTCATTTTTTCTTGATGTGAAATACATTGGTAAAAGTTACATAATCAATGAAGGCATGAAGAAAATAAAACGGTTCTTCTTTTCACAAAGTAAGAAAGACAGACAAGCAAAAAAAAAACGAAAACAAAACAACTTCCAACAGCTGCAATGAAAGAGCAAATTATTTAGATGCTATGAAATGCCACTGTTAATGCAGGAATTTGGTTTTACAGCATTTAAAAACTACAAAGCATCGCTATTAAAATCTTAAGACTGAATGGCGTGATTTTCTCCTGCAAATCAATTATTTCAATATGCGTCCCAAGCGTATGCAACCCAATCACCAGAGAACTTTGCTGTCAATAGTGCATGCCGTTTTTGACAGACCCGATTTAACATGAGGTCATGGTGGTTGCAGGACATGGCAGCATTGCCCATGCTGTTGGAGTCACATAAACAGACCATCTGATTCGCATTCAGATTCTCTATTGTCACAATATATGCATTTTTTTATGTATAAACAGATATATCAAAATTTATATTTATATTTATATTTATACCAGGCCAACAGATGCAAAAAGACATTAGAAAAGATGGATTGCTACAAAGCAAATGTATGTGCATCCAAAATTTGCATAAATTCATACGGTACAACTTTCGTTTGTGGCTCATTGCATGTACCTAGAGCACAAAGCTATAAATTAAAGTTGGTATGGCATCTCTACCTATAATAGTTTTAGAGATATTCAACATTTAAACTTTAAAGGTGCCCCTAGTTAGCATAAAGAAAAATTCGAAAACTTCTGCTTGTGACTCGTGGGATGCAACTACAGCACAAACCTATACATTGAAGTTGGAATGGCACCTCTACCTGTACTTTTGAAGATATTCAACATTTAAACTTTCAAATGCCCCAATTAGCATAAACTAAAATTCTACAACTTTTGCTTCTGGTTCGTTGGATGCGCCTGTAGCACAAAATTGCAAATAGCAGTTGGAGTAGCATCTCTGTCTGTAACACTTTTGAAGATATTCAACATTTAAACTTTCAAGTGCCTCTACTTAACATAAATAAATTCTACAGCCTTCGCTTGTGGTTCATTCGATTTACCTATAGAACAAACCTGTAAATAGCAGTTGGAATGGCACCTCTACTTATTATACTTTAACATTTTCAGGATTTATAATTTCAAATGCCCCTAATTTACATAATTTTAAATGCACTCAATCGTCTTTGTAAAAAGGCATGACTTCATGTATGGCTCTATCATCATACAATATACCAAGCAGGAGAAAAAGAAGAAGAAGAAGAAGAAGAAGAAGAAGAAGAAGAAGAAGAAGAAGAAGAAGAAGAAGAAGAAGAAGAAGAAGAAGAAGAAGAAGAAGAAGAAGAAGAAGAAAGAATTGCTACAAAGCAAATATGTCTATATGCGTCCAAAATTTGCATAAATTGAAATGCTAAAACTTCCGTTTGTGGTTTATTGTATACAGCTACAGCACAACCCTATTAGTTGAAGTTGGAATGGTATCTCTACATATAATAGTTTTGAAGATATTCAACATTGAAACATTCAAAGTGCCCCTAATATCATAAAGAAAAATTATACAAATTTTGCTTGTGATTCATGGGTAACAACTAAGGCACAAACCTATAAATAGAAGTTGGCGTGGCACCTCTACCTACAATACTTTTGAAGGTATGCAAGATTTAAAATTTCAAATGCCCCTAATTTGCACAATTTTATGTACTGATCCGTCTTTGTGAAAAAAGGCATGACTTCATGCATGGATACATGAGCATACCAAGTTTGGAATGTCTAAGTGTAATAGTGACCGAGAAAATTGTCGGACAAAATCGCTGCTAGAGGAAGGAAGGAGGGAAAGAAAGAAAGAAAGAAAGAAAGAAAGAAAGAAAGAAAGAAAGAAAGAAAGAAAGAAAGAAAGAAAGAAAGAAAGAAAGAAAGAAAGAAAGAAAGAAAGAAAGAAAGAAAGAAAGAAAGAAAGAAAGAAAGAAAATCTCTCTCTTGGCACACAGACATCCTGGGTGTTTGGTGTCTTATCGGGAATGGAAAATTCTGCTGGGCTTGTGGGTCCACGAACATTCAAACACAAATTGCAGAACAGAAATACAAGGTTATGGTAACATAAAACATATATAATGATATCACGGAGATTATTCTTGGTCTGGTAAATATATCTAGAAAATGCAGTAATATACACCAATTAACAAATTGATAACTATGTACTGGTGCATTGGCTCGGGACCCCCCCCCCCCCCCGCAAAATGCCCCCCAAAGTTGGGTCTCGAATCCAAATTTTAATACCCGAATACTTTCGATATAAATGAACAATTATAGATCTATGTATATTTCTGCCTTTTTCGCTGCCTATTTTCGTTCCTACTTTTAGCGCCTCAGTTTGTTATGTTGCCGTTTCCAATACGAGTTCAATCTGATTGATTGCTTAAAATCTGTTTTTCACTGTTCTTGTGTCCCTTTAATGGTGGATCGTGGATCACACTTGTTTGTCCTTCATATGTCAGCATGGCTGCAAGCCTAAAGAGTGCACTGAGCATTGTGTGGAAACATTTTTTTTTGGGGGGGGGGGCAGATGGACGTGCAAATTGGGAGTGCCTGCCATAAGCGTGCCCTGCGGGCGCGTGTTGTCAGCGTGTGGGAACATAATAACACAAATGCTCAGTTCTCTGGGTGCAGCAACAGCAGAAATGTTATTTCTCCTGAATGTAATAATAAAAATTCAAGAGCTTAAAGTACAGCTAAAAATTACACTAACCCTACCGATGGGTCTTTTGTGCAATTAAGATGCTGCATGAAGTGTTATAATGTTCAACCAGCTACAAGGAACGCATACGTACATGTAATGTTCTTTATGCCCCCCCCCCCGTTATGCCCCCCTTCGAAGAAGGTGGGGCATATAGCTTTACACATGTCGGTCGGTCGGTCGGTCGGTCGGTCGGTCGGTCGGTCGGTCGGTCTGTGGGTCGGTTGGTCGGTAGACTGTGGTTTCCGCACAATAACTCAAGAAGTTTTTGAGCTAAGACTTTGATACTGTACAGGTGTATTATTCTAGTCAAAAGCTAGACAAAGTTTGAAGATGGGTGACTTTGACCTAATTTCCAAGGTTACAGTGGTTCCTGAGTTAACTTTGGTTTCCGCACAATAACTGAAGAGGTTTTTAAGCTAGGACTTTTATATTGCACAGGATAATAGTCCATATTTGGGGCTAGGCGAAATTTGAAGATGGATGACCTTAACATCATTTTAAAGGTCACAGAGCCACTTTACTGAATATGGTTTCCTACTTTCTGCATGATAACTTATACCTTGGAGCTAGAACTTTTATATTGCACAGCTTTATGGTTCTCTGTAAGGGCTAGGTTGACTTTGAAGATGGGTGACCTTGACCCAGTTTCAGGGTCAGAGAGAGATTGTAGAATTCCTGTGGTTTCTGCACAATAACTCAAGAGGTTTTTAAGTTAGGACTGGGATACTTTACAGGTTTATAGTTCTTTCTAAGGGCTAGAAGAAGTTTAAGGTTTGGTGACCTTGATTTAATTTCCAAGGTCACGTTGGTACCTGAGTTAACTTTGGTTTCCACATGATAACTGAAGAGGTTTTTAAACTATGACTTTTATATTGCACTGGATACTTGTCCGTATTCGGGGCTAGGTTACGTTTGAAGATAGGTGACCTTGACCTAATTTCAAAGGTCACAGAGCCATTTGGTTGAATACTGTTTCTGCATTTTGTCATGCATTTTAGAGGTAGCACTTTTATATTGCACAGCTTCATGGTTGCCTATAAGGGCTAGTTTGAGTTTGTAGATGGGTGACCTTGACCCAGTTTTGAGGGTCACACACAGACAGTAGACTTCCTGTGGTTTTTATACAATAACTGAAGAAGGTCAAGTGAAAATGAGTGACCTTGCCCTAATTTCTAAGGTCATACAGTCACTTCTGCTGAAGATGGTTTCTAAATGATGACTAATTTTTCAGCTATAACTTTTATATTGTCCGGGTTTTTAGTCGTTTTTTAAGGGCTAGGTCAAAGTTCAAAGATATGTGACATTGATATATTATCAACCTTCACTAATTTTGTAAGGTCACGAGTGCCCCATATACCACTATCAATAGGGTAGCGAGGGCAAGGGTAATGAGGGCGGTGGGCATCTATGTTTTACAAACATATCTTCTCTCTCTCTCTCTCTCTCTCTCTCTCTCTCTCTCTCTCTGTCTCTCTCTCTCTCTCTCTCTCTCTCTCTCTGTCTCTCTCTCTCTCTCTCTCATATGGTGGAATTCTTATACTGCACCTGAATAAAAGCTTGTTAAAATATGAGTCTGTTTTTCTTTTGAGTTAGGTTGTTGTTATATTTTTTGTTCTTTGCTGCGTGTACCCGGGTACCCGTTACGGGTCCCGGATATTGAACATAGTTTATTTGGGACCCGACGTTTCCTCGTAAGTCAATGCACTACCATGTACGACATGAAGATCAAATTATTGTTTGGGAGATGATTACCTTAACAAAGTTTCAGCTTCAGCTTTAGATATTATTAATAGATCTCAAATTCAGTTGCTAAAGAATTTCAAGCTCGTGTTTCATAAAGACGAAAGGAAAATTCCCCTATATCTAATCGAAATTTAGGTGCGGTTAGTAATTTCGATTGTGTAGTGGTGTAATTGCGTATTGATTAAGTTGGTATCATACACACCAGGGACCATCACAATATTCAAACATGCACTGGCATATTGCTGGTATAATCCATATATGTGTGTATGTCTGCACATCTCAACAGTTTACAGAGAGGAGACGTACATATATGACAGCAAAGAGAACATCATCAATGTGAATCTGAGTTAGGAAAACCTTGTATCCAATGTGGATGACAATGGAATCATCGCTGAACAGAAGTTTAGAACAGACAATTAATCCATACTTTTTTTACCCGTACGATGATCTCATTAATCAATGGATTGAATCATTGAGTGTTTCTATCATATAATCTTTGAGATTTGTCCATCTGATAATAAGACCCATGACTGTTGTATTGACGATTTTATCAACAACATCATCATGATCGCTATTGTCGTCGTCATCGTGATCATTGTTGACACCAAAATCACCCAGACAGTTAATTTCAGGTGCGTGATGGGAAAAGAGCATGATTTAAACATATTCTATTCCATGACAAAGTAACACCGGCAAATTTCAAAGACATAGGCAGTGGAGGCTCAAAGGGTTCGGACAACCCCCCCCCCCCCCCCCAATTTTCAGAAAAAGGTCCAACTTGGACCAATTAAAGAAAAAAGGGAGAAAGAAAGAATAAGACTCAAACCACAGCTTCACTTACTAGCATGACAAGATACTTCTTCATTATTACCGTGATTGGTGTGGTTGAGCCGAACACAACAAAAGGATCTTCATATGTGATCATTATAAACTGGTCAAATTTTTGTTGGTGGCTAGACCTTATGTTACGGCTTAATAAAATTAGCCTCAGTGCATGAAGTAGACTTCCAGTTATGTTGATCAGCAAAATGATGAATAGCAGCCTTCATAGGCTACTTCGAGTCTTAGGTGGTGTATCTGTATCTTCATAGAAGTTTAGCATCTGGGTATACAGTTAAGAAGGTCTGGCTTTGGAAAATTGTTTTAGATCGCCATCCAGCTGTAGAGTGTCAGAATGTCATTTTCACTGATGACGCAGGGAGCAAAGGGACCAGACAGCACAAATTAAAACTGCTGCAACCAGTGGTCTTTTGATCTTCAACCTTTAATGATTAGATTAAGGGATCATAACTAATGCTTCAAGGACTTAAATTACTAAAATGGATATATCAATGTTGATACAAGTATGGGTGGCTGAAAGGAGTGAAGCTCAACTGGTCCAATCTTAGGGATTTAAACTTTTCATTTTGCGTGCTTAACAAAGAATTTTCCTCAATCTTGGTGGATGAATTCAGCACTTAGAAACTAATTTTAGCCGCTTTGCACTTCGAACATCAAAGGGGGGGGGGGGAGCATGCCCCTTGCCTGCGAAGCAGACTCAGTTTTTTATGTTCTGGTGTATACCCTCTGTTTTTTATGTTCTGGTGTATACCTTCGCTGGAGGTAGAACGCCTGCTTCTCAGACAAGCATGCTCCCGGACCCCCTAGCAACGCTTCGCACCCTTCGGCTGTTTGCAGGTCCATTCTTTATATATCATTTGAAGCCCCCCCCCCCCAGTTCAAAATCCTCCCTACGCCCCTGAATCTTACCAAATATGATTTGCCATGTAACACAATTGAGGAGGAGGGCTTGGCCCTATATTAAACCTTCTTGTAGACAATGGACGAAAAGACAAGATGTACAAGACGTCACTCAGCTCAACGCCAATCTCCTTTACCTGAAATACGATTTTTTTTTCAGTCTCGATAGGAGCAAAGTGATGCACCGAGCCAACAAAATTGAAAAAAGACACAGCAGTTCGACAGGCCAGACAGAAGAGCTGTACGTAACTAAATGTATAATCTATGGTCACTGTAGTAATATGCTTATAAATACAACTCATGTCACGGCACCTCGCTGGAAGCGGTTAGTTTTCACAATATATTCTTGAACCGAAAGAAAAACGATTTTGTTATCTTCAAATGAACAATTCGGTGATCCAAATAAAACTGTTTGTAAGGTAAACAGAGTAAAGTGTGAAACAGATGTGTGTAAATTGTCTCTTTGAATCGTATAAACTGGAAAAAAAAACAAAAAAGTAATGCCAAGTCCATGTATCTTCTACACAATGCCCGCAATGACAATTTGGAGATTCACATAAACCAATAACATGTAAGTCAGCTTTCAACTGAATGTCGCCCATCCTGGGTCTTGCTTGAAAAACAGCCGGATGTCTTTGACCAACATAGTATAATTTAATTTCGCGAACTGAACGAAGGACTTTCGAATCTATGTGTTGCTTAAATTCTTTCAGAGAATTTAAATTTCGAATATTTAGAGGGAGCTGGTTCCAAAGTCTAGTTGTACTAGGAAAAAGCGAGTTAATAAATGAGGCTGTTCTAGCTCTAAAATGAGGAAGGTTGTCAGCTTGTCTTGTACTTTATCTAACCTGCTTCTGATTGGAAGAGATAATGACACTTAAATAACCAGGAGCTAAGTTATGAGTAATTTTGTACATTTGGATTAATTTGTTTACTTCTCTGCGTTTAGCCATTGTTTGAAGACCCGTTTATTCGCATAATTCATCATTAGAGGTAGTTAACATGGCACCTGAAATAACACGTGCAGCAGCCAATTGAATGCTTTCTAATCTGTCTGAGTCCCCGTGTGTGCAGCCATCCCAGACTACACTGCCATACTCCACTAAAGGTCCAATGAAGATTTGTATATTATCTCAAGAGTTTCTCTGTCCAAAAGGTATCGTAGACTTTTCATGATATTTAGTTGTTTGGATACTTTTAATTCGTAAAAATGAAATCAATGTGATCATTCCATCGAAGATCCGAACGCAAAGTGTTTATGTTGGTCCAAGTGCTCTAGTTCGTGATTTTGAAAAATTAAGGGAGGGTGATAGATTTGATTTGTCTTCCGAGATACTAGCATAGCATCCGTGTTCATGGCCTTGAACGTTACCATCAAATCAGTAGACCAAGAATCAAGGGAGGACAAGTCCTCATTTAAATTGGCTGATGTAACAGTTAGGATTATCAACGGTAAGATATAATGATGTGTCATCGGCGAGAAGTTTAATTTTGGAGTGGACATATCCAAAATGTCGTTAATAAATATAAGAAATAACAAAGAGCCAAGTACAGAACCTTGAAGTACGCCAGCATTAATAACAGCCCAAATAGAACCGTTACCTTTGATAGTGACTCTTTGCTGGCGATTTAAAAAAATAGTTTTGGAACCATTTAAGCATGGAGTATGAAATTGCGATACGCTGAAGTTTGAATAGAAAGCCTTGGTGCCAAACTCAGTCAAATGCCTTACTAATATCCAAAAAGACTACTCAAACCTCCTTTTGGAGATCAACAGCAAGAGAAAGTTCATGATAAAGGGATGCAAGTTGATTAACAGTTGAATCTCCAGGCATGAACCCAGATTAATTAGAAGATAAAAGTAGATTTTCTCTAAAGAAATGAAATACACATTTGAAGACTGCCTTTTCCTCCACTTTTCCAATACAGCTTAACAGGAAGATAGGTCGGTAGTAAGTACATAAGTTTGTATCACCCTTCTAATGAAGAGGTGTGACATGGGTCTGTTTCCAGGAACAAGGGAAACTTCTTTGCCCAGCCTTGTTAGTGAGTCGCAAATAGATGCCTCCCCCTCCCCTTTCAGTAAAATAGAACTGACACTGTCGGGGCCAGTGGTCTTTGTGGCGTCAACACTTTTTTAAAATATCTAAAATCTCATCACGATTAATCTCAAATGAACTAAGGAGCACTTCTGGTGGATTTACAGCTTGCGGTACGGGAAGCTCTGGTTATGTTGAAAATATTTGACAGTATGCCACCATGCTTTACTCTTTTGATTCACATTTTTTTAAGAAGTCCCTATAGTTAATTATTATTGTTTTCTCCCACTAACTTTAACTGTTCTTGGTGTTGATTTCGGATGGTAGTATAAGAATTTCACAAATGCTGGTCATATTTTTTACCCTTGGCTTCGTTGTATGCATGGTGAACTTTTCGTCTTGCTCAACGGAGAGAGGAACTAAACCATGGTAAGTCTAGCGGACGCACTGTAATAGATTTATCTGGGATCGTCTCCTTTAATTGCAACTTGAATAAATAGTTTAGTCCAGTTACCACAACAAGCATCAACATTTTCGGAATTAAAACAGGCGTCCCAACTAGCTTAGTTTAAAGACTCTCTAAAGGTATCAAAATCAGTGGGTTTATATATATATATATATATATATATATATATATATATATATATATATATATATATATATATATATATATATATATATATATATATATATACACACACACACATACATATATAGCCAAATGTATCTACCAAATGATGCGTCCTTTTTTAGCCGGAAGAGAATGTTTCAGGCAACTACAGAATGATCACAATTGGAAATTGGTGACAAGACACGAGGCTCTTTAACAAACGTAGGTATATTTGAATTTGGTCTGAACAGGTGGCTGTAGTAGCTGTAATTTTCGTTGGTTCTGTAATGTATGGGGTAAATAAATTTACAGAGCAGAAACGCTTCCGTTTAGATCCAGCAGCTGTATTGAAGTCTGAGGTTAAGTAGCCGGTAATAATGATATATTTTGTATGGTGCTAATTTTAGCTAAATCTATGCTATCTTGTGGTTGGTCCCTAAAAAGGTCTTATATCAAAGTCTGCAAAAGGCAACAAAGAATTAAAGAAGCCTATTGTCATTGGCTGATAGTTGCCGATAGCGCTCTTTTTTGACTTACGTTTGGAATATCAGCCAATGAGAATCTACTTCCGCATTCGGTGCCGAGCTGTCCTAGAGAGAGAAGCCAAAATGGCGCGGGAGGTTAACCTGCACACCCCCCCCCCCCCCTTATGGTAAGACAAAATAGGTATTATACGTGTTTGGAAGATTCAGAGAACAGTTTTGTATTTACGAACTTCTAGACAGTGCATGGGACACGGGCAGGACAAAATGCGACTTTGGACCCTTGATACAATACAGGGCATCAAGCGCTTTATTGCATAAGGATCCAATATATGTACAATACAGGGGTAGTTTCATAATATCGATCAGTAGAAAAATTATTTTTGCAGACATTTACCAAGTTTTAATGAGGTGAGTGCGATTTTGAACTCTGTAGAGACCTTGAACTGCAATAACCTCTGTTGCGTATATTATGCTACTTGCCTCCCTTCTATCCCTAAACACAGACTGGAGGGGGGGGGGGGCACCTTGCTCCCCTCGATTGTTTGTAGTCACGAAACAAGCCCCTGTGGATGGGACGTACGAGTGCGCAACGTCAATCTTTCCGATGGATAATCATACACTTAGTCACATGAATCAGTCTAAGGATTACAGAGAAACACGTGCACATGCTACCGAGCCAGGGTAGCAAACTTGCAGCCGACAGTATCACTGCCACTAAAATTTGAACGGGGGGGGGGCTACTCCCTTTACTGAGCGTAATAGGGATGTGCCGCTCTGAAAGGTGTCTTTTCGCCGGTACTTTCCCTAACAAAGGTATCAATTTTCCCAAGATTTCCCTAACCAAGGTCACTGATAAAATCAAAGGGCCCTAATCAAGACCAGACGATTTACGCTCCAGCCCCGTGTATAGGGCGCATGCTGTGAAAGTGATTGACGCGCCCTAATGAAGATCCAATATTTGGTAGGATGGGAGCCCTAATGAAGGGTCATTCTGAAAAACTTGAGCTGCACACCCTCACCTAAAAAAATAGGCAGTGCCCATCCCCCCCCACCCACCCCCACCCCCGGATTGGAACCTCCAGGCTTGTCGGTCACGTATGCGTTGCTCCAGTCAGCATGAAATGACCATGATGACGATTCAGCAAGACAGATCCTCTGGTGGTGAAGTTAATAAACAGGTGATTCATGGTTCCCTTGAAGTACACGGATGCAACGATCCAAATGTCGCTGTCTACACAAAGTAACATTAACTACAGGCGGATAAGCTTCATTTTCATCCATTTAGAAAACAACATGTGCAACAGACACATATATATGTAGACATATATATATATATATATATATATATATGTGTGTGTGTGTGTGTGTGTGTGTGTGTGTGTGTGTGTGTGTGTGTGTGTGTGTGTGTGTGTGTGTGTGTGTCTGATAACAGACTACGTTGAAATAGATATAGTTTCTAAATATACATATCTCGGCATTGAAATTTCGGCTTCAGGCTCCTTCGATGGCTCAGTCAAGTTATTACGTGATAAAGCATGTAAGGCCCAAGCAAGGCTTAAGCATGTGTTTAGAAATGGTAATGTGCGAGTCAAAATGTATCTATTCATGTTTGATAAAGTTATTTCCCCAATTTTGTTATATGCGTCCGAAATTTGGGGAGCTTATGCGATTAGCCCATCCAAGTCAATAATACCTGACAGAACTTCATGATATTTCAAACTTGGTATCGAAAGGCTTTATATTGGTTTTCTGAAGTTTTGTCTTGGAGTGAATCGGAAAGCATGTAATATAGCTGTCCTTGGTAAGCTTGGATGTACCCCCATTTCCCTGAAGATAATGAATATGGTGTGTAAAAAATGGTTTAGGATTGCGAACAAAGAAAAAATCCCTATTATCAGATTCTTATTTGTGCAATATTGAAATGTCATGTGAAAATCAAAACCAGTCATTGTGGGTGAAAAGCATCGAAGATATATTGTTTGCGACTGGTTTCCAGGAACTTTGGCATAATCAAAGCAACAGATCTGGCATATTTCCATCCACGTTATTTATCAGCAAACTACAGGAGAAATTTCAGTGACAGTGGGAAAGTGGTATGTCACAACAAAATGACAGTGAATGTAAATTAAGAACTTATGTCCAGTACAAAAAACACTTAAATTTTGAAATATATCTAGACGTTATAAATAATTTTCATATTCGCAAAAAAATATTACTGCGCTCCGTATCAGTGCCCATAATCTACACATTGAAACAGGTAGACATAAGCGTCCCCACAAAAACACCAGTAAGCCTCAGGACATGTAATACATGTAACTTCATCGAGGATGAAATTTACTTTGTATTAAACTGAGCCAATTTAGAATACACCTAAATGTTATGTTGAAACAAATAAAAGATATGTTCGTAGATGTGAAACAAGACAATTATTTAATTTCATATGGGAATTACAAGACATTGAATTAATCAAAATTGTGGAAAAATATATAACAAATTGTCTAGCCATAAGAGGGAAACCACTATAGTGACAAATTTAGAGGCATTGCTGAGCTGTATATAGACTTTCTTCTTCTTCTTCTTCTTCTTCTTCTTCTTCTTCTTCTTCTTCTTCTTCTTCTTCTTCTTCTTCTTCTTCTTCTTCTTCTTCTTCTTCTTCTTCTTCTTTCCATATCTTGTTGGCGCTTTGCGCGTTGTACGTGTACTGGACAAAATGCTACTGTTTTTTGTTTGATGTAGTGCAGTCAATAAAGTTTCATTTAATTTCACTTCATTTCATTTCATTTTATAACATTTCTCAACATTTCTTTTGAGACAATCGTTGCATATTTTTACTATCGTAAAAATGAAATGGGCTTCCTTGAAATATTACATACCACGATTACAAGTAATTCACTGCATATACATGCTCATTTTGCCCTGCTTTAAAGAATTTAAGTGCTAAGGCTACTAGAACTACAGCGAAATTAAAAAGAATTCTTTGTAACACTAATCTGCACATCTCTGTGGTTTTATCATTGTTTGAAAAACTCATAACACCAATTTTGCTTTACGCATGTGAAGTCTGGGGACCTTTTGTGATTCAACCAGAAAAATGTTTTGCATCTTCTGATGTAAACAACCATACCAATAATAGTTTTGAAAAAATAAAACTCAGCTATTTGAAATTTAACAATCTTGACCAACACCATGGCTGCTGAAACACAAGAATATTTATATGTGGTCGACGGGCCACCCAAGAGAGGGGCAGGATCACTAAAAGCCATTGTGCAGGTTGACATCTGCCCTAGTCCTACATCAAGTCGACAATAGTGAATGACCACATTGCAATAGTTTCAAACTTCAAGAAATTTTCCTTAGAGAATTGCAAATTTACTAAAAATCAAGGAACAAAAATGAAAGGAAAGAAGTAAAGAAAAACACAGGGGTCACTTGTTGGACAAATCCGTGTACCACAAACAACCCGAGTTCAAGGTGTGATTAACATCAAGATTATTTTGAGATAATTGCAAAGCTGCACCTGCATTGATGAAACTTGCAGCTGCGACGGACGGTGTTACCGCAAAATTTTTAATCAAGTCAACATCACTAAATTGACTAACGCAAATATTAAGAATAAAATAATATAATGAAAAGTTACCTATGTACCAACTTATCTTAGCAGGTCCTCTTGCATGTTAAGTCACAGTGGTGTGTATGGGCAGTCCTTGGGGCACGAGCTGTCGTACCAGAGGCGCAGAAGTTGCCACGCAGCCAACGGTATGACCACAGGGCCCTGCCGCCTCGCTTCCGGTTCGTACATGTATGTACCTCTCGAGTGTTCAGCCAGACAGGCACAGACGACAGTGGAACGTTCACCTAACAGCTAGGCTTGAGTGTCGTCGGTCATTGTAAATGTTCTCTTTTCCTGTTTTACGGAGAAAAGGAACGATATATCAAGTGGTCGCCCATCTATGTGGCATTCAGTTTACTTACTTATTTATTTATTTATTTATTTATTTATTTATTTATTTATTTATTTATTTATTTATTTATTTATTTATTTATGTGACTTGTGTTACGATTGCTAGGTTCCAATATAAGACTGATGCAAGAAAGTATTTGGCTCATTCGTCTTTCGCCAAACCAAGCAACAAACAGTAAATCAGCAACTTCATTCTTTCCGAATGCCTGTTTAACGAGTATCGCCAAATATCTACAAAAGGTTATCAACGTAAGACACGTGCATATCTATATGCACGACTCTGGACACATGAAAGAAGAACAGCTTACATATGCATGTACACGCACACACACACACACAATATATATATATATATATATATCAGGGTTTCTGCCAGAGGTTAAAATGGGTAAAATTCCGTACCCTAAAATTTTGTGAGGGGAAGACTCCGTACCATAAACTATTTGAAAGTAACATGCAAAATGATACAAGCTGGGCATTCTGGGGCTAAAAATTAAGACTTCCAAAGCCTTCTGGATCCCTTTAGCCTCCAGAAATGCTGTAGAATTGATTCCAGAGCATGTAAATTTAAAAGATTTTCTGGGGAAGGACCCTCAGACCCCCCACCCCCATGATAATGATATGAATTCAGCATGTAACATGGCTTTGCTTTGGCATGTTTCCGTACCCTATTTTTTTTTTCTGGAGGAAACCATATATATATATATATAAAATTGTTCACCAAAGCTTGTTGGAAATGTTACACTGATCAAGAAAATGATTTATTTCCTAGATTATTCTGCCATCTTTTCCACCACCTTCTGCGCAAATGCTGTGAAACATGCAATCGAATAAGATGAGAGTTGGTCACCATAAATGACAAGAAAATGTCTTACGTAAAGTCAAGACTGTTGTGCCAGTTTTAGTGATGCATTTTAGGCCAAGGAGAAACACTAATGCTAGAAAACATTACAACCAACACGATGACCTTAATACTTAGCAGCTTATGCTCTCATGCAGGTTACCCTGCTCAGCTGATGGCAGGTCATCACGTGACGTCTGTTTCTCGTTCTTTTCTCGCGAGTGGAGTTTACACAGGGCTAGGCCCTCTTTTCCAATCGCATCAAACCAACTGTTTAGCGGCGATTTTATATGTTTCTGAATAAAATATGTCTCAACCAATACGTCACTGGTTCGCCAGCCTTATTCACCTTCTTGTAGTCAATGAAGACAATTTCAAAAGTTGAGAGGACCGGTTTAAAACCACCAGTTTCCTTTTATGGGTGACTACCTGTCTCAAGTCAGGAGTGAAATTTATTTCATCACCATGGTACTGGAAGATGCATGTTGATGTTTCGCTAATTTTCTCTCTCTCTCTCTCTCTCTCTCTCTCTCTCTCTCTCTCTCTCTCTCTCTCTCTCTCTCTCTCTCTCTCTCTTTTCTGTATTTGACTTTACCCTGATTATTAGATTGACATTTATGAATATGGATAGTTTTTCTCTGAACAATTAGTTTGCTCTGGAAGCACCTTTTTTCCACAGACATCCACACGTTCCCCTTTCTACAAAAAAAAAAACGTTAAATGTAGTAAATTGGAAACTGATCAGACAGCACTTCGAGCTAAAGCAAGTGAATATCAAGTTCTCTAGAAATCGTATCAAAATAATTTGCATATCAAACATAGAACCTTATAATGTAAAAGCAGGGTCTCCAATCAATAGAAATATTCATCGCACGTCATCTAGTCCTCCGTGAAACACTCTTTTTGATGCTTTATGTTCCATAACTATTCTTAATTTTGCTATATGGCCAGCTGTCGGAGCATCAACGGAAAACCCGTCAAGCAGATCAAGGATCAGCCACCGGAAGCCCACGAACAGACACCATTATAATTTATTAGTAGTAGACTTCTTCCTAGATTGCAGCCTTTCCATTAGAGAACCATAATACAGAAGCATCACTCATTCTTCGTTCAGCTTGAAGAATTTGTCCTGAGAGGTGCAACCCTAGAAAAGTGGATATCAACTCACCCCAAAAGGGTAAAAAAAAATCGTAACATTGATATAGGCAAAAAAACAGGCGGCAAGTCATACGGGTGGTTTTTATCAAGTAAGGGTCCTACGATTTTGAGTTTTGCTGATTTTCCTGTTCAGCAATGGTCTCTCTTGTCAATGATATCGAATTAGTTTGTATTGAAACTCTGAGCTGCACAAACAAAGCAATCTACTGTCGCTGTCAATTTGCCCGTAGTTTCCATGTGTTGCTTTAAATAGGATTCAGGTACTCTGTCTATTTCAAAGATATGTAAATCACCACGGGTCATCGGCGGGAAACCATTATGTATAAAGGATAAATGTTGTAGCTTTATCCAAACTATGTATTCTTGAGGCAATTGATAAATTTTTAGCGTTGCATTGAAAAAAGCTTATCTAAAATTTAAAAATACAAACGTCATGACAATGTCTTGATATTTGTGACAGAAGGTTTGGAAAATACCTTTTCAGGTGTACTTCATTATATCATTTTGATTTACTACGGACAAATGTTACTCTGAAAGCGAAAATCTACCCGCATAGGACAAATGCGACCAAAACATAAAACTTGCAAAATATATTATTACATTACGTTCTGACATATTACTTTCAAAGAACGGATAATCGGCAAGTTCCAAATTAAAACCGTCGATTTTGTGATATACTTCGACAAGAAATCTTGTCTTACAAACAAGAATATCGAAATCAAAAGACTCATCTTTATTATTTTCAGTGTTGGTATTCCCAAGTGGAATATTAGCAGGGGGTATGTCTTTATAGCTATTTGGGGTTTTGTAACGTTTTTGACAGCAGTATCATTGATATATCTGGCTCTAAACAATTATTGTTCTGCTAAAGGAAATTTTACTTTAATTTCTGCATGAATTCATACGAAAGCCAAGAACGATATACATCAACGTGTACAGGCAGGCAATTTCTGCCCATGGGGATGCCTATGGTTTGTAGATGTACCCAAATAAATAAAGGCACAATAATATACGCAGTATAAATTTTCAATGGTATGTGATATGACATTGCTTTAATATGGTATAAAGCCATAAACAGAGGTCTTTTTATCTGACAGAAAATAATAACATCTTATAAAAACGTGGACCCTAAACAGGACAGCTTTTTTCAACAGACTTGAAGGGGCTGAGGCCCTGCTATCTCTGTTGAGGTCCTCATAAAAGTCCTCCCAAGTTTTAATCCCTCAAATATCCAGCAGGGCGAAATAGACTGTTCTCTTGAATGCCTTGTCTGCTTTGGGGGCAGACCATTTAATATCTGGAGGGGGCTACGGTTTTTCCTCAAGAACAACCGGTCGAACTTTTATTTATGTTCCATTTTGTCAATTTTTTGACAAGATTTCTTGAGCAGCCTGATATAGATATCCTTAGCCAATGATTGCCACATCCTCCAATGCATTACCACAATATTTCTGCTCAAAATCAGGCTTGCTGTTCATTGCCTTCTGTCAAATTTGATTGGTGCGCAGGTGTCCACCTGAATCTTTGTAAATGTACACTTGATGTGACTCCCCTGAGAACTGTATACAAGCATTCAACTGAACCACAGGGCAGAAATCATCAACATCATACTTACTGACATCCGGACATACCATTAGTGGATGCTCCAGCGTATAGTAGTGTCATTTATATTTTGAATCAGTATTTAAGCAAAAAAATAAAAAAGGCAAACAATACGAAGGTTCAAAAACAAAAAAATCAAGATCGTTGGAAAAAAGCTAACTAAACCTGAATAAACATATACGCCCATTCGGGAATTCCGTTGCATGTGACCACTTAAATACTACAATGTCCCCTGGCGCAGAAGCAACTGTTCAGCTGGCCCTCTTGTATTGAGTATTGCATTGTGGAAGTACAATCCATACCTTTGGTGCTGAATTTGAGAACTTGATCTTGGCCGATGTAATATTACATGTAGGTCAGAAAGCTTTATTTTTGATGTTGCGTTCATTCCAGAAGATACCGTCCATTTATACAGCCGCCACATTCAGCGACATAGAATTTACAGTGTCAGCAAGACTGAAATTTTGTAGTAATGTTCAGATTAGATCTTGTTGTTATGTTTTTAGAATCAAAGAAACTTTTCCGATCTTGATTGCAGTTGTCAAATTACATTTTTAAGAGGAGAGGAGCAGGTCGAACTTTTATTATTATTCTATGAAAAAAAAAAAACTTTTTTCAACCAAACTTGCAAACAGAATATTTTTGTCATTGATAACAGAGCATTTTTTTAACAAAAAAAAAATCAACGACAACATCAACATACCCTCGCTCCAAGTATTAAATGGTCTGCCCTTTATAAACCATTAAAAGGATGCTCCTTTTTCTTATCTGGATTATTTGCTACATGGTTACAATGATAACACACTTATTGTTGTCACGACTGCTACCAAAGAGTTCATGCAATAAAGCGTCACTCGTCTAAGTGGACACAACTTTCGCTTCCCATCAATTAGCAAGAAAGCCAGTGAAGGGATGGGACATCTAATTCGATTTTCGACAATTGAAACTGAGCGGGAGTGTACCATGAAGGAAATATATTTGTTCGAGAAGAGATCAATGGTTTTCCTTTATTGATCAATGCTTGTGCCCGTCAGTTATGAACAGAGGGGGAGTAAGGAAAGGCAATGATAGAATTCTTTTGAGTGACATGACACAGGTCAACATTCCAGGTAATATCTTTGGTAGTACCATGGTAAGGTAACATGGGCTATCAAGAAGTCGCTTCTTAATATAAAAAGTACTGGATAATAGCAAAAGGGGCGCCCCATACTATGACATCCAAAATTGATTTTTTGATATCTGAAATTGAATTTTGAGTATCCCAAATTGGTTTGTGTACTTTCAAAAATACATTTGGACATCCAAAATAACGGTTAAATGTTGAAACGTCACAGGCGGATGGGAAAGGGGGGGGGGGATCGATCGAATCCCCCTCTGCAATGTAAAAAAAAATAATAATACAAAAAAAAAATGGAAAAAATAGTTTATGAAAGAATGCTGTTTGGAATGGTCTGGCCTTAATCTGTCACTTGGGGAATCTGTCAAAGAACTATTATGCCAATTGTTAAATGTAGTGAAACGTAAACAAGTGCTTTGAAGTGCCTTTCTTTTTCATTTTGTGTATTTAAGAATAGCGCCCCATGGAAAAACAGGGAAAACAAGATGCATGTCTTCAAATTAGACATAACAGTGTCCCTGAATTTGTTCTCACCCGCAGTAGGTGTAAAATTATGAGACTGCAAAAATTTGCTAATTTGCATAACCAAAACTTTAGTTTTCAAAATTGAAGAGTTATATTGACATGTGGGCTTAAGGGATAATTTGGATGACACTTGTCAGGTTCGTGGTGTTTGGAAGAAAATAGCGTCATTTTTTAGAACTTAGGACTGGATTTTACTGAGAAATAGATAAATTCAAAATAAGTGTCCTTTACATGAATATCTAGTTCTTTTATGTTGGCATATTCATTTAATTAGCACAACATTTCGTTGATCTGTATGTACGCTAACTGATAGAGCAAGTCTATGCGACTTCAACAGTGTATACTTTCGTCAAGCTCCACTAAAATTAAAAACGCAGCAAAAACGTAGAGGTACACATTGGTATCTCGATACCTTAAGTTTATCAGGAACTCGAATTTTGACTTTCAGAAGTCTGACTGGGAGTATATACAGTTCTAGTAAAATTATCAGATCTTTGCAGTTCCTTTCTGGTTTGGTTGTATCGGCTCTATTTGGTTTCGCTTTCAATGATAATTCAATGCTAGAGGCAGAACAATGAATCTTATGGATACAATGTACTCTTTTTTCAGTCTCATATTTTTGCATCCACTGGCATCTCAAGTTTAAGATACAGAGCTCGCCAAAGTGTAGACTTACACTCTATGGATTTGAATGTTGTGAACGCGAAAACAAATGTGTGATGAACCAACTTGAACGAAATAACTGCAGTAATTATGTTGTCGGGGTCACATTATACATCATAACATGTGAACATGTTATGATGTATAATTGTGTTGTTGCTTTTTTTCTTTTTTTTTTCTATGAATTTGTTGTGCTTTGTATCATTTTGTATTTGTGCACACTTCGCTGTATTTGTATTCTCTTTATACCTGTTTGTGACAAAATACCATATATTCTGTTTTTTTATGGTACAGTCAATAAAGTTTATATACACATTAAATGTGCTCACCGGAATAATTGGGGATAGAATAGGGCCCGCCGAAATTTTGAAGCACTGGCCCTGCCATCTTGTTAAATGTTTGGGACTTGTCTAACCCTATAAACATGCCATGCAGTGAAAGGAAATGTGAGAGCTAACAGATAAGCCCAGTTTAGTAAATGCTGTGTCTCAGATATCAAACTGTCCATGAAAAAAGTCTCAAAGTCCAGAAAAACGCGTCTGAGAGCATGGATTTTTCAAAAATTTCCAGGGGAGGTCCGACGCACCCCTGGTCCCCCTTCGGCACTCGTAATTCGACCCCCGCCCCTTTTTTTTAGCAAGCCTGGATCTGCCCCTTAACGTCCTGCCATAGTTTTGTTCGTATTGGTGTGTGCTGCATGTATATTTCCTTTTGTAGTTCAGAGATCGACTGAACACTTGGCTTTGCTGTACATTATTTGCACTTTTTTCATGAAAAACTTGACGTCTTTGGGTCAGTCACTTGTGTTTTACACTTTTTTGTTGTATTTGGATTCATAATTAAAAATCAAAGAGAGCATTTGGTCATTGTGTAACGTAATTTCCACTGCTTAACACACAGACTAGCGGACAAAAATACAACAATGCTCAACATCTCGGACTAGAATCATGAAAATGCACGAAGATTATTGTTACAGTTCTGTCACCATGGTGATATTAGTCCACTTCGGATGCCAAAGAGGGCAAGGCATCATACGGATTATTCTAAATGTGTGCCAAGCTACTGGTCCACTAGAACTGTCGAAGCAACAGAGCATCGATAAGTTTATTGAAATTGTAAAAAGCCACGGAATGGCTGTGTATATAACTGCAGACACCCAGACTTAGGCTTGGTACACACATAAAGGTCAAAATGGCACAGAAAATGTAAACACTTGCTCTATAATGGTGACCAAAGCAAGTCACATTTTCTGGAAGACCAGAAACCAAATTCGCTACCAGAAGTATCAGACAAGTATCCAAGTCAAAATGGTGGTAAATGCTTTACCAGGGCTGCTAATAGTGTGTACAATATATCACTATGTATTTATATCAACGAAAGTATGAATCCTTTTCTTTCAAAAACAAAAATGTAAAGAAGGAAAAACGTGCAATTCAGAGAAAGTTGCAGTATTTTGCTTCAAACAAGATTTCAATCGTGACAACGAATGCGGGGAACCACCGTATAATTTTTTTTATGCTGCAGCTAGGTAATTATTTCAACAAAATATCCATATTTTGTGAGGTTTGATAATTGTAAGCATAAATAAAACAGGAGCCTGACATAGACACAAGTAGCTGAGTATTTTGATTAGACGTTTAGCGTTAAGTTGACACAAATGCGTGTTTTATTAGATGTATTGTTGTTTCTCTAATCTCTGATTATGTTCGTCATGTTTTCTTATTATCGCGCAAATCACTGATATAGGTTATATCGGCTGGAGTCATTTTGGAATTCAACTTGAATGTCAAATAGCATTGTAGCATTAGATATTTTAAGACAGATGGCTGAAATTGTTGTTCTTCAGATATTTTTAACTTATTTGAAAATATTGGAAATTCAGTGGTTCTAAATTGGTAGTAATATATCTTCAGTCTTGAAAATTTACACAAGTAAAAGGTTCACAATGAATAAACTTCACTTTCTTAAATACCAAATTTAAATAGTCTTGAATTGGGGAATA
Source organism: Hermodice carunculata (assembly GCA_964020975.1). Taxonomy (NCBI): domain Eukaryota; kingdom Metazoa; phylum Annelida; class Polychaeta; order Eunicida; family Amphinomidae; genus Hermodice; species Hermodice carunculata. The sequence goes on along the minus strand of OZ026623.1, from coordinate 85,047,200 downwards.
TTATTCAATGCAAAACTTTATACTGAAAAGCTCTCAGCTTAGCTGAGATTGTAATCTAAATTTGTGTGAAGCAACACTCCCAATATTCTTCATCTAATACTCTAGCCAAATCTCGAAAATGGCTTGTGCACTAATGAAAATATTATCTCTCACTATGGAATTTAAAAAAAGATGAAAAGTTTTCAGCTTTCGTTGCTTTGTCTACATAGTATATGTGTCTGTCGAAATTTGGAGTCCAGTCATGATTTATTACAATCTTCTAGCTTCTTGATATTACTGACACTAAGCTGTGGTACTTCAAGTAGTTGGTTCTCACATTTGGATATTAATAGAACATTTCATACCACAAAAAATGACCTTCTTCATCAAGTAAGTCAAGCAATGTATTAATCCGTTCTTCCCACCGATTCCCAAAACTGTACAGTTTTGTTATCAATTTATCAATTCTGATCCAAGAATTATACATTTTGGTGTACAATATCCTCCAGGTTTGTAGGTTCAAAAAGCACCACAATTTTATAACTTCGCTTCCACATATACTTTGAATATTTTCAAAAGTAGTATAAAAGCCTTGTATTTAATTACACATTTCCAAATACAGTCTGACAGCAGTCTAAGAACAAGTTTTCTCCAATTTTAATTCTTTTCAACCCCTTAAGGTCTGTTGATCCAACTTAATGTGAATGCTTCATTTTAGGACTTAATATGTATTATTATTATTATTATTATTATTATTATTATTATTATTATTATTATTATTATTATTATTATTATTATTATTATTATTATTATTATTATTATTATTATCATTATCATTATCATTATCATTATCATTATTATTATTATTATTATTATTATTATTATTATTATTATTGTTGTTGTTGTTGTTATTGTTGTTGCTGTTGGTGGTGGTGGTGGTGGTGGTGGTGGTGGTGGTGGTGGTGGTGGTGTCATTATTATTATTATTATTATTATTATTATTATTATTATTATTATTATTATTATTATTATTATTATTATTATTATTATTATTATTATTATTATTATTATTATTATTATTATTATTATTATTATTATTATTATTATTATTATTATTATTATTATTATTATTATTATTATTATTATTATTCAAGCCACCTTGGTCATACGATCTCGTCACGGTACCTCGCTTTATTTTATCTTTTCGTTGTCCACTCAATAAAAAATTTGAGAACAAAGTTTCCACTTGTTAAAAAAGTTGTCTTGTCCATTTTTATAAATTGGACTTGGAACTTTTATAAATTGGACTTGGAACTCTAGTCATCACACAAATTAATTGGGACAAAGCAAAAGTTTTGTCGCTTTACCATATAGTGAAATATAGTGAATATCTCCTTGACCATATATTAAGCTGATTCTTTTTGGGGGGGGGGGGGTGAGTGGGTTATAGTTTAGATAAATAATTTTATTTGTGTTTGGTAAAATCCATATTCATATCATATTATATGGACTATTTGGCCATTTAACCTGTTGATAAGTCGTGAATTTAAATTGTATGTTTTAGATTCCTAATTGGCATACTTTCCCATTTATTGTAGTCTACTTTCAACCCAAAATTCTTTCAAACCATTCAAATATATCAAGTGCTTGTTGCTAACATACCTCCTTAGCTTTGACTGTTAAGTTAGTATCGTCCACATACTGACTTATCTTATATTCTTTACCTACAAAATTAATATCTTTAATTTGATTTTTGTGTCTTATGATAATACTCAGAATTCCTTCACAAAACACAAACGGGTAAAGGCCAATGGGCAAACCTGACGAACTCAGCAGGACATAGTAAATGGTACTGTTGCCCAACCGTTGTTGACAATTTGACTATTTGTGATTCTATCAATCCAATGAAATTAGGATCAACGTTAAAAAATGTTAGCACTTTTTGAATGAAGCTCCACTCTGATCTATCAAATGCCTTTTCAAAATCAATGAAAATTGAAAGGGCTGCAATATCTTTACTGTCAGTATAATCTAAAGTTTCCATCACCCTCATAATGTTCTCACCTATATATTTACTTTTTAGAAATCCTGTTTGATCACCTTTTATGCGAGTTGGCAGTACTTTTTTCATCATATATGCAAGACATTTTTATAATCGTATAGTCTATATTTAAAAGTTCCAGTGGGTCCTTGCCTTTTTTTAGGTAGAAGGGTGATAATTTCTTGATAGTGTGAAAAACAGTATTTTTTTAAAGAGGATGTTTCCTATATTGTCAGGCCCACAGGCAAAACTAGTTTCAGGAGATAGTAGGACTTTCTTAACCTGAGCAGTGTCTATTTGAAACATGTTCAGGCGAGCATCAGTTCTATAGGAGAAAGTGGAGGATAGGTTGAGGGTTGTCTTTTTTCTGGAGTTTGCATTGGGTGGCAAAATGAGTATTAAAGGTTTCACACTTTTCGAGGTTACTTCATGTATTCAATTCAGTGGATAAAGAATTAGAGAGAGTGTCAATAAAAAGGTCTCTTTCGGCTGAAGACTGACCGGGAGGGCGATAATATACGCCAATGAGTATCATACCATTTGTAGATGTGATTTCAATCCAGATGCATCCACTATTGGGCGATCCGAGATCGGTACGTCTGGTGAGAGGTAAATGTTTTTTTTGACATGAAGTGCAACACCTCCGCCGTTGCCTGATTTTCGATCCTGGCGTAAGGGAAGTTGGAAACCATCTATAGACTATAGTCAAGAGATCGTTAGAAAAGCCAGTGTCGAGCCAAGTTTCAGAGAGAGTAATAACATCACTTTTCTCAGCCTCAGCCAAGAGGTGAAGTTCGTCAAGTTTACCTTCACTTTTAATGCTGCGTACGTTAGCAGGACAGACTGAAAAAGTTCTCAAGGAATTGTCAGTTGGCCCGGGGTTGGGGTGAATGTCAGAGAAAAGAGCTTTGTACAAAGTTATAATATTATGGCGCAGGTTCTGAAATACTGTAAGAACCGGTATAAGGCACAGAATGTTATAAAGCAGATATAGGAATTCCTCTAAAACTACTTTCTCGTGATATTCAGCAATAGAGATGTGCGTGTTCATATCCAAAGCACAAATAGCATTACCGAATTGGCCAATCACAGCTCTGTATACTGTTGTAAACGTATACCCATTATGGAGGTTCTCGGAAGGGAAAGAAATTGCATTCGTCGGACACTGTAAGACATAAACATACATTGCTCGATGTGAATATCTATGAACCGTAGTATCAATTGTATTCACTTTAAGACAGATATAGGAAAACGGAGCAAACAGTACAAAAGGCCCGTGCATGACGCAAAATATACAATGTATTGATCAAAACTCCGGAATGATCCACAGTATTTCCAAGAGCATTTAGAGCTGTTGCTTACAAATGTTAATTAACTGACGATGAATAATGTCAATAATATAAGTGTAGTGCTAAGTAAGCAAGTGTTAACATAAGTACATAGTCACGTCAATATACCTAAACATGTGCAGATCGTGCTTGACAAATGTGCTGAAGCGATTTACCCAAGTACTGTGTATATCGGAAGATCGATGTGTTTTTCCAGATTGTTAAACGTATACTTTTTTTTAAATAGCAGAGTGGTCATAAGTGTCAGGTAATGGTGCCAGACTTGGTTTAAACATATTTTATTCACAAAAGAAAACAACTGGGAAGAAGGACAGGGCCCTATTTGAATCCCTCTAGCAAGAGAAGACACAAGCACAGGACTGACGTAACGCACACCAGCTGCGCCGCCACACGTCGAGTGCAAAAAGCACTCCAGGTGTGGCGACGCAGGGGCAAAACAAGGAGAAGATGGACTCCACCAGAACGGAACACAGACAGAGGGGCTTGTAGAAGCTACCAACATATAATGTATCATGTCAGTGATTCAGCTTCGAAACGTTTACTTTTTTGGGTAAACTCTTGCATAGAAAGAAATATGAAAACATTATCTTCGACACTGCGATAACAATCACCGAACAAAATTGTATTTCAAGAGAAGGATGAATGAACTGGATTAACAGACGCATGAAGATTGTTGCGTATAATAACATATCGAGGGCAAGTAAGAAAGTAATACCATACACTTTCGGCGGCAGCACCACACAAACATGCTGGTGACTCTTTAACACTTATTTGGAACAGATGTTCATTTAATTGGCTGTGGCCCATGCGTAGTCTAGAATGTAAAACAGATATCTTTTGCCTACGTTAAGAAGTTCGGGATATTTCAATGAGCATTTTGATGGATTAGAAATTCCCTATTTGAACTGGCATAAAGTAGGTAAGTTTTGCACTTCAAGCGGAAGAAGATTCCACGATTTGATAGTAGAAGGGAAAAGGGATTTTTCAAACAATATCAATCTGGTTGGAACTAAAGGTAAGTCAGAACGTCTAAATAGCAAGGAGTTAACTTGTGGACTATCTTATACATCATAGAAAGTTTTGAGATCTCTCTCCGTTTGAAGAGAGTTTCCCAACCCGTTTCTTTATATAACTTGGCACTGGGAGTAGTTCGCATAGCTCCTGTGACTACGCGGGACGCAGTCAATTGTAAATCTTCTTAGTTCTATGATCTTTCCGTCAGTCTGAGCACAGCCGTCCCAGACCACACCGCCATATTCTCAAATGTGACGGATAAATGAGAAATAAATAACTTCTAATGTGACACGATCAAGACGAAACTGAAGAGACTTCATTATGTTTATCTGTTTGGAAGCTTTGGCGGCAATATCTTTAATATGGGTATTCCATTTTGAATCGGATTTCAGGGTAACACCTAGATGTTTGTGTTCGGGTACATTTTCTTGCTGGTGACCTTGAAAAACAAGCGGTGGATGGTCAGGAGTATATCTTTTAAGAGAGACAAGCATGGAGTCGGTTTTAAGGCATTGAAGGAAATTAGCCACTCTTTGGACCAATCGTCCAAAGAGGCAAGATCTTGATTAAAAACAGCAGCTGCATGGGCTGCGTCATCAAAAGCAAGGAAAAGAGATGCGTCGTCTGCAAAAAGTTAAACATTAGAATTACAACATTAACCGCATCGTTAATGTAGATCAAAAACAGGAGAGGACCTAGAACTGTTCCTTGGGGGACGCCGGCAGTATTGGTGCCCCAGCTAGAGGAATTGCCATTGATAACAACACGTTGTTTGCGGTTTTGAAAGTAATCTTCAAACCAGGATAGTAAATTTCCTACAACACTTTTTTTCTAACTTACGAAGGAGACCTTTATGCCACACTTTATCGAATGCCTTGCTGATGTCGAGGAATACGATTCTTACTTCCTTTTGCTGATCGACTGCCAAACATAACTCATGGTACAGGGAAAGTAGCTGGTTAACAATGGAATCACCAGGCATAAAACCAGATTGGTTGGCAGATATAACCATATTGTCTCGGAAAAAATTAAACACATGTGTGAACACTACCCTTTCCATCACTTTTCCCGTACAGCTTACGAGGGATATCGGCCGGTAATTATTACAAAAAAAATCTTCGCCTTTTTTATGCAACGGTGTAACGTGGGCTTCTTTCCAAATTGATGGGAATTGATTTTGGTCTAAAGAGAGGTTTATTAGTTTCGTGAGAGGTTTATAAATTATTGGAACTGCTTCCTTCAAAAGTCTGACACATGTTCCATCCGGTCCAAGAAATACAACGCTGGTTTACGTCGTTTGAAAGAAAGAAATTGTCCCACTGTATCTCCCTTATATGGTCACGAAAGCTATCGAAATCTGCCTTTTCATATTCCCATATTAACTTTTTGTAAGTGGGTTCTTTATTCCGCCGAAATAAAATGTTAGCCGACACTATACTGTGATCACAATTAGCAATTGGTGGTAATACACAAGGTTGGTAAATATATCTAGGGATGTTTGAAATAATTTGATCAAGACAACTCGACGTGTTACTAGTTATGCGAGTGGGTTCTTGAATATGGAGCACCAAGAAATTCGTTGAACAAAAATAATCAAGTTTTCTGCCGGGTGCTGTTGTAAAATCAGCATTGAGATCACCTGTTATAACGATGTTATGGAAACCGACAGTCTTTGCATGGTCAAGATTGGACTGCAAATTGTCCTAGAATAACACCGATGAATCAAGGGGCCTGTAAATAACTCCAAATAAAAATGTATTGTAATAATTCAAGGTGAGCGCTTTCAAGGTCGTGACGTCTAGTAACTAAGAGTTGATGTGAGACGTACACACCTACACCCCCTCCCACCCCATTTGTTTGGTCTCTTTGCATGATACTATGGAAACCGGGTAGGGCAAGATCAGCATCTGGGATATTATCAGACAGATAGGTTTCATAAAGAGCTATAATATCAAAATTCTGGGCAATATCTGCATGAATACACCTTAACTTGAAGTGACAAGCTTCGAATGTTAATATGACATAGACTAATATCATGGTACTCAATGGTCCAGGATTTTGATTGATGTCGCCTGCTAATAAGATCAGAGAGGGGGCAATAATAAGTAGGTAAACATCCGTATTTGAACGTTTCCTAGGTATAATAGAATTACATATATATGTATTGAAAGCAGCCTTTGCCTATCGTAGGGACAAAATAAGTTATTGAAAGCACCGACAAGCCAAACGTAGATGGTGCCAGACTTGCAAAGCATGAACAGAGACAGACCATGTTGAGTCACCAAGACATCGGAATATATATATGCAGACCTTCTTACGATTCTTGTGTTTACACTTTCTAAGTGAAGTTTGACAGATGTGACGTTACTCTGACCAAGTGGACTCATCGTTTCCAATGGATTTAGTATATCCAATTGCAAGTGGACTATTATTCTTATTTGAACGTGATTTCCAGGCATGTTATTTTAAATCTGCAACAGCTCTGTTTTTGTCTTTTTTATTTTGTTTGTTTGTCCTATTTTTGTGTTGGTGCTGTTTTTTTGGGGGGGGGGTTTGTTGTTTTTTTTTTGTTTTTTGTTTGTTTTTTTTGTGAATAAGGTATCAAAGTAAAATCTGAAATACAGAAAAAAAACAAATCACTTAGAAAGTATTCCCTGCTACGCTGAACGGTCAATTGACTGAATTTATTCACCAGAACAAAATCCATCATATTTCAATCAAAATTAATGTATACACTTTTATTAAGAATGCCATCCCGTCAAGTTTGTACATATTGCCACAGTTTGGTCAGTGTTTCCACTTAGTCCCAGTTTTCCCATGAAAGCCAAAAGATCACAAGACGACAGGTGGGAACATGATTTTTTTTTTAATGACAATGTGAGCAGGAAGCACCTCCTTTACAGTTTTCATTTGGTTCTGGTCGCAGAGTGTCCAGGGGAGATTTGATTTATCATAAGTATATATCATTAAATGCCTGTTATATTTACCCTTGGTTAATTGGCTAACTGATTAACTAAATTATCTTAAAGTATATTGCGTTTGTAGTCCAGAGGCAGATTCCAGGGGATAGCGAAAGTGAACCATGGATGCACAGGCAACTAAAAGTAAAGAATATGAAAAAATGCAGCCGGGTATGTTTTTGTTTAAATCAAACCATATCAAAGGTAGCACGCCTCGTTGTGAGCTCAGTATATACTATGAGTGCATTATTCATTATTATTATTTGGACGCGATTTTCAGGCATGTTATTTAAACCTACACCAGCTCCACTGATTTTTTTTTCTTTGTGAATATTACATTTGGAATGAAGTGCATTTACTCTGGTTCGGTAACTGTTCGACTCAATGTACGTTGAAGGATATTACTTTGGTATTGCAGACGCGGATTCCCAGGGATAACGAAAGTAAATCATAGTTGAACAGAAACCAATGTGAAAACGTGCAACCAGGTAAGTTTTCATTTTGATTTACGGGCGAGTCATTCAGTTATGTATTAACGGTGAGAACTTTCAAGCCTATTTCCAGCGTTGAGGGTTTGAGAATATCATTGTAATATTGTCTGTTTGACTCAATTACATTATATTTGGTATAAATTGCAGATGCAGATTTCCGGGTTTTACGAAATTAAACAATAGCTGAACAGAAACGAATATGAAAAGATTCAACTACGTAAGTTTAATTCGGTTTAGATTAACCACATTGAAGAAAGCATGCCTTGATGTGACATCAGTGTGACGTAACTTCTTCGTCGCTATAGATCATTTTCTAAACCATCTGCATACAAAGAAAAAGCAAATGAAGAAATGCAGAAAATCTATTTATCCTGTTATATTGATTTCCCGTTGTATTTTAAAACATATCAATACAAAATTTGTGTTAGGCCTATGTTTAATCTATTTGCTTCAAAAATTCAAAATCAAAGGAAAATTATAGTTTGTTAGTAGACTTTAACCCACGGTGGTCGTACATGGTAATTTCACCATGCATTTCTAATTCATTATTTACAGGATCAGAGCTTTCTTTTTCCCTCGTTATTTCAGGATGATTATATTACTTGCATCTGTACTTTCTATGGGATGATCGCCTGCTGTGATGACACTATTTTACGTAATGGATTCTCCTTTTCCGACGGATTCCTCAATTTCAAGTAGACAACAAGTGGCGATATTTTTTTTTAAATGACAATCTGAGAAGTGCTGTACCGGGGATATACACCCTGCAAATAGTTTTCCACAGTTGGGTCTGGTCGAAGAGTGAAAAAGAGACGTCAAAGATTTGAGCTCCTGAGGAATAATATTCATGTGTCTTATTCTGTCAGAAAATAAAATTCTTAAGGCAAAAAGTGCCATGAAGAAAGTAAAATAAAAATGGTTCTTTTATAAAATATTGCTCGTCGACTGTTTGGGCGTTACATGGTTAAACAATGTACTTGGCTCATGTTGGTATGGTAGGTTTCAGATTTAACTGCAGAGACTGGAGGCCTAATGCTCTCTTGAGCACATTGACTGCTATGATAAGCTATGACAACCTTAAAAGTATAACACTAATTACCTTCTTTATCACAAAATTTCATGCATAAATAGTATTGCAATTCTTTCATTACACTTATCTCTCTCCCGGATCTACTTATCTAATCATTGGGTTATTAATTTCATATGGCGACAGGAAAGGAGAGAGGTAACTAAAGATGGACAGGCGGGTAGGTAGGTAGCTATAGATGGACAGGCAGGTAGGTAGCTATAGATGGACAGGCAGGTAGGTAGCTATAGATGGACAGGCAGGAAAGTAGCTATAGATGGACAGGCAGGTTGGTAGCTACAGATGGACAAGCAGGAAGGTAGCTATAGATGGACAGGCAGGTAGGTAGCTATAGATTCACGGGAAGCCAAGTAGGCATAATTATTGATTGAGAGCCAAGTAGATTTAGGCAGGTGTTATAGGCCTATCACATAGCTGCAGAATTTAGATAAGACTCAGAAGTACAGGGACTAGCGTTAGTGACTAGAGAAAGGGAGAGCAATGTTCATGATTTTATTTTTTTATACTAATTGAAATATATGCTTTTGGTACAGTTTCCCCATAAATCTTATATTTAGCTTTCAAATCTGCTATGAAAGTCCCGTTTGTGCTGATCACGAATTCTTAAAGACAAAAAAAAATAGTGACACCTTTAAGACCATTTCAGTAGGAGGCACGAACGTGTGCACCTTCATTTTATTTAAGGCCACGCAAGGAAGACGACCAGGTGATTGAGGAAACATGTTTGCTCGGGGGTATATTATCGTGAACATTCTCTTAAGGTTATCATTCAAAAAATCATACCACCATCCTTCGACACTTGGATGATGAAGATATAAGCAAAATGTGTCAACGAGACGTTGCAGCTACAAGACATTACCCACCAACTGCATACAAGGGACATGATCTTTGGATTTTTAATGCAGGGGGATATTCGTCCCTATGTCCCCCCAAGGACTGGGTTACATGAACAAAAGTGGCTTTCTGCTTTTGCGGCTTCTACCTCTAGATCTAAAATGGTTGCCTGGAGCAGTGTGAAAACGTGTGTTCTTGGAACAAATAAACTCTTCTAGTAAAATGATTTACTGTCAAACTGTGTGTGTGTGTGTGTGTGTGTGTGTGTGTGTGTGTGTGTGTGTGTGTGTGTGTGTGTGTGTGTGTGTGTTCGTTCAGCAGCACTTCCTGGGTAATGGTAATAGGGTAATGACTACTGGGAAGTGGTTCTGAGCAAAAAGACACAAATACAATTCTACCTTGTATCACGCATAGCACACACACACACACACACACACACACACACACATATACATACATACATACGTGTGTGTGTGTGTGTGTGTGTGTGTGTGTGTGTGTGTGTGTGTGTGTGTGTGTGAACAACATAAATGATGTTTCTATATGTATAAATGCCTGGTATTGTAAAGTGTCTTGGCGGTTAAAGCATCTGGCCTCCGTTCATTTGAACCGTGACTGATTGAGTCTTGTCAGATTGGACGCAGTACCTGTACTTTTTAAGCCTGTCGTCCGTGTTTACCCCTGGATGGAAGAACTTTGCTTATACTAGGCCTTTTGTCAGCGTTATCCTCAAATGAAGGATGGCTCTATTATTATTATTATTATTGTTATTGTTATTGTTATTGTTATTGTTATTGTTATTGTTATTGTTATTATTTCTATCTTTCGAATTTTATTTATTGTTGCTATTTTTACGAGGTTGAGGTTTCCATACATACATACATACATACATACATACATACATATATACATACATACATACGTCTCCTTCTAATCACCGCAGCTCCTAAGTTTCACCAGCATTAAGCCACATGCATACATACATACATACATACATACATACATACATACGGCTCGTCTCTTTCTAATCACCGCAGCTCTAAAGTTTCACCAGTATTACGCCCTACATTTAGATGTGGTAGAACTTCGATTAGTGTGCATATTTGATACCCAATTTAGATAGAGCCCATGGACAGACGTTTGATTCTTCCCGCGCTTCGAAGTTTGAATCTTCAAAGAACCACGATGCCGCTGTGGGCACATCAGTTCCAGAGACCGTACGATACTGCCCTCGCGCGGTAGTAGATGGTACTAAACACGTCCTTGTATTCCTACGGTTCTGGCAGCTGTTGCGTAAAGATAAGGTTGTCAATATTCATAATTTTTTTTCACATAGATTTGAAGCTCTGAGTTTTTAGCAGTTTTGGAAATCAATTTTGAGGGGTATTCAGTGACTTTAAAAAAAGGGTATTATACTTCTGTAGAAGCTAGTACTAAAATACAGTAATTTGAACTGCAGTCCATTTTACAGTATTATCTTACTAACTTTTTTATAGAAGTATGTCCGACTGTGCCTCTTCCCCTGTCATGACACAGACTATCCCTCGAAATCCTGCAAAGCGGTAAACTTCAAGGAACACGACTATTTAAACTTTAATAGCACACATTATAACTAAAATGATAAATACATACTCAAAGGACTCGGATATGTTTACATTTTATTATTCTTGTCTTTGGTTTAAGCATATTTTATTTGTAAAAACAATTGGCCAACAGGCACAATGCCTATATGAAGGCCTCTTGTACATAAATTCACAATACGACACAAAGTGGATAACATCTAGATAACAAATAGAGAACGTACAGGACATAGCAAATATAATGGTAAAGAGGGAGAGGCTAAGGAAATGGGTGGGCGTTATTCCTGTAAATACATGGATATAAAATTAGACAAGATTAAGTAGAATATACATGGCTTATCTCTGTAAAATATTTGCCTTATGTCTAATTATGTGGCTAACTATGATGGCAGCGCCACCACTCGGTGCTAGGACAGCTAAACGTTGAATCTTCCAGTGGTTCTTATATATTTGTGAACTGCTTGAAATATATCCCACCAGAATTATTTTTGCTGATAATCCAAAAAGTAATGTTTTTAAATTGAAGTCTGCAAGGGGAATTATTTTAGTTTGGAATTCGTCTCTCGCCATAACGTATTTGTTGCATTGGAAAAAATAATGAAAACTATCCTCTGCCGAGGTACCACAGGAACAAACTGGTGATTCAATTAGATTCATCCTGTACAAATCTTTGTTCAGCTGGATACAGCTCATTCTCAGTCTAGCGTGAATATTACCTACTGTTCGTTCTCCAAAATAAAACATTTCATTACATTTCGCCTTGGATTTATTTAATTACTTCTTAAATTCACCCCAACCTTCAGACTTTTTAACTGATTGTTCAAGAAGGTTCCATTCGCGCACTGCGGCAGGAAAAAAGAACTATAAAAGATATTTGTACGAGAATAAATTGAGGTAATATCCTGCCTTGACCTGATATTATATCTAGTTCGTTCTTCAACAGTATGTGGAATTAGATTGCATAAATATGAGGGAGCCAGTCCATTAACTATTTTGCACATAAGTATGAGTTTGTGTTTCCGTCGTTGTTCAGAAAGTGGCTCCCATCCCGTTTCAGCATACATTTTACCATGGCTAGTATGGCTTAAAGCCCCCGTAACAACTCTGGCTGCGTTCAGCTGAACACTTTCGAGAAGGTCCCTTTTGACTGCATGCATCCATCCCAAACTACATTGGCATATTCTAAGCAAGGCCTAACAAACGAAAAACACAAGGATTCAAGTGCACGTCTAATAAGTTTGTACTTTATAGACATTTCAAAATACCAATCAATTTCCTTGATTTAGCTACAATATAATTAATGTGCGCCGACCAGGTGAGATCCCAAGACAATATAATACCAAGGTGTTTGTGTTGTTCAACACTGTCAATAATTTGTTGTTCAAATACTAGATCGGGGTGATCAGGAGGCTTTTTCATTTTACTGAGTAAAAGTGTTTTGGTTTTGGTAGGATTGAATGTTACAAGCCATTGGTTTGACCAGTCTTAAACTGATGTAAGGTCTTGGTTTAATGTGACCGGACTTTCAACTGGGTCGTCAATTTGAATATAAAGGGTGGTGTCATCAGCATAAAATCTTATTTCAGACTGCACAATGTCTGTAATGTCGTTCACGTAAATAAGGAAAAATAGTAGGCCTAATACGGACCCCTGTGTGACACCTGCTTCAATATTACTCCATTCAGAGGCTTTCCCTTGAATAACAACACGTTGAGAGCGATCTTGAAGATAACTCTCAACCCACTGAAGTGAAGGACCTCGGATTCCCGCCTTCTTTATTTTACAAGTTAAACCTGGATGATATACTTTATCAAATGCCTTAGTTATATCGCAAAATATTACACGAACTTCTTTTTGTAAATCAACGGCTTTACAAAACTCATGCTACAGATACACAAGCTGATTTACAGTTCCATCACCTGGGGTGAAACACGATTGCTTTCCGGATAGAGAGTAGTTGTCTCTTTAAAAAATGAGTATGTGCTTGAAGACAGCACACTCAAAACCTTTGCAGACACAACTTAGAAGTGAGATGGACCTGTAGCTACTACGGAGTTCAGGTGGTCCACCTTTTGGAATGGGAGAGACATTAGCTTTCTTTCATTCTACTGGAAAAAAGGAATGGGACAGTGAAAGATTAAAAAGTTGTGTCGAAGAACATGAAATACAAGGTGCAGCTTCCTTTAGCAACAAAGGGCTGATACCATCTGGCCCACAAGCCTTATCTACATTCAGAGATTTCAGTATATCAAAAAAACAGACCGCTCAGTTATTACAATATTTTCTAAGGTTGTTGTTGAAAGGATGTCTCATCTGGCAAAGTAAACAGTGTTGCGTCAACCCGACAATGTTGCAAGAAATTCTCATTGAGGACATTTGCTTTATCCGCATTATCAGAAATAACCGAATTATTAAACACTTAAGCAAGGATTGAAGAATTTGAGTCACCAGACATAAGAAAAATTACCATTCTCCACCAATTTTTACTCTTAAATTTACCTTCGTTTACCACACTACATTGTTTTTTATGATACTCCTCTTATGCTGAACGTAAATCATCAATGTATGCATTACGTAAATCTGGAAAGTACCTCCATATGTGGGGGTTTTCATTAGAAGCCTTTGCTTTGTTGTGAATCCTATTGACCTTACGTTTTTGTGCACGTAACGTAGACGCGTACCAGGGAGCATCATTTTGTCTTATTGTCACCGTCTTCGTGGGAATAGAATTCTGAGCAACATCTAAAAAAAGATTCAGTCCATAGACGACAATTGAAGCAGGCGTCCCGGTCAACGCTGCTTAAATTTCCACGGAAAACATCAAAATCTGCCCCAGAGTATTCCCAAATAAATCTGTCAAAACAATAATCTGTTTTAACCCTAAATAAAAAGTTTGCAGCTATCGTGCAGTGATCGCTCTGAGCGACAGGTGGCAGCACACTCACAGTTTAAACAAACTGGGGCATGTTACTTATTATCTGATCAAGACAGGTTGAAGCTTGCTCCGTTATTCTTGTTTGCTCTGTCATATGAATTTCTAGATTATAATGAAGTCCGAAATTTATGAGCTTTTCACCAAGGTACGTTTTGGGGTCAGAATTCAGGTCACCTGTTATAATTACATTAGTGATGTTCGAGTTATAAACAAGATCTAAATTTAATTGCAAATCGTCCCAAAAAGACACAGTTGAGTTTAGTGGTCTGTAAACCGCAGCCAATAGAAATTTATTATTATGTAATCGGATCTTTACCCACATTGTTTCAAGGTTATGAGATTCAAGGTCAGTGCGCCGTTTGGCAACCAGAGCGTGAGAATCATACATGGCCACACCGCATCCTGGGCCACTCCTTCGATCACGCCACAATATTAGATAAAAGCCAGGCAGGTTCAAATTATGACGATTTTGGCCAAACCCAAGAAAAGTTTCAGATAGTGTAATTATGTCGAATGATTGTGCTAAAGAAGTTTTAATACTAGAAAGTTTGTCATCTGAGAGACTACAAATATTGGCGTGACAGATCTTGTCAGCAGTTTGGTCATTTGGGCCGGGGTTTGGATGCACATCACCAGACAGGGCTACTAACAGAAAATGTAAAATAGCACAAGTATCAATAAACTTATTCACCGTACCGTGGCATTTAACGATAACGATGATTTCTTGCATGGTTATGTTCATGCAATTACTATGAAAATGAGTACCTTCAACGGTGAACAAATACTAAAGTATACCAGTGCTGAAAAAGAAGTAACACTTAAGTATGCAACATAAACCCATCTCAAATTTTACGGTTATTTCTATGCGAAAGCAGGTTTCCCACAAAAAGCCTGTAGTATAGATAAGTATTGTAATGAGAACACCTGAATACAACTCATAATATAATATTGCTTTCAGGACTGCCATCATGCTACTCACAGAATATCTCGCCAAAACGAATACAGCAATTCCTATCAAATATAGATAGACATGTGCCATTAAGCTTTCCTTATAAGACGGAGAAATCACACCTTCCCATGATTTAACGCAATAACTTGTAGGGCCACGAGTCCATACAGTATAATAGGAAAGTACCTTGTGTTTTATGATTGAATACCAATAACAATTCATCATGATCCTTGAAAATCGGATATTTTTTTCTGAAATTCAGTATGTCAGCGGACAATTTCAAAAATCAGCGAATCTGGATAGACCTGCCGAAAATTCGGTAGTATAGAACTAAATAGTTCCCGGTTTTATTGTGGTCACACCTCGTCCCTCCAGGAACAGAGTCGTGTTCTTGGAGGAGGCGACCAGGCAAAGCCTCGTCCAGGAACACCACTCTCTTCCTGGAGGGACTCGTACAAGATCACACCCTATTGGACAATTCCTTATCAAATAACTATCACTGACATGACAAAACTGACATACATCGCTAATATTTAATGAAATACACGTTTGTCGTGTTATGTTTTTTTTTTTTTAATGTAATCTGTCGATGTGCTACAATTGTCCAAATATATGTCATGTTCACATTGAATTAATGCGATAATTTTTCTTCTCAATACATGTACATGTATTTCACTCTACTTTAACCCGAGAAAGGTTTGGATTAAACGTATTTCATTTTCATGAAATTGGCAGACAACCTACACAATCTTATGTAAATCCCTTTCCAAAAATGAAGAGCGTAATTTCACAAAACCGGCTCTAAATAGAGTGAAATCAAGCAAGTATCGATGATGATGATGATGATGATGATGATGATGATGATGATGATGATGATGATGATGATGATGATGATGGTGATGATGATGATGATGATGATGATGATGAAAGGAGAGAAGGAAAAAAGAAGAGTAAAGTTCATATATTTATAATCGTTACAATCTTCTACTCCTGAAAACGCTTAGTCTTAATGTATTCTTGAACCCTTTAAAACAAAATACAGTCGTCGTGCTTTGGTGGCCGTGTAGTAAAATAAGAAAAACGTAACTTCTTGAAGGCCTTCTGCCCACTGAAATAGACACCGGATTTTAAGAGCAGACGCTGGATTCCAGATCCTGCTTTATACTGGATGCCAGATTCCTACTTGCAGATTCCAAATTTTAACGCGCTTGACTGCAACGCATTGCCGTGAGCTGGAACAAATACACCATACACCGAAAACTAAACTGGATGTCATATGAGATTTAGAGTGGATGCTGGATTCCAGAGAGAGGTGAGGGTGGAGGATACAAGGCCTCTTCTTGATATTAACCTTGCCTTACGCCTGCGGTAATATATCTTTATGTTCATGTCTGACCATTTATAACAACGTGTTAGTATGTGAGTTCTTAAGTAGCCCTTGAGAAAATTTCACAGCTTGTTAATTTTTTCCCCTCTGAGTCACAAGACAAAGAACGTACACGTGTATCTGTAAGTAGGGAACTGCACTATGATATGTACCTGGTATAAGGAGTATGGTAGATAAGAGGGATACTGGATTTGCTGTCTACGCAGAACAAACAAAACCTGTTTCGTGACCAGCACCCAACTTGTCACGACTGACCTTGATCGAATTCAAATATTTACAGGTGTGATAGGATCAAAGGAGCGTGAATTTTAACATCACTACGTGTATTTTGGACCACGTCGATTACATAGGGATTTGGTCGAGTGAATATGTGCGTTTCCCATTTCAGCTAGGCGACTGGTGCTAAAGGTTACAGGTTCGAGTCCTGCTCGTTCCGAACATAAAATAGGGTTGATGCTGCATTGAATTTTATTTTTGTTCTTGAAAAACATGGGAAAGTATTTTTGAAGTTATTCGCATTTGTCGTCAAATCGATGAATAGCATTTGGACGTCACATCGTATGTAGCCTAGCCTATCTGCTTCCAGGCGCTTTACAGAATGATGACTGATCCCTCACACTTAGGGAGACTCTCACCTGTAGCCTAAAGAGAAATATTTTACGTGAAAATGGTAGGTGATACGTGTAGGCCTACACCTTTCCCAGGATGTAGGGTGCCCTGTGTCAGTGGGTCCAAGCTTCTGAAATCCGCTACGCGGCTAATCGAGTAAAAACGACTAAAATACCTGCACCAGACCCAACATAAAGCAATTCGACATTGTAGAAAATGAAAGGACTCCATTCGGGGCTAATATCAATGTTTTAAACATAACGGCTAACGCCTTAAAACCCATTGGCCTCGCACGAAAGGGATCTGCTTCTCCTGATATCGTGCGCAAGAATTTCCAAGTGAATTGACTCGGTGGACCTTAAAATTGAGTCAAGGTCATTCTCCTTCAAACTTCAATTCACCTTTCGAAAGAAGAATCAACTGTAAAAGTTTTGTTATCCTAACTTATCTAGTTCTTCTGATATTCCGTGCAATTTTTCTAAAGTGAAGTGACCCCTGGTGACCTTGAAATGAGGTCAAGGTCACTGTCCTTCAAACCTGAACCAGACTCTTACAAGGGTGATCAACTGTAAAAGTCTTATGATCCTATCTTATCTAGTTCTTAAGATCTCCTTCACAAGACATTTATTAAAGGGAAAAATTGCCTCTACTGACCTTCAAATTAATTCGGTCTAGGTCATTGTCCTTCAAACTGGACGAAGACCCTTACAAGGGTGATTATTCTGTGGAAGAAATTCATGTAGAATTGACGTAGGTGACATTAATATTGCCCCTGGTGACGTTCAAATTAGGTCATGGTCACTGTCCTCCAAACTTGACGAACACGTCTTACAACAGTGACTGTCTGTACATGTTTCATGATCCTAGCAATCCTGGTTCTCCTGATACTGCGTGCGAGAAATTCATACAGAATTGACCTAGGCCTAGGTGACCTTAAAGTTGGGTCAAGGTCATTGACATAAACTTTAAAAGCGTGATCAACTAAAACAGTTCCGTGATCTCAGCTTGTCCGGTTCTTCTGAAATCGCGCGCAAGAGGAAGATACACACGGACGGATGGATGGATTCACACACAGACACAGGAGATAGCAATACCCCAGCCCCACCCCCATCCCCATCCCCATCCCCATCCCCATCCCCATCCCCAACCCCACCCACCATCCGGCCTATATGGGCCCAGGGGTAAAAATTACTCTAGATATGATCCTGTTTATGAGTTCCTGTCCTGTTGAGTCCTATTTTGCTTGGAATAGTTCTACTCATCTTGCACCATGATCAGGATTTTTTTCAAAATTGGGGTTGGGCTCATAAGTTCCGTATCGCAGGGTTCATGTATTCACAAGTGCAATGTAATTCAAATTCAGCTTCATTGGCTTAACTTGGCATATATACCGGTTAAAAATTGCAATTTACAACCAATTTTCCGAAGTTTCTGTTTTGGTCAGATAAAGCTCGTGCTCAGTTTACAATGTCATTCTCAGATCCATAACTTATGAATTTGTGTGGCTTAATGGAGTGCTTCTTTATGTGAGATCATTTATATTTGTGTCAACACATTTTCATGACCTGTGTATATTTGTACATTACTTTTATGTGTATTGTACATATATTATGTAAACAGTAGGCCGTACAGGCACAAAAGGGATAAAATATTTTTAAAAATCAAATACAATTATGTCTGTGTGCCAACACAGACGTATTGTTTTTCTAGGAATTCTTTCTTTCTTCTTTCTTACTTTCTTTCTTTCTTTCTTTTTATGTCTGTGTGCCAATGCAGACATACTGTTTTTCTAGGAATTCTTTATTTCTTTCTTTCTTCTTTCTTTCTTTCTTTACAGGCAAATTTGTCCGACATTTCATTTGAAAATTATAACACGTAGAAACTCTAACTTGGCACAATTATATTTCTACAGATAAAGTCTGGCCTTTTTATAATGAGAGGTCATGCTTTTCAAAATTATGCAAATGAGGGCTAATTAAAGTTTTAAATCTTCAATATCGTATGTACTATAGCAGATGTGGTTCAGAGTGTATAGGAGTGCGATCATAGCAAAGGTAAAGGTCATCTCAAATGTCAAGGTCAAAGGCCAATTTTAGGTCAAAATGTCATTTTAAAGGTCAAGGTCCACTTCAGCTAGAGGTCATCTCAAGGTCAAAGGCCACTTGCGATGGTGGCTTTCTTCTAGCCATAACTTGTTCAATTTTAATCCAATTTTGATAATGTGGGGCTCAAATTGTAGCTATTGTAACACTGCACATTTTGGAACTTATATGTGGCCCCTAAAGGTCAAAGGTCAAGATCATTTGGACCTTTGGAAGTTTCACCCAGCCATAACTCGGCCAATTTCCCTCCAATTCTAATCATGTTGGACTTAAATTGTGGGTATTGTAACACTTTACATTTTGTGCAATTTACATGTGACATGTAAAGGTCAAAGGTCAAGGTCATTTGGACTTTTAAATTTTCATCCAGTCATGAGCTTAATGGAATGTGAAGTACCAAAGTACAAAAGATGTACCATTTAATATTTACAACTTTTGAAGGCACACAGACAGATTTGCTTTGAAGCAAATCTTCTTTTCTAGTTTCCTTGCTGAGCCTTTGTCCCGTTTTCTATTTGTGTCTGTGTGTGTGTGTGGGGGGGGGGGGGGTGATCTTGTTTTTCTTTCTTTTTTGGGGGGTGTCTATTTGTTTTGTTTGTTTGTTTGTTTGTTTGTTTGTTTGTTTGTTTGTTTGTTTGTTTTTGGTTTTGCTTTTTTATTTGTTTGTATTGTTTGTTTTATTGGGTGGTTTTTTGGGTGGTTTTTTTTGGGGGTGGGAGGTGGATTTTGTCATTTTTCAAAGTTTGTTTCACGGTTTGTTTAGATTATTATTACTTTTAAAGGTTATCGTTTGTGAGCGTTCTTGTTCCAGAACATGTTATAAAAGATGGTTTTCCTCTCACTTCCTGTCAAACACAATGCAAATGTTGATGGTTAACGTAACGCTGCTATAGAAGTTTTAATGGTACACACAAACGAGATCGATCCCGTTCTTTATAGGCTATTTCGAACGTAAGTGTCGCTAATGCCCGCCCTGTAGTAACCCAAGATCTTAGAAATGACAAACAGGTGTGGTGCCAGTGACTTCCAGTGTACAATCTACTACTGTCTGTTCAAATATATCTTCGTGAGAAGGTTTAAATTGTTGCCATGAGGGACCGCTGATTTCAAACGTCTTTTTTTATTGCTTTTCGTCCTTAATTGTGCTTCATTTTTTCCCTCAAAGTAGGCACCGCGTGACACTGTGTCTATGGTGAACACCCCACTATGTATGGTGTGAGCATTAGATTTCCGGTAGAAGTACACCACGTCATAACATATAGACCTATCTTTATGTTCTGTTTATCCGTCTCGTCTGTGTTTTGTCTGCTTTTTACGGTTCTGAATTGTATGACTGTTAAGCTTCTATTGTCCTGGGAAATACTTTTGTCTCTCTTTTGGTGGGGGGGGGATGAGTAGGGCACTGTCCCTTTTATTCACATTATCATTGTTGCAATTTATATTATGTAATGTCTCCACTAAAATGTTCACTTTAAACCAATCCTGATATCATCATGGCAAGTTGTTGACGATATACTACTGCGCTCATGTGAAGGTCAACGTCCCCCCCCCACGCACCCAAACACCCCCGCCCCCCCCCCCCCCCAGCAATGCAACGCACACATGTAAAAATACAGATCTATGCATATCAACGCATATTTAATTCCTGAAAGGACTTTATAATTGAGGAACCTATACCCGTTTCATCCCAGTCCTGTCTGCTTGTGAGCACTCTCTCTCTCTCTCTCTCTCTCTCTCTCTCTCTCTCTCTCTCTCTCTCTCTCTCTGTCTGTCTCTCTGTCTCTCTCTCTGTCTCTCTCTCTCTCTCTCTCTCTCTCTCTCTGTCTCTCTGTCTCTCTGTCTCTCTCTCTCTCTCTGTCTCTCTGTCTCTCTGTCTCTCTGTCTCTCTCTCTCTCTCTCTCTCTCTCTCTCTCTCTCTCTCTCTCTCTCTCTCTCTCTCTCTCTCTCTCTCTCTCTCTCTCTCTCTCTCTTTTCAGTCCAGTCCACTGGAGGGCCCTTTCTTTTCTTGTGTCTTGTACTACATTGGTCTTTCCTTGGTTCTTTTCGCTTTCTTTCTTCGTCTTATCTGGATAATTGATCTATTTATTGGATCATAATGAATTACAGAAAGCTACGCAGTAATTCGAAATAAACATTCTTCAATCTGCAACTATCACATTTGGCACCATACAGGTGACACCTCTTTGGGATCGTTTACGATCGGAGATATATTTTCTTTCTGTTTCTTTTTTGTTTGTTTGTTTCGTTCCCGTAACCTATTCGCAGCTCTGATCTAAAAGGGCATCACCTGCAAACCTTGTGTAGGGAGCAACAACGGCACCTAAAAATTGGAACTCTAGAATCAGAGCAATCCTACAACATGAGACAAAGAACATCTTTGAAAGATTAAGTAAATTAAAGGTTATCAACTGCTTTTTGTATATTTTTATTAATGTCAAAAGATATTGTATGTACGACACCAGACAAAACAAATCTTGCAAAAAAGTGTGACCACGGAGTCTGAGAGAGAAATAAGGTCTAAAATACAAAGTGTGAAATAAAAAGGCAGGGTTAATCTCCTTTCTGTTTTGAAGGACAGAAAACATAGCATAAATCATTTCTGGTATTTTCTTTCGTATAAAATTACATTTCTTAGAAATGCTTGTCTGCTGAGACAGAATGTGGTTACTTGCAAAATAAGCAACAACAAAAAACAACAACAACAACCACAACAACAACAACAACATCTTGGTTGGGCTTTGTCATAGCTTCATCCCTGATAAGGTCATAGGTCACTGGGTATAGATTCTTAACACTGACCGTATAGAAAATAAAAGTGGTCCATCCAGAAACACATTTTGGGAAAGATTTGCTGTGGTAGAGGTCCCTGTTTTTATTTATTTATTTATTTATTTATTTATTTATTTATTTATTTATTTATTTATTTATTTATTTATTTATTTATTTATCTATTTTAAAATCATTATTTTGTGTGTGTGTGTGTGTGTGTGTGTGTGTGTGTGTGTGTGTGTGTGTGTGTTTTGATGTGGAAGACTGAATGGTTATTTTCATGAAAATGTTCAATAGATTTTTTTGGTGGATCAATGGTGCCATCCAAAAGTTTTTTTATCTTAAAAACTCGTAATTATGAGATTTTATCTCGTAATTACGAGATTTTAAACTCATGATTACGAGATAAAAAAAATATTGGTTGGCACCATTGAGCCACCATATATGGTGAGCCAAGGTCACTTCTTGTGCCCAATGACATGTGACCCCTGCCCTGATATGTTAATTCGGCTTATTCTGATGTTGCCGTGTAAGACACCAAACAAAACAAATATTACAACTTGCTGTCTCCGTTAAAAAAAATAAATCCAAAAGCGTGGGGAGCAGTTAATTTGAATTTCATTAATGAAAAAAAAAAATATATATATATATTACCAAAAAAAGTGTGACCGTTGGGACAAATCAGGATATTGTTAATAGTGTAAAACACGAAAACAAAGAATTTGCTTGAGAGCAAAATATTATGTGCGTGTGATTATACAGTTTGCATATGTTTTCATGGCAATAATGGTTTAACTCAAAAGCTGGTACTGGCAGGTGAATCGTTCCTAAGGTACCATGACGTTTTTGTAGTGCACATATTTCCTGGTTTTTTTCTTTAAATTAATTAAGCAACAAACCCTCAGATTCCACAACTCTCGATTATAATTATGTTCATCAACTGAACCACAACAGCAGGCATACCTATAATTTCTGTAATCTCTTCCACGTGCTGTAATTTTATGGGGGAATGAAACTTCAAAATGCTGCCAATTAGTGTAATTAACTGATATGTATATCAACTCTGGCAATGTGTTTATAAAATGCAAGTCCCTAGCGAATAACCCGTTACATGTTCACCTGCTGTATGGTCGCTGCTGTGAAGAGACATAATGCTTGTTGTGGTCGCATTCTCGGAGCGAAAAAGTCGAGTTGTTTGTAAATTTAGGCGCAGTACAAAGTCAACTAGGAGAGATGATTTGCTGCATTGCAAATCAGTGTGCGTGTCTCCAAAGCATATTGGTATGGCGATGTACAACTAGTCCATAGCACAGGAGTAGAAGTTGGAATGGCATCTCTATCTATTATAGCTTATATCTAATGGTGCTACTTAGCATAATTGAAATTGCTACAACTTTTGTTCTTAATTCATTAGGTGCCCAATGGTCAACAACCCCCTAGTAGAAGTTGGAATGACATCTCTATCTGTTATAGTGTTAAAGATATTCAAGAGTGAAAATTTCAAATACTGCTAATTAGCATAATTTAAATTTCTACAACTTTTGTTTTAGATTCATTACATGCGCAATGGTCAACAACCCCCTAGTGGAAGTTGAAATGACATCTCTACCTATTATACTTTTGAAAATATTCAAGATTTAAAATTTCAAATGCCCCTAATTTGCATAGTTTTAGCCATTTTCATTCCTCTGTATAAAAAGGTCCAACTCCTTGTATGGAGGTACAATCCAAGTTTGGAGTTTGTATGTATAATAGTGTCCGAGAAACGTGTCGGACAAATTTGCCGGTAAAGAAGAAAGAAAGAAAGAAAGAAAGAAAGAAAGAAAGAAAGAAAGAAAGAAAGAAAGAAAGAAAGAAAGAAAGAATTTTAGGAAAAACAGAAAAGTGTGTGTTGACACACACACTTTAACTACTTGGCATGGTCACTTTTTCTGGGGTGAAGCAGTGATACAGTAGGTATCACTGTATATCAATACGGTGGTCGCTACTTTGATTAAACATCACTGTGGGGCAAGCACAGAAGTGGTCACATACAGCAGCTGATGCCTCCATATAGGTTTTTTAAATGCACTTACCCTACTGACTGGCATTACAAAAACGTAGGGAAAAAATAAAAAATGAAAAAAACAATCAAAAAGATAAAAATAGACACCATACTGTGAGGTTATGTGAATGGCTTAACTAGAGGTTTGATAATTGTTTTCTGCCAGCTAGCATTCCGCTCAAATCACATGCGGAGGGACATTGATTCTTTACAAGTAATTGTACTGCAACTCGCGATAAAAAAAGTGGCATGCGAATCCGAGCATGGGCAAGGTGGGGGTTTTTTTTTTTTTTGTTTTTTTTTTTTTTTGTGAGGGGCCGCCGTGGCTGTTTTGGTTATAGCCCTCAAAAAAATCACTACAGGTTTGTAGCCTCCATAAAATAAAAACCATCTATTTATCTATATGTTTTGCTACTTTTCAACTTCAAGTTGCAAATTGCTCTACCGTCAGGTATCAACTACCACTCTGTAAACCCATGACTGGCAAATGGATTCTTCTCAGTTCAGGAAACCACATCTGATGTGGGGCATAGACATTGACCTAGACATAGACATAGACATAGTTTTATTTCAAGTCGGCCTGAATACAATAAACATTAGCCATGGGCTACTGGTGCCGACAAAAGACGAGATCATCAACAGCATAAAAATGAATCAGACACAAAACGTAAAAAAAACTCAGAACGAGAGATTCAAACACGAAAAGTATAAAAAATCTTAAAACAGTGCAGTCATCAGGTTATTTGGCGCAGTACTTTTAAAGAGAATACATTTGCTTTAGTTAAAAGCTGTTGGTATGAGGAACTTGTGTCACTGTACCGTAAGACTCGCTCTTGGATACTCTCAAGTTTGTTTGAACTTTCTTGACTACATAGAGGCCATATTTTTGGGCAGTATAGAAAGTTCGAGCGAACAAACGAGTTGAAAATGACCAGCTTGCTCTCCACGTCCAAGATACGACTAAACATTTTAAAGCATTCACCTGACCCTCAGTAGAACATTGCCATTGGGCAATGGGTGGGGTGAAGCCAAACTGGTTACTCTCAACAGATGTTTTACGTTAACATTTCCAGGTGCCCGTAATTAGCATAGTTTTAAATTCTGCAACTTTGTATGTAGTTCGCTGCATGCGCCTACACCGCAAACCTATGGATTGTTGGAATGTCATTTCTGTTTATAATAGTTTTGGAGATGTTCAAAAATTAAAATTTAATTAAAATTAAAATTTGTCTATATGTTCCTAATTGCCATAAATTTAAATTTTACAGTCCGATGCGCTGGCCCACCAAACGTACCGACAGGGCCAACATAAGACTATGGGCCTCTATGTTGAGAACTTTGTCTGCCAGAAACGATTGGACTTTTCCAATGGGCCTAACTTGCATAATTTTGAACCTGTTGACTATTTTAAAGAAAGTGCAAAACTTCAGCCACAAGTGCTACAACCATGCAAAATTTGACGTTTCTGGCTAGCGTGGTGTTTGAGTTAAAGCCGACACGAAAATCAAGTGCAAAGATAGGCAAGAAAGAAAGAAAGAAAGAAAGAAAGAAAGAAGGAAAGAAAGAAAGAAAGAAAGAAAGAAAGAAAGAAAGAAAGAAAGAAAGAAAGAAAGAAAGAAAGAAAGAAAGAAAGAAAGAAAGAAAGAAAGAAAAGATGGAGGGAGAAAGGAACGAAATGGAGACTGGAAAGAAAAAATATGTCACAAACAGACATACATGTAATTAGAAAAGAAAATTTATTTCAAAGCATACTGTGTTGCTACAAAATTGTTGCCTTGTGCATCCAAATTCAATGTTGAAAAAGCGAGGTGACAGAAATTTCAAGCAAAAAACTGTGGCATGAAAAAAATCTGCCGGCAAAAGGAAATGCCGGGAAGAAAAAAAAAGAATTCTGGATAAAGCAGCATATCAAGTGTCAGCAAACAAACAAGATTTGATCATGTAGCGAGAAGCTCTAGCTAGTTCTATAGAGTACACTTTTTGTCGCAACCTTGTTTCTTTTATGGATCACTGTTGACACTACAGCATGGACTGGCGACAAAATGGTCACCAGATGGTGGCATGAAAGTGTTTCGTCTGACATGATTGGTTGACTGAAACTTTTCATTATAAAGCCAGGGTTACGTAAATGCATAAAAAAACACGAGCACAAAGACAAAAAATACATATAGATACACACATAAATTTAAAATTGACACACCTGACCATATAAAAGGATAGCGCTAAAAAGTCAGCATAAGCTGGCTTATTTTCATAGCGGTCCTATTAGCCACCATTTGCCAGTAAAAGTAACAATTATGATGCGTCCTAAGACACACCATATAAACATATGAAATTTGAAATACAATGCCAGGGTAGCTAACTTTGTCACTGTTACTAAAAGAAACATAAAACTGTTGCCTTAATGAAAGTGATCAGGCAACTGAGGATGATTTTCTAGATTATATCGGTATATTTCTCAATGGGAAACAAAGACAGAAATATTTCTTTCTACCATTCTATCAGTGAGGAATTGTTTACACTTGCAGTTTAATATGTATTTAGATACTGAACTTTTAATTTCGAATGGAAGTTGGTTCAAAGTTTGACACAATTAAAATAAAACGTTTGTCTGCCATGAGTTCCAACTTGAGGAAGAACATATGAGCATTGACTCTGCCGTGTGCTGTATGTATACCAGCTTCTGGCCAGTTGTAAATCATGAAAACAATCAGGCACTTGAGGTCTACCGAATTTGTACATTATACTCAAAGCCAAAAATTCTACTCTAGATGAGACATCTAGCCATTTTAGCAGAACAAACTGGTCACCCCCACATGTGCTCTTGGAGGAAGTGCCAGTGTGAATCTGACCATCTTGTTCTGTGCAGTCTGAAGTCTATTTCTATAGTATTTGTTGATGCCCCGATACCAGGAAACACAAGCATAGTCAAAATAAGGCTCCAACAGAGTAGAAAAGAGCAACTTTTTCTCATTTTCTATTTAAAAGACGTTCATTTCTCCTAACAAATTTTAGACCATTGATTATCTTCTTCACAGCATCGCGTCCAATTTTGTTACCCGACAAGTCCTGGTCAAAAGTGATGCCTAAATATTTTACATTTATCTTTCCCTGTATGGGAGCATCGTTGCAGTAAGCACTCATCTGGGAACTCTACTTTAGCTTCTGTTTCGTGCCAAAGAGTATTCTTTCAGTTTTGCCCAAGTGTAGGGATATCTATTCATTACCAACCACTGGCGGAGTGATTTCATTTTTTCACTCAAAGTTTCCGCAATCTGACTGACATTTTTTCCAGAAACTGAAGGAGCCGAGTCCTCTGCATACAAGTAACGGTCACAGTTTATGCTTCTTACCATTTTATTCACGCAAATGTTGAAAAGGAGCGGACCTAATATGGATCCTTCTGGTACACCACATATAACTAATCCACTGCTAGAGATGGATCCATTAACAGATACAAACGGTTCTTTGTATAATAGATATCAAGAGAACCATTTCGTAACAGACTCGCCTGCATCAATTGCTTTAAGTTTACATAAGAGATATCATGGTTCACTGTTTCGAACGCTTTCTGCAGGTCGATTAAAACCATGTCGGTATACAAACCCTTATTATATTCATGAGTGTAAACAACAAATCCTAGTGATGTACATATACATGTTTTTTTCTTTTTAAATTTCTGATGACAGATCACAGCCTGTTGTATGTCTGGTATATCACAAATATGTACAAGTCTGACATTGTTTCTCCTAATGTGCATTTTTTCCATGACAGTGCCACTAGAACACTGTTCAGAGATTCTAGCTTTAGTGGCATTTGCGTGCTTAGAACTGGGATAAAAATTGAAGATGGACACACCTAGGATGCGAATTTGAAATGGCACATCTGTGCATAATAGATCAATTTAAAAAATGGACATTCAACATTCAACAATAGGATCTCGATTATGGCTTTGAAGATACTTTAAGGCTTAAATTTTGAAATTGTTTTAGTAGTATAATTTGAAATGCTATACCATTATATTTTTTTTAAATCCTTGCATGTACAATAGTTAATAAAATAAACAGAAGTGGGAAAATGTTGAAACTCGCAATACCTTTAATTTGATAACTTTAAACAACTCGAATACGGCACACGAAAAGGCACAATTTCTTTCATGGGGAAGCATCACTCCTGGTTTGATGTTTCCATTATGGTGTCCAAAAATGCTCCGATTGAAATTGTGATTGTAAAGAAAAGAAGGCAGGAAGAAAGGAGGGTGAACCTGACAAAATAAGAAAGAAAGAAAGAAAGAAAGAAAGAAAGAAGGAAAGAAAGAAAGAAAGAAAAAGAGAGAGAGAAAAGAAAGAAAGAAAGAAAGAAAGAAAGAAAGAAAGAAAGAAAGAAAGAAAGAAAGAAAGAAAGAAAGAAAGAAAGAAAGAAAGAAAGAAAGAAAAACAAAATCTCTGTGTTGACACGAAAGTTTGCCTCCGAAGCATACCAAGCTACATATTAGCTCTACCACACTAAAATGGATTGTGGAAAGCAGAGAGATTGGCCAGTTTATAGCATGCAATTCGGATCGTATTAATAAACAAACAAATACGTATACAGGAGCGTTTGGTCCACTAAAGAATATGGTTCAAAATGTCAATGTGAAGAAGACCGTTGAACCACATCTGTTGATTCAAATAGCAGAGTACTCAAATAGACAATTACATTTTCAAACAACCGTATCCCTTAAAACCAGATACTGTAATGATTTGCGTCTCATCTCTTATCCTATTGCATCATGATTAAATCATTGGATGCAGACCTACGTGTAGATTTTACTGTTGCGTATTACAATATCATATATTCTTTTCAATAATGATCGATGCAAAAATAAAAACCATGTTTTTTAAGACAAAGGGAATCATATGCAATGTAAATTGACGTCTGCTGGGCCATCTTGACGGTTTGTGAATGGATTGTGTTCAGATCCTGTATCTATTTCACTCATTCGCTTACTATAAATTAATGTGTCAAAATTTTCGAGTACCTGTTTATATCTGTGTTACTGACATATGCCATTTTTGTTATTTCTATTTCCATCATAGAAGCTCATAATGTCCTGTTTAACTCATTCCACCCTGATAGAAGACTGAGTCAACAGCTTTCCTTGGCGCGCTCTGGGCGCAATGCGCCCAGAGCGCGCCAAGGAAAGCTGTTGACCATGGGCATATAATTTGAAATGATCTTCCATGCAAGTTTCATCCAAAATATTGAAAAATAGTCCCTAAATTAGTAAAATACAATTAGCAGACGACATTTAGATATTAGCGGGAAAAAGCGTCATCAGGGTGGAATGAGTTAATACAGGCTTCGGATCTCCTTTTTGTCAAGTTCCTTACTGCGGCAGCACAGGATCCCAAGAAATATGAATACCTCCTATCAAAATACTATAACTCTTGTTTGTGGTACGTTGCATGTGCCTACAGCAAAAACCTACATATTAAAGATGGCACCTCTACCTATATATAATAGATTCGAAGACGTTCAACATTTAAACTTTTAATCTATTAATTAGTAGGCCTATAGATTAGTTTGCGGTTCACTGAATGTGCCAACAGCACAAAGCTTTTTATTGAAGCCGGAATGACACCTCTATACTTATGATAGTTTTGAAGATATTCAACATTTAAACTGTTGAAGTGCCCCTATTGAACATAAATACTTACAACTTTCGTTTGCGGGTTATTAGATGCGTCTACAGCACAAACCTAAAAATTTAAGTTGGGATGGCATCTCTACCTATGATAGGTTTGAGGATATTTAATATTTAAATTTTCAAATGGCCCTAAATTTGCATACTTTTGAAGGCTGTCAGTCCTCTTTATAAAAAGACCAGACTTTATGTATGGAGTTATAATCGTGGCAAGTTTGGATTTCTCTATATAGAATAGTCTTCAAATCAAATGTCGGACAAATCTGCTGCCGCAGAAAAAGAAAGAAACGTTTCTGGCTAGCGTGGTGTTTGAGTTAAAGCCGACACGAAAATCAAGTGCAAAGATAGGAGAGAAAGAAAGAAAGAAAGAAAGAAAGAAAGAAAGAAAGAAAGAAGGAAGGAAGGAAGGAAAGAAGGAAAGAAAGAAAGAAAGAAAGAAAGAAAGAAAGAAAGAAAGAAAGAAAGAAAGAAAGAAAGAAAGAAAGAAAGAAAGAAAGAAAGAAAGAAAGAAAGAAAGAAAGCACACAGACAGACAAAAAAGGCTGGGTAGCCCCTCTTCTGTTTTGCACTATAGACAAAAAGGCTATAAAGATTATCAGTCACAAGGGAACTCAGGCTCCAGACTTCGAGGCAGAACAAACCTGAGTGTACCCTCTGTTAAAAATAGACTACATAGAGAGCTGAGTTGGCCAGACCAAGGAGAGTAGAATTTGTGTCATCTCAGTGGACACTTTCATGTCTTTGTTTTTTTTTAACCAGTGAGATGAAGCCTGTTCTTCATAGCCAATACTCAGACAGTATAGTGCTTGTCTTGGTTCACAGGTACATGTGTAATTATGTAGTTTCTTGACAGCTTTTGTTCATTTTTTTTATGTAATAAAGGAAATAACACAGTTTTGTATTGCATGTGTAAACATCCCCTTGAACTATAATCTGTATACACTGTAGATATACATGTGCATGTATGAATAATATACACATACATGCACACATACTCATCCATTCTCCCCAGAAGGCTGACCCCCTCAGGAGTGGGCACTTTTCTCTGGTCCCAAGGGTGCTCACTGTAGAGAGGTTTCACTGTATTAGTAAACACTGGAATTTTCTTTCTTTTTCTTTATTTCTTTCCTTCTTTCTCTCTCTCTCCCTCTTTCTTTCTTTCTTTTTCTTTCTTTTCTTCTTCACGACCAAGTTGGTCTGGCTGGATATTTTCTCAAGCACTTCTTTTCCGAAAACCACCAAACTTGCTATGGAGACTGACCTAACCTGTGAAATTGTGCATCTTATTTGTAATAGTCATGATATTTAAAAGTATGCAAATTTAGGGCAATTAAAAATTTGAAAAGCTCCATATCTTTCAAAATATTGCAGATACTCAAAATTTCAATGTATATATATAGGTTGGTGACACCTGCCAATATAATGGACAGTATAATTTAAGTAAATTTCAAATTGCTTGAAAATTTCAAATTTGAAAATCTCCAAAACTATTATACATAGACACGCCATTTCAACTTCAATTTATAGGTTTGTGGCAAAGCCGCATCCAATGAACCATGAACCAAAGTTGCAGGAATTTAAGCAAATAAGGTGAACATGCAAAATGGAAGTCTTGAATAGCTTCAAAACTATCATAGATAGAGATGCCATTCCCACTTCAATTTATGGGTTTGTGGCAAAGCCCCATCCAGTGAACAATAAGCCAAAGTTGTAGGTTTTCAATTATGCAAATTAGGCAAATACACAAAATTAAAATGTTGAGTAGCTTGAAAACTATTATAGATACTAGTTGAGTAGCTTGAAAACTATTATAGATACTAGTTGAGTAGCTTGAAAACTATTATAGATACTAGTTTCATTCAAACTTCCTTTTATAGGTTTGTGACATGGACACATTCAATGAACCAAGAACCAAAGTTGTAGCATTTTACATTATAAAAATTAGGCAAATACACGAAATTTAGATTATGTTGAACAATATGGCAAAGTGTAACATTTCAACTGTTCTCATTTTGAGGGCACCCAGACAGATTTGCTCTGAAGCAAATCTTCTTTTCCAGTATTTTGATTGCTGCCACTTTTCTTTTACCCACCACAGAGCAGTAGTGTATTTCGACAAAAAAGGCCTCGAATCAATCAAGTGTGTCGTCAATGCACCTCATTAGCATATCGGCATTAGTTTGACAGATGCTAAGTTTTAGATGCATTCGTGACCATATCGTTGAATGATTATCAATTTGGCTCGCCACCAAGCCCTGGTACCCACACGATGTCTGGAACAAAAAAAAAGCCATCAGGTTTTTTGTTGCGTAAAATATACTTGCCCTTGACTGTGCTGCAAATTTATGGCCCACATACGTACATGCATGACGGTTTGGGTTTTCCTCCAGTGTGAAGGGATATTGCCTGCTCAACTGACTCTCATTTTGGCATCTGTCCAGTGGCTTGAGGCCCCTGTCTTGGTGGTCAGTGCCCTTGGTCTGCTATTAGCAGACAAGAAGCGACAAATAATAACAAAAAATAAAGAGAAAAATGAAGAGGTGAAACAAAGGATACACAAAAAATCACACCGGTGCAGAGCGAAAGGAGACATACAAGCAAGCAAGCAAGCAAGCAAGGAATTCGAAGGAAAGGACAGAGAAAAGAAAGATTGCAAATGGAAAACAATTGTACTTATGTTGACAATAATATCTTACAAAAAGAACTCATATGTATCCATAATTATTCTCCAGCCGGTATACAAAATGAAAGATTAAGACTGCGCAATTATTTTCAAAGAACGTTTTAGTCACGCCTGTGGTGATAATGATAAGATATGTTTGGTTTCTGGCTCGCCGTGACGGAACGCACGATTTCCACAGTATTATGGACTCCTATGACGTCAAGATTCAAAACAACAATTAATTATACAAACAGGTGGAAGGGCACTGCGTCCGTCATCTTATTATTTGTCCAATGCGTCTAGTTCTGTCCAGTTTATGTTGTCCTTTCTCACAAGAGGGATTCGAATAGGGTTTTGCCCTTTTTCCCAATTGCTGAGGTTATTATATTGTATGTTAATTTCGATGTATTTGATCAAAAAAATATGTTTAAATCAAGTTGGAAAAGCGACATGACAGAAAACATGAAATTTTAGGGGAAAAACTGAGGTAAAATAAAGTTCTCGGCATGAAAAAAAAAATTGCCAAACACAAAGAAAGCATTTTGGATAAAACAGAATGTCAAGTGTTAACAAACACACAAGATTTGGTCAGGTAGTGAGAAGTTCTAGCTAGTTCTCAACACGCTTTTTGTGCCAACTTTGACTCATTCATAAATCACTATTGACTCTACAGCATGGACTGACGATAATAAGGTCTCCATATGGTGGCAAGAAAGTGTTTCGTCTGGCGTAAGTGTAAACGACAAACCCTACTGATGTACATATACCTGCTATTGGCTGCTGATGACGGATCACAGCCTGTCCTGTGTCTGGTATATCACAAAGATGTACAAGTATGACATTGTTTCTCCTAATGTGCATTATTTCCATCTCGCTGATAGCGCCACTCGGACACTGTTCAGAGAGTCTAGATTTTAGCGGCATTTGGTGCTTACCTCTGGGAAAATTGATAGTGGACACTACTGGGATGTGAATTTGGAATGGCACAGATGTGCATGAAAGGTCAATTAAGAAATGTATATTCAACATTTTAATGGTTCAAGTCCCCGTAATAGGTACAAATTCTACTTCTTTTGTTCATGGTCCACTGGATATTCCTGTAGCACAAACCTGTGAATTGAAGCTTAAATGACAGCCCTACCTGTAATAAGTTTGAAGATATTCAACATTTAAACTTCTCAAGTGTCTTAAAATTAAACAGTTTTTGTTTGTGGTTCATTTGACTTGCCTACAGCAAAATCCTGTATACTGAAGTTGGAATGGCACCCCTACCTATGACAGTTTTGAAGATACTCAACATTTAAACTTTTGAAGTGTACAAATTAGTATAGATTAAAATCTTACGTTTGTGGATCATTAGATGCGCCAACAGCACAAACCTATATATTGCAGGCGGAATGGCACTGCTATACGTATGAAAGTTTTGAAGATATTCAACATTTAAACTTTTGAAGTGTACAAATTAGTATAGATTAAAATCTTACGATTGTGGGTCGTGAGATGCACCAACAGCAGAAACCCATATATCAAAGTAGTAATGGCACTTCTATACTTATGATAGTTTTGAAGATTTTCAACATTGAAACTTTTGAAGTGTACAAATTAGTATAGATTAAAATCTTACGTTTATGGGTCGTTAGATGCAACAACAGCACAAAACTATATATTTACGTAGGACTGGTACTTCTATACTTTTGATAGTTTTGAAGATATTCAACATTTAAACTTTTGAAGTGCCCCTAATGAACATAAATACTTACAACTTTCGTTTGTGTTTCATTGGATGCACCTACAGAAACAACCTAGAAGTTGAAGTTAGAATGGCGCCTCTATCTATAATAGTTATAGGACTATTTTAAATTTTCAAATGGCCCTAGTTTGCATACTTTTGAAAGTTGTTGCTCCTCTTCATGATAGGACCAGACTTTATGTATGGGAGACATAATCATGCCAAGTTTGGGATTTCTATGTATAATAGTCTTCAAATGAAACGTAAGACAAATCTGATGGTGCAGAAAGGAAGAGACAGAGAGAGAAAGAAAGAAAGAAAGAAAGAAAGAAAGAAAGAAAGAAAAAAAGAAAGAAAACAGACATAATAGAAAGGCTTAGTAGATCTCTCTTCTGTTTTGCGGTACAGACAAAATGGCATATTTTGATTGCTTCCGCTTCTCTTTTACCCAGCACAGTGCAGTCGTGTATTTCCGAAAAAAAAAAGGGGGGGGGGAAACGGCCTCAAATCAATAAAGTGTGTCATCAATGCACAATGCAGTAAGTTTAAAGGAGGTCTCAAATCCATATATATCTTCAGGGAAAGAGCCACACAATTACCTATAAAAACGTTGGCCTGGGTATGTGCACATTTAATGTACCCTTGGATTAAAAACAATGATATGGGCTAGTAAAAATCTGAGAAAACTGATTTAAAATAAACCTAAATTAATTTAATATATTATTAAAAAAAAGAGATAGAGAGATAAGCATCAACAAACAAATTTTAATTCAACCTTTTATTATTATTAGAAAACGATCCATGAGTAGCAAGTGAGGAATCCTTGTAAAATAAAGATAGCATGATTGAATGATAAAACATTGAGAAAGTAAAGAGTGAAAAGGAGTTCGATGCAATGATATAAGACATTGCTTTTGGTACAAATGAGTTGTCGCCTACTTTTCAAATAATTGTGGTCTATAATAAGCATCGTAAGATGTCCGGTGCGCATATTGACAAAGTAAAGAATAAAAAGGTGTTCGATGCAATGATACAAAATGTTGCTTTTGGTACAGATGAGTTATCTCATACTTTTCAAATGATTGTGGTCTATGTTAAGCATCGGAAGATTCCCGGTGCACATATATATATATATATATATATATATATATATATATATATATATATATATATATATATATATATATATATATATATATATATATATATATATATATATATATTTGGATTAAAGCTCTATATTTCCTTATAACCAGCCCGATAGTGAAAAATTGCCTTCCACAGACTGCAAGTAAACTATTATTCGAACTCTGAATACACACGATCAATATATTTAAGGACTTCAAGTTAGAAAGGATACTTGTATTTGAGTTCAATAGTCTGAAACTGATTATGTTTGCTGCTGTCCACAATTTGAATCATTTATTTTCCAACCGGATAGATGCATTAAATACATGCTAGAACTAGAAATCTGATTTGCTTGTTAGCAAATCAGTCTGGGTGCCTGGAGAAAATGCAATGCCATGTATGCAGCTGTGATATAAACTCCAAATGTGTAATGGCATGTTAACAGTATGGCCAAGTTGGTGAAAAGTGTTGCAGAATGATATAGGTAGACATGTCTAGCTATGACCTTTTAAGGTCACTCTAGATCAAAAAATCTCTATCTATAATAATTTTGAAGATATTGAAGATTTAAATTTTGTGTATTCACCTAATTTGCATAAATTCTAATTCTACAATTTTGGATCATGTTTCATTGGGTGCGCCTATAGCAGAATCCTATATGCGGAAGTTAAAATCGCATCTCTATCTGTAATTTTTTGAAGATATTCAAGATTTAAATTTTTGGTAATCACCTAATTTGCATAAATTCAAATCCTTCAAGTTTGGTTCATGGTTCATTGGATGCACCTCTATCACAAACTTGTGTATTGAATTTGGAATGGCATCTTTATCTATTATAGTTTTGAAGATATTCTAGATTTAAATTTTCAAATTGATAACTTAGCATAATTTAAAATTTTACAACATTTGTTCATTGTCCATTAGATTGGAGGATGTCAGAAACCTATATGCTGAACTTTGAATTTTGTAACTATCTATAATAGTTTTGAAGATATGGAGCTTTTAAAATCATAATTGCCCCAAATTAGCATAAATTTTAACATCATAATTATTCCAAATCAGAGAGACAACTAAGAAAGAAAGAAAGAAAGAAAGAACAATGTGTCTGGGTTGGCACCCGGACATAATTTTAGATACTCTCAGAAGGTAACTACGGATATTTGAAGCGTTGCTCACGCGATTGTTTTTTTCACTGCCAAGCCCGGCCTAATCAGCGATGTGGACCCCCACGTGATCTAATCCGGTCTAATGATTGCAGTGGCGGATACAGGATTTGTGGAAAGGGGAGGGGGCGTGGGTTTGAGGATTAAGTAGGAAATGCGAGTGTCGAAGGTACGAAACTGGGGGGGGGGGGAGGCATGACTAATACAGTACCCTTATGTAAAATGTTTGCTAAATTGAACTCGGAATTTTTTTTTCGAAAATGAAAGTACTATAACAAATAATCATATCTTATTATTGGCTAGAAATATTTGATAATAGAATAACTTCTCTCTCTTAGAGTTAGTTCTTTTTTTTTCTGTTGACCCGTCACATCCAACCTGCTGCCAAATACGGTGGCGTAAATTCTAAGTGATGGTCATCATAATTAAAAAATGGTGGTAACATGACCAACTGTTATCCCCAGAAAACACTTTCAGTCAATTACGAATGTGCTACTACCACCATGATTCCAATGACAGATGCTGAGTATGGTCCATTCAGGCTTTTTCCCCCAGCGATGTGTGGAGTTGGGATATCATTAGATGCATGTTCTTGTATAACCTCTGAGAAGAAAAAGCCTGCAACTGGGCAGAAGTTCCACATTTTTTTAACGGATTTGGGCGATAGACCGCCTTAGGATTTAGCAGCACTGTTTCCAAATTTCAACATACAGTCAAATTGTAAAAACCAGATATTCAGGTTTTTCAAATATTGATGGTAAGGTACAGGGCGCATTGTCAAGTGTCCGTGTCATGAGTATGATTCGCAGCTTGATTCAGGATAATATTACCGACTTAGATCTTCTTCCAGGTTTTGTGGCTAATGTGAAGTTATATGTGTTTATGGCAAGGCATGGTAGGAATATAACCCGTAGGGGTATTGCACGAAAAATATAGTGACACTTGAAGGGGGACTGGGAGGGACCTGGGTTGTCATAAACAGGTTCAATTATTGGAACCAGTTGAGACCCCCCCCCCCCCCTTTCCATTACGGTGCCGGGCATCGCAAGTCACAGTCAGGTCAGTCTGCTAGCACTAAAAAAAGTCACTCTGCAAAAAATAGGGCGGCGTGCGCCCCCTTAGCCCCCCTACCCTAAATCCGCCACTGGATTGAATCATTAGACCAGTCCAAATCCCTGGTCTTATGATTCAATGCTGGAGTGCGAAGCACATTTTATCATCCCATTTTCAAATGCATGACGCCTGAATAACCGCTAATCAGCTCCAGTACTACTTGTGCGTAGCCTAGCACTTGTTGTGAGCAGCCTACGTCTATCAGCTGAGATCGAGAAATGCCGCTTATCTGCCAAAGTACTCGATGCAAGTAGCTTAAGAATATCATCTGAATCCTTAAATGTACAGTAGTAAATCAAATGTGAACAGAAGTGAGAATGACAACGATATTTTTGGAAATGTTCAATGTTTAAACTCGCAATACCTCTAATTTGCCTACCTTCGACATCTTTAATACGACACGTGAAAAGGTACAATACAGCGTATGCATATTATTTTCCCGCCACAAATCACGGGTTTGACGCTAGGCGATCATGGTGGACGTGCGGATCACCTCACTGTCACAGACAGGACCATATGCTCAGTTCTCACAAAATTCGCGGGGGGGGGGGGTTTTTTTTTTTTTGTTTTTTTTTTTTTTTTTTTTTTTTTTTGTTTTTTTTGTTTTTAGAAATTTAGGTTCAAAAATGCCAAAGTGGTATTCATCTAGTACTTCCCGAGCCATACATGTGAAAAATTTCCATCTGCCTTTAATAAGTATTCTTTATTTCCAAAATATTGGTAATATCCCGCTTGTCCAGATAAGTACCAACCCGTATCTCACCATATCTCTCCAAGCGAGACTACGCAATCAGGTATGCATTTGTGGCGGGAAATTAATATGCATATTTCGTATTTCAGTGATGGGGGTAACGTCATACCTGGTTTGGAGTTTCTGTTATAGTGTCGATAAACACTCCAAAGGAAATTGTTGTCGTACAAAGAAAGGAAGGCAGGAAGGAAGGAAGGAGGGAGGAATTGACAAAAGAAAGAATCCTTCAAAACAAAAAACAAAATCTTTGTGTGTTGACACGAAAATTTGCCTCCAAAGCAGATCAAGCTCCGTATTAACTTTACTATACACTAAAGTGGAGTGCAGAAAACAGAGCGATTGATCTGTGTAGCACGCACTTTAGAAATTATAAATAAACAAACAAATAAGTAGATAGTAGCGTTTGGTCCACTAAAGTATAGTGTTCAAAATATCGATGTAAAGAAGACCGTTGAAACATATCTTTTGATTTAACTAGCAGAGTACTCAAAATACACAATTGCAATATTCAAACAACCACATTGCTTAAAATTATTTAATTGAATTTGCCTGTGTGCCAACATTGACAGATTGTTTTGTAGGAATTCCTTCTTTCTTTCCTTATGGGCAAACTTGTCCGACATTTCATTTGAAAACTATTATACATAGAAACTCCAAACTTGGCATGGTTATACTTCTATGCGAAGTGTTGAGTTTTTGTAAAAAGGTTCAATGGTTTTGAAAATTGTGTATTTAAGGGCCATTTGAATATTTAAATCTTGACTATCTCTAAAACTTTTATAGGCTCAGGTAACCAATCCAACTTCAATTAATATGTTGCAGAAAAAAGAGAGGGAGAGAATGGAACGAAATGGAAAGAAAAAAATATGTCTGTGTTGACAACAAACATGTAACTAGAATAGAAAATTTATTTCAAAGCAAATCTGTCTTGATGTCTACAAAATTCAAATTTGGCAAGTGCTTCCTTCAATTTCTAACTGTGACCATAGTGTTGTAGGTGCTAACCTAATGTTTTGCACAAAGAGAGATCATACATTCAAAAGACGCATTTGGGACTATGGTAAAGCAGACTTTGAGGTCTTCAGAACATCCCTTCGAAGTGTGAACTGGAATTTGTGTTTTGTTTCTGAATATATTGATTTGTGTTGTGATTCCTGTTCCACTTTGTTCATGGAAACTGCTGAATAATCAATCCAAAACAAAAGTATTGAAGTCAGACCACATGATTTACCGTGGTGCAAGTCCAGCCAACGTTCATTTAAAAGGCAAGTTAGAGGAAAATACGAAAATGCTAAACGTCAAAATTTCAACACCCATGCATAGACGTCTTTCTGTCAAGTTTGAAACCATTATCAACAACAGCTTAAAACTGCTGAAGACGAGTACAATACTAAGCTTCGTGATGACCTCAACAGAACTTCGAAGAAAAGCAAACGTTGGTGGCGCACAGTTAAACATTTTTTGAACCGAAATCAATCTTCAACTATTCCCTCTTTCATACATGATGATAAGCACATTTCTGATTCCCTGTCCAAAGCTGAAATTTTTAATTCTTACTTTCTAGAACAATGTAACGTTGATTCTGCAACGGCCAGTTTACCCAAATATACGGATCCTGCTGCATCTACTCTTGACTCACTCACTGTAACGGAGAGAGAAGTTCTTGAGGTGCTTTTGAGTCTTGACACAACTAAAGCTTCTGGTCCTGATGGTATATAAGCTCAAAACTGCTCAAAGAAGCCGCACCTTTTATCTCCCCCTCACCAACTAGATTATTTAACTTTTCACTTAGTAATAGACAATTAACATTCCCTTCAGCTTGGAAAAAAGCAAACGTTTCTCCACTTTATAAAAAAAAAAAAAAAGCCCGGAGAATAAGTGCAATAATTACAGGCCTGTGTCTCTACTCAGCTGTGTTTTGGAAAAGTACTAGAAAAGATAGTTTTTAAGCACGTAGTCAGCAATTTTATCTTCCCCATTTTCGTGTTCATACTGAACTCTTTGATTATTCATTTTTTCCCTCGACTATTATGCTGTGGAATCAGTTACCCCTAGAAATTAGAAATTTAGCTTCAACCAAAATATTTAAGTCAAATATTATGAAACCAACGGTCAGAGCTATCAAATTTCCTGAATTATACAATTTTGGTGACCGATTTCTCGCAGTTCAACACACTCGCCTTTGCCTGGGTGGGAGCCAATTAGATTCTCACTTGTTTAAGATCGGCGTGAAAGATACACCTTTATGTGATTGTGGTATATCCGGTGAAGATGCTTGGCATTACTTCTTTATATGTCCTATTTATGCTGTTCAGCGATCAGTTCTCCATACTACGGTTTCCTTGTATGCTCCGTTCACATTATAGACAGTTTTATACGGCTGCCCTGAATGTTCTTTTGAAGTAAATGTTGTGATTTTTTTCAGCAGAACACGAGTATATTTCCTAAACCGGCGTCTTCAAACCAGCAGGCATAGGTTAATTTTTTAGTTAAAACTAAGACATATCGGATTCTGCAACAATGCTAGCTTATGATACACATTTGCAGACCTAATATCGTTATAAATCCCCACCATCTGTTACGTCACTGTGTTCGTCATCTTGTTATTAGTCTAATGCGTGTAGTTCTGTCCAGTTCATGTTGTCCTTTCTCGCAAGAATGACATTTGCGTGCTTATCTCTGGGAAAATTGATAATGGACACAACCGGGATGTGAATTTGGAATGTCACAGCTGTGCATAAAAAGTCAATTAAGAAATATATATTCAACATTTAAATGGTTCAAGTCCCCCTGATAGATACAAAATCCCACTTCTGTTGTTCATGGTCCACTGGATATTCCTGTAGCACAAACCTGTGAATTGAAGCTTAAATGACAACCCTACCTGTAATAAGTTTGAAGATATTCAACATTTAAACTTCTCGAGTGACTTAAAATTTAACAACTTTTGTTTGTGGTTCTTTTGATGTGCCTACAGCAAAAACCTATATACTGAAGTTGGAATGGCACCCCTAGCTATAAATTGTATAATAGTTTTGAAGATATTCAACATTTAAACTTTTGAAGTATACAAATTAGTACAGATTAAAATCTTACGTTTGTGGGTCATTAAATGCGACAACAGCACAAACCTATATATTGAAGGCGGAATGGCACTTCTATACTTATGATTGTTTTGAAGATATTCAACATTTAAACTTTTGAAGTGTACAAATTAGTATAGATTAAAATCTTACGTTTGTGGGTCGTTAGATGCACCAACAGCACAAACCTATATATTAAAGTAGGACTGGTACTTCTATACTTTTGATAGTTTTGAAGATATTCAACAGTTAAACTTTTGAAGTGCCCCTAATGAATATAAACACTCAACTTTCGTTTGTGGTTCATTGGATGAACCTAGAGGAACCAACCTAGAAATTGAAGTTAGAATGGCACGTCTACCTATAATAGTTTTGAAGCTATTCAGACTTTAAATTTTCAAATGGCCCTAATTTGCATACTTTTGAAAGCTGTCGGTCCTCTTTATAAAAGGACCAGACTTTATGTATGGAGACATAATCATGCCAAGTTTGGGATTTTTATGTATAATAGTCTTCAAATGAAACGTAAGACAAATCTAATGTTGCAGAAAGGAAGAGACAGAGAAAGAAAGAAAGAGAGAGAAAGAAAGAAGGAAGGAAAGAAAGAAAGAAAAAAAGAAAGAAAGAAAGAAAGAAAGAAAGGAAGAAAGAAAGAAAGAAAGAAAGAAAGAAAGAAAGAAAGAAAGAAAGAAAGAAAGAAAGAAAGAAAGAAAGAAAGTACACAGACATCCTAGAAAGGCTGAGTAGATCTCTCTTCTGCTTTGCGGTACAGACAAAATGGCATATTTTGATTGCTTCCGCTTCTCTTCTACCCAGCACAGTGCAGTCGTGTATTCCGAAAAAAAAAAAAACGGCTTCGAATCAATAAAGTGTGTCGTCAATGCACCTCATTAGCCTACCGA
The DNA here is from genome assembly GCA_964020975.1 of Hermodice carunculata. NCBI lineage: Eukaryota > Metazoa > Annelida > Polychaeta > Eunicida > Amphinomidae > Hermodice > Hermodice carunculata. Next base: position 85,004,853 of record OZ026623.1, on the reverse strand, counting down.
CATTAATTTGATAAATGCTGAGTTTTAGATGTATACGTGACCATATCGTTAAATGATTATCAATTTGGCTCGCCACCAAGCCCTGATACCCACACGGTGTCTGGAACAAAAGAACACACGCACTCAATAAAAAACGGAAAGGTTTTTTTGCGTAAATTATATATGCCCCTTGCTGTGCACCATACGGCCCACATACGTCTGACGGTTTTCTTTTTTCCCCCAATGTGAAGCAGCGATATTCCCTGCTCAACAGACTCTCATTTTGGCATGAAGTAATGCAAAGGATACACAAAAGTTCAAAACGGTACAGAGCGAAAAGAAACATCCAAGCAAGCAAGGATGGAATGCTAAGGAAAGGACAGAGAAAAGAAAGATTGCAAACGGAAAACAATTGTACTTATGTGGACAATAATACCGTACAAAAAGAACTCATATTTATCCATAATTATTCTCCAGCTGGTATACGAAATAAAAGATTAAGAGTGCGCAATAATTTTTTTTTAAAAAACGTTTTAGTCACGCCTGTGGTGATAATGATAAGATATGTCTGGTTTCTGGCTCGACGAGACGGAACGCATGATTTTCACACTATATTATGAACTCCAATGACGTCAAGATTCAAAATAACCATTAATCATACAAACAGGTGCAAGAGTGTGATCTCTTCAGTGTGGTTCTGATAGAGCAAAGCACACACACGCGCGCACGCGCGTGCGCACACACACACACACACACACACACACACACACACACACACACACACACAATCCAATCTCTATACGCTCCGTATCCAACCAGTCACTCTCTATTCTAACACCTTTATACTTTAATTAATCATTTCAATATTAATATTCGGCGCAAAATGGAGCCCATGTATAAAATATTTATATTATATTTGTGCCTTTTGCCCAGAACTACTTCCTAGTAGTCATTACCCTATTCCGCAGTCCGAACTCTTTACTCTCCACGAGCTAACCTGTCCCTGTCTAACCTTTATATTTATACGGAAGTACTATTGTCCATATTGTACACGTTCCTCTGTAAAATATTGACATAGGCTATATCAGCCCAAATAAATTAAAGGGTCTTCAGCGGGTAACTACTCAACATGTTTCGGAGCCTATTACCCGTACATGTCTCTCTGAGTAGCGGCTCCTTGTCTAAGTTACTAGGGTTGTCTTTGCTGAATATTTAGCTTAGACTCTGAGCTAAATATTCAGCAAAGACAACCCACATAATGATGAATTAGCTAATACGTGAAGTTTTGCTTATAAATGCAGAGCTTCATTATGAAAGAAGAATAACTGTCAAACAAACCATAATTACTAAATTTGTACAGTACAGGTTCAGTTAAGAACAATATGGTTATATGAACAAGCAAACTTTAATCATTTTCGACAATATTTAAGTCAAATTGACTGGGACAACTTCTTTCCATCCAACGATATAAATGAATGCTGCCTATTATGGACTGAAGGCTTTCTGCAAGCCGCCAAACAATGTATTCCCAATAAAGAAGTTACCATTCGTCCGGACGACTTACCCTGGTACACATCTTCTCTGAACTGTGAAAAGCGCAAAGTGATGCGCGCGTATTCCAAAGCCAAAGATGGTAAACACGGATCTAATAGTATTGAACTTTGGGCCACTTGTAATCGGCTTCGTTACCTGTATCAGGAACATCTCCGTGAAGCCGAGGACCAACATCATAAAGAATTAAATAACTCCTTGGAAAATTCTAAAAGCAAAAATAAAGCTTGGTCGAAAACTGTATAACATCTTTTAATGGAAATCATTGTCAGAATATACCTTCTTTACTATGTGATGGCAACGCTTCCAAAGCAGAAATCTTCAACTCGTTGTTCTTGTGTCAAAGTCACTCTTGACTCATCTTCAATTAGAAATCCTCTACCGCCTGATCACCCCATAAATACTCTCGGAGGTTTAAACATTTCTGAAGATGAAGTACTGGACATGCTTAAAAGTCTTGATACTACTAAAGCAACTGGTCCGGATGGGATTAGTACAAGACTTTTGAAAGAAGCTGCTTCCATTATTTACGGACCTCTCACTAAACTATTCAATTTATCTCTACATCAAAAACAGTTCCCGTCTATTTGGAAAGAAGCTCACGTGACTCCTTTACACACAAAAAGAAAAAAGGGCGACGAGAACCTGTGTAACCACTATCGTCCTATATCCCTTTTTAAGCTGTACAGGGAAAGTAATGGAAAAAATCATTCTCGAACATTTCAGCAAACCAGTCGGGATTTATTCCTGGCGACTCAACAGTTAACCAGTTACTTTCCCTATACCAAGAGCTATGTTTAGCTATTGATCAGCAAAAAGAAGTAAGAATTGTTTTCCTCGATATTAGCAAGGCTTTTGATAAAGTCTGGCGCAAAGGTCTTATTCATAAACTGGAAACAAACGGCATCGTTGACAATCTTCTGACATGGTTTGAAGATTACCTTTATAATCGGAAGCAACGCGTCGTTTTAAATGGTCAGCCCTCTAGCTGGGGAATTATAAGCGCTGGTGTGCCTCAAGGATCTATATTAGGTCCGTTCCTCTTTCTGACTTATATTAATGATATAGTCAACGTGGTAAATCCAGAAGTCAAACTCTTTGCGGATGATACGTCCTTTTATCTTACTATTGGAGATCCTGTTCATGCTGCTACTGTCATGAACGATGATCTGGCCTCCCTGGATGAATGGTCTAGGGAATGGCTTATATCTTTTAATGTTCTCAAAACAGACACCATGCTCGTCTCTCAAAAAAGAAATCCCCCTGATCATCCTCCATTGATTTTCCAAGGTCCCCAATTAGATAATGTTTTAGAACACAAGCATCTGGGTCTTGTTTTAAGAACAGATATAAAATGGAATGAGCATATTAAACAAATTGCAACTAAAGCCTGTGAACAAGTAAACATTCTGAAAACTCTACAGTATCGCCTTGATCATGATACATTTGAAACCATTTATACCTCATTTACTCGACTTGTTTTAGAGTACGGAAATGTAGTCTGTGATGGCTGCAGGCAGGATGATGCAAAACTTTTGGAAGACATTCAATTGACTGCGGCCTGCATCGTGACAGGAACAATGAAAACCACCCCTATAGAAAAGCTATACGAAGAAACTGGCTGGGAGACCCTATCCAAACGAAGAGAAAGATCCAAACAAATCATGATGTACAAAATAGTTCATAAATTAACCGCTAGCTATTTGTACTCTCTTCTCCCCAATACTCCAGCATTCCACCGTAATACAAGGGCACAACTCGATCAAAGCAGACGTTCAGACTTATGCCGTACTCTTTCCATTGTAGATCAATCTCATTCGAAAACTCTTTTTGTCATTCTGCTATCACGTTATGGAACCTTCTCCTGTCGGAAACGAGAAATCTTCCAACTTTGTCCCAATTTAAGAAGACAATTTCCACACAGTTTTCTCTTATATTCCCCGAACTTCTTAGTGTAGGTAAAATATATCTGTCTATTTTACATTCTCGTTTGCGTATGGGCCGCAGTCAATTGAATGAACGTTTTTTAAAGATTGGTGTAAAAGTTTCAGCAGCTTGTTCATGTGGGGCCCCCACCGAGAGTGTCTGGCACTACTTTCTCACCTGTCCAAAATATATTGTCGCTCGAGATGCATTACATACAACCGTTGGTCCTTTGGCTCCATTTTCTAAAAACACAATTTTGTTTGGCAGTGCTTCTTGCAGTCTCGAGGACAATATTATCATATTTTTATCTGTCCAAGAGCATATTGAAAAAGAGGGAACGATTCCAAGGTGAAACTGTAACTTAATCATTCATATTGATAATTCGAAACTGTAACTTAATAACATATACTGGTAATGCTGATAACATCATGAGTCCCGCTATCTGTGTTTGTTGTAGTGCCGTCTATCCTTCCGTTTGTTTTTCTCCCCCACGCTGCTCATCAAGTCCCCTTGGACTTGATGAACGGTGGTTCATTGGAGCTGTGCTGTCAAGTCAGTCCTGTGCTTTCGTCTTTTCTCCACAAGACGGATTAATATAGGGCTTTGCCCTTCTTCCCAGTTGTTTTTCTTTTGGAAATAAAATACGTTTAAACCAAACCATTTATATCACGTGCAAAATTTTGAATTTTCAAAGCTTCAACTGCCAAATGAATTCATCAACGTAGCGTAAATGGAAAATCATTTTGCATGTACTGTAGTACAGTAGTCATTCTCACCAGTGACTGCGCATGCACTATTTCTTAGGCGTTACCTCCGTTTGGTAGTTCTCTGAGTCTGTTAATAAAATTTTGTTTCTATACTGAATACATTGAGCACATTAAGAAAGAAAATGAGAAAATGCTGCAATTTTATTTTCAGACCGCTTCTGATTAATATGCAACATAAATACATGCACGCTCATATTACAATGCTTAAGCACAATACAGTAAGTTTAAAGGAGATTTCAAATCCATTTATATCTTCAGACCCAGACACCACACAATTACCTACAAAAACGTTGGCCGGGGCATGTGCATATTTTATGTACCTCTTTCCAAATGCATGATGCGTGAATTACCACTAGTCTGCTCCAGTACTTGTTGTGAGTAGCCTAAGTCTCTGAACTGAGGGCGAGAAATGACGCTTATTTGCTCAAGTATACTTGATGCGAGTAGCTTAAGAATATCATCTGAATCCTGAAGTGTACAATAATCAATAAAACATAAACAGAAGTGTGAATGAAAAAGCTAGATGTTTTTGAAAATGTTCCAATAATATACTTTATTTCTTTAATGAAGATCGGGAAAAAATGCCGGAGACTAATATAAATCCCTCTCCTCGAGAAAATACAAGTAGATCGAGATAGGTATATATTTCATACAATACAGCTGAAAAAGAAAAAGACAAAAAAGACATAGCACACAAGAAAAATAACCAGTAAAATGCACGCATACCGTGCACCGACGCACCTTGTTAGGCAAATTTGACATTCCGTAAAAATAGTTGCATTACGTATTTGAAGGAAATCTGTTGGAACTTTCAATGAACTACATAGTTGCCTCAACAAGTAAACAGCTACACTCGTATGATGCTATGTATTCAGGATAATGTCTGAAATCCTTGCCAAAAAGAGTTTGTCTTGGAATCTTATAAAGTGGACTCTGCAGTTAACACAGTTTCAGTGGGACAACCGCAGGAGCAGCTGGGACTTTCAATAAGGTGTCTGGTGAATAGATGTGCGTTGCCTCCGAAGCAGATCAAGCTGCATATTTTGTCTGCTCCGCAGGTGCAGTAACGTGGAACTCGGTCTGCTTTGCAGGCAAAGATGTGCGTTTAGTGCACTGGAATCAACTCGAAGACAAGTGAACAAACACTAAAAGCCCAGAAAACATCTTAAAGCAAACTTTCTTCTTTAATTTAGTCTTATGGTATCTTATTTAAGACTTTTAAGATGGTCTAAGATCTTTTTCCTGCCCAGTCACAAAAAGAGAAAGTGAGTAAGACCCAGTAAGAGGAAATCAAGTCATGCTATGACCATGTGGGAAAGGAGCAGAGGCAGTCAGTCAATTTTCAGACCAGGTAAGACCTTCAGTGGCTGCCTCATTAGCATAATGAGATGATAAGAGTATATTCAGACTTGGAAAGACATTTGGTACCTGGCTCATTAGCATAAGAGAAAGGCCTGGGGGTAACAAAACTATTATAAGATCTGGTAAGATGTTTTGGGGTTAGGGTAATTAACACAAGTAACATGATCAGATATACCAAGACCTTGTAATATGTAGGCACTAGGATATCCACAAAGTGTCAGAAAACAGTATACTCTGTATGCACTATCTTACTGAGCAGCATGTCCACTGATTTTTCATTCTCTGTCCACCTTTTCAAAATCAACTCAGAGTGCAGACCATGATATATCAACCTAGCTAGAGATACACATGTACAGTACCTACTCCCACTCATGTATGTTGTACCCACAAACTTTGTATAATAACTTCACCTGGCCACTATAGTGGATAGCACATTGACAAGCTTATCACTGATGATATATCTACCTAGCTAGAGATACACATGTACAGTATATACTCCCACTCATGTATGTTGTACCCACAAACTTTACCTCATCAGCCACTATAGTGGACAGTGTATTCACATGGCCATCACTGATGGATGGTAATCATGGTAATGTGTTGAAAGTTCAAACAAAAAATACTTGTGGTTCAGAACTGTGACAACACATGTATATATGCAGTTATCTATTACAGTCTAACAGTTACATTGTACACTAATGGGCAGGCCTGTACCCGAGATACATGTACCTAAGTTTTTAGCTCAGCTGACTTGTCAGTCAGCTAAGCGTAAAGTATGGGGTTCTGTTGGAGTCTGCGTTCCATGGTATCAACAATTCAGATTTTGCAACTTCTCTGAAATCCGCTGGGCAGAATCACTTTAAACTGGTTGTCATGTGCTATGAGTGGGTGTCAATCACGTTTGTTCAAACGGTGATGCTTCAGTGGTTTGGGGATGTTTTAGGAATGGTTTTGTGCATTTGTGGGTACATGTGGTAACATTTCTGTGGCTATCTGCTTCAATATCTACCACACTGTCCTGTGTTGCCATGGAGACACAGAGTCTCACAAGCAGCCTTCTATCCATGCATGCTAGGGGGGATGGTTTGGAAGGTTTGGGATTTGTAGCAAATGGGATGGGGGGGGGGCGACCACTCCCAACAACTGTGTAACGAGGTTGTCAATAAAATACAGGGAATCTCTTTCTGTTCATGCAAGAACAGACCTGCTCCATGCTGCAATATGTACTAGGCAGGCTATAGTTCCCACTAGTGGTAGACAGAGCTTTTAGTTCACCATTCTTGAGACTGGTGTATTAGCTAGTCCCCTTTTTTTGCCTGAGGTTATGAGTCTGCTGGCTTATCAGTCCCAAGGGAACACAGGCATTTGACTTCAAGGCAGCACAAGCCTGAGTGTACCCCACAGTTGAAAATAGACTACCTGCTGAGTTGGCTAGACCCACCAAAGTATGGTCTTCCAGTCCTCAATGACTGTTCACACAACTGTGTGAATTTTGAAACTGTGTGGATTTGTGTCATCTCATAGTGTGGACACTTTCATTCATTTTCTTGTAAGTAGTGAGATGAAGCCTGTTCTTCATAGCCAATATTGAGAAAGAATAGTGCTTGTGTCAGTTCACAGGTACCTGTACATGTAGTTTCATGACAGCATCTGTTAAAAATTTGTTTAGGTAATAAAGGAACAAAGACAGTTTTGTATTGCATGTATTCACATCCCCTTGAATTACAATATGTATACACTGAACATGTATATGTGCATGTATGAATAATGTATATGTATATGTACATGAATACATTTATTTTCACGAGCATTAATTTTCACGGTTTTTGAACTTTGGACCTTTCACTGAAACTTTAAATTCAATATTTTTGTTAGAATTCCTGTCAATGCCATCTTAAAAATATATTTCACTGAGTTTTAATTTTCATGGTTTTGAAGCATCACTGAAATAAGCGAAGAACACTGCAAAATTAAATGAATTCACAGTGTTCTCATCCATACTGCCCGGAAGGGCTGAACCTCTGAGCTGTTGGCACTTTTCTCTGGCCCCAAGGGTGCTCACCGTAGAGAGGTTTCACTGTATGAGTAAGCACTCTCTCTGTCTCCCCCCCCCCCCCCCGACCAACCAAGTTGGTCAGGAGTTTTTCTCCAACCCAATTTTTGCGAAAACCACCAAACTTGGCATGGTGACTGACCTAACCAGTGAAATTGTGCATCTCATTTGGAATAGTCATGATGTTTAAAATTATGCAAATTCGGGGGAAGTAAAATTTTAAAAGCTCCATGTCTTCCAAACCGTCGCAGACAGACTCTAAATTTCAATGTGCACATATAGGTTTGTGACACCTGCCAATATAATGGACAGTATATTGGTTGTACAGTTTCAAATTGTGCCAATAAGGGGCACTGAAAAATTTAAAAGTCCAATATCTCCAAAACTATTATAGAGATGTGTCATTCCAACTTTGATTTATACATTTGTGGAAAAGCCACATCCAACAAACCATGAATATGTAAAATATAAATCTTGAAAAGCTTCAAAACTATTATAAAGGTGCCATTCCTACTTTGTGGCATAGCCCCATCCAAGGGAACATAAACCAAAGTTATAGGCTTTTAATTTATGCAAATCAGGCAAATACACAAAATTAAAATGTTGAATAACTTCAAAACTATTATAGAAAGTAGTTTTATTCAAACTTTACTTTCTAAGTTTGTGACATGGCCACATTCAATGAACTAAGAACCAAAGCTGTAGCATTTTAATTTATAAAAGTTAGGACAATACACGAAATTTAGATTATGTTAAACTATGGCAAAGTGCAGCATTTCAAACTGTTTTCATTTTGAAGGCACCCAGACAGAGTTGCTGTGAAGCAAATCTTTTCTAGTTAATTTCTGTCAGCCCACTCTACCCCCCCCCCTCCCACACACACACACAGCTGTGCAAACATGCTTGTCCAGTGCTGAGGCAGTGATCCCATGGGAGTTGTCTACAAGATATCATATATAATACATGATTAGTCTAAATCATTTTGTGTCAGTATAACAGATCATTTTACATTCAACACAATGTGCCTCCTTTCCCCCATTGTATAAGAATATATTCAGACTATTTACATGGCAAAAAAGCTTTAAACTTGCCACATGTAGTTGCACAAGTTTGCCAGAAATACTGTCCATAAATGCTGAGACCATAGTTTTGTTACATATGATGTGACTTAACTTGGTTAAATTTCCTTGCATGAAAAAATGTATCTCTTTGTTGATAATGAAAGGATCTCATACAAATATGAGTGGAAAGGCTGAACAAACCCTCTTCTTTTTTTAGAAAACTTATGAAAAAGCAACATTTTTTTTTTTGGCAGTGGCAGATTAAACATCATAATAGCTTTCATCACACCACATACAATGATGTACTTTGTGGATGTGTAAAAGTATTGCAGTTTTTAAATTTGTATTTGTGTGGCCCAAACTACTACTCTATTGAATGTGGCAGCCTGCAAAAACTGCTGATTTCGATCAAAAAATTCATCAATATTTTCAATAAGTGAAAATGTACATTGGTCTTAAAATGCTGATAATGTTGAATGGCCCCAAATATGTACATGTGGTTGATCTCTTTGTCACTGACCAGCAAATTGTAAAGTTACTGCCACATCCAGATGTAACCAGGTGTAGTTATATTACATCCCCCAGTGTGTTGTTGAAACAGCAGCACAATTTAAAATAAACTAAGACATGTTGCAGAAGGGGGAGGGGGGGAGCTAGTATATATGCTGGTACTTATAACAACTTTGCCCTGGTACAAGGTACAGAAAGTAAGAAAATGTACAAATAATGGTTGGTACACAGTACAGAAAATAAAAAAAAATGGCTTTTAAACAGCCATACACATAGTATTGCATGTTGATAGGCTATAACGGATGGCTACATATATACATGTGCTGTCACAGTTCTTGGACCACAAGTATTGTTTGTGTAAACTTTCAACACCTTGCCCTCCATCAGTGATGGCCTTGTGAATACACTGTCCACTATAGTGGCCAGGTGAGGTAAAGTTTGTGGGTACAACATACATGAGTGGGAGTATGTACTGTACATGTGTATCTCTAGCTAGGTAGATTTATCATGGTCTGCACTCTGAGTTGATTTTGAAAAGGAGGACAGAGAATGAAAAATCAGTGGACATGCTGCTCAGTAAGATAGTGCATACAGAGTATACTGTTTTGTGACACTTTGTGGATATCCTAGTGCCTACATATTACAAGGTCTTGGTATATCTGATCATGTTACTTGTGTTAATTACCCTAACCCCAAAACATCTTACCAGATCTTATAATAGTTTTGTTACCCCCAGGCCTTTCTCTTATGCTAATGAGCCAGGTACCAAATGTCTTTCCAAGTCTGAATATACTCTTATCATCTCATTATGCTAATGAGGCAGCCACTGAAGGTTTTACCTGGTCTGAAAATTGACTGACTGCCTCTGCTCCTTTCCCACATGGTCATAGCATGACTTGATTTCCTCTTACTGGGTCTTACTCACTTTCTCTTTTTGTGACTGGGCAGGAAAAAGATCTTAGACCATCTTAAGAGTCTTAAATAAGATACCATAAGACTAAATTAAAGAAGAAAGTTTGCTTTAAGATGTTTTCTGGGCTTTTAGTGAAAGTATTTACCTTGCTGGGCCCATGCTCCATGCTGGGCCCGTGTTTTAACTGCCCGCGCCTAACGGGAAACAAGTAACGCTGAAAATGCAACTTGAAACAGTTGACAAAACGGCAATTTCTGATGTTTAATGGAAGGGCTTACTAAAGTTGGGTACACGATGGAATGAAAGAATTTTTTAATAATGAAATGCGCGTGTTTACCTGGGAGCGCCCGTGAATATTGCGTAACAGGACCCTCTCAGTGTTAGGTCGGGGGATCAGCGCTCTCAAGTGGTCAGGACAAGTACCGCGAGTTATTTTACAGTGAAGAACCAGTTTATGATATTTACTTCTAATTTTTAGGCTAGGCCAGCCAAGACACGATAATATTTTGACTGACTTGATGTATACACAGCACCCGAGACAAGTAATGATGCCTTATACCATGGAAGTAGCCCTTTCTATCCCCATGCTTATACTGAACAGATTGCAGCGTTGCTCTTCTGCGTCCAGAGCATTTGTCAAATACAGGTGAAACGCATTCAAGTATCGGGCGTATAAAAGATGTGTAGTTACACTCCAACGCAATACAGGGCAAACAAGAAAGGAAGATTTGCTTCAGAGCAAATCTGTCTGTGTGCCTTCAAAAATTGTAAATATTAAATGGTACAACTTTTGTGCTTTGGTAACTCACATTCCATTAAGCTTATGGCTGGATGCAAATTTCCAAGTCCAAATGACCTTGACCTTTAACCTTTACAGGTCACATGCAAATTGCAAAAATGTACAGTGTTACAATACCCACAATTTAAGTCCAACATGATTAGACTTGGATGGAAATTGGCCGGGTTATGGCTGGGTGAAACTGTCAAAGGTCCAGATAACATTGCCCTTTGACCTTTAGGGGTCACATGTAAGTTTCAAAATGTACAGTGTTGCAATAGCTACAATTTGAGCCTAACACGATCAAAATTGGATAAAAATTGACCAAGTTATTGCTGGACGAAAGCCACTATCAAAAGTTGCCTTTGACCTTGAAATGACCTCTACCTGAAGTGACCCTTGACCTTTAACATATTTTGATGTAAAATTGGCCTTTGACCTTGACATGACCTTGACATTTGAGATGACCGTTGCCTTGCTATGATCGATGAATTCCTATACACTAGGAACTATATCCACTATTGTATATAAGATATATTGAAGATTTAAAACTTTTATAAGCCCTCATTTGCACAATTTTAAAAAGTATGACCTCTCATTGTAAAAATGCGAGACTTCATCAATAGAAATATAATTGTGCCAAAGTTTGCAGTTTCTACGTATACTACCTCTCAAATGAAATGTCAGACAAATTTGCCTGGAAAGAAAGAAAGAAAGAAAGAATTCCTAGAAAAACAATATGTCTGTGTTGGCACACAGACATAATGAAACATGCATGATCAGATGCGCCCTATACGAGATGATGCCTTATAACAGATATTATTTATGTAGCTGTCCCAATACAGCTTATCAGACAAGGTAACACCGAGATATTTCTGCTCATGTACACGTGGGATACGTTTGTTCATAAAAAAACAATTGAAACTGTTCAATGTTTAAACTTGCAATTACTCTCATTTGCCTATACTGTCACCATCTTGAATACGGCACATGAAAAGGCAAATTTCATTGATGGGGATAGCGTCATCCCTGGTGTGGAGTTTCAGTTAAGGTGTCCAATAAATACTCGAAATGAATTGTGCTCGTACAAAGAAAGGAGGACAGGAAGGAAAGAGAAACTGATATGAGAAAGAATCATTTAAAACAACAAAAGTGCTGTGTAAACAGCAACATCAAGGTCTCAGTTTAAGTAGTTCTTAAGTTATAGTGAAAAGTAAAATTCATGTATGTTGCACCGTGACCCCAGAAACGAGGTCAAGGTCACTCATGTACTGTCTAAGCATGACCTTCATAGAGAAACATTAACATGTGCAACACCAAGGTCCTGACTCAAAACAGATCTCAAGTTATCAAGTGAACAGTAAAGTTAGTGTCAGTTGTCCTGTGACCTTGGGAATGTGGTTAAGGTCCAAACATCACTGGAGCATGATTATTTGCACAAAATAGGTAGACACTTATAAAAGGTACATCCCTACCAAGTTTGGCACAAATCTGGCCAAAATTATGTAAGTTATAACCGTTACAAAAAAAAATTCCCATGTTAAACTTTCCTATCAGAACTTTTTAAAGACTTTTGGGGAAAAAATTCATCAAAATATAAAAAAAAATCACTGGGGATAAACCATTTGAAGAAACTTGGTAGAGACTCACCCAAGGTACATTGCCACAAAGTTTGAAGTAAGTCTGTAAGACAATTTCTTCAGAGAAGTCCAAAATGTGAATTACCATTAGAGTGCATTATAATGCCCATCGACTTGCATAGTAAGCAATAGAAAAGGTGCATTTACCGGTAAGTAGCCGAATTGAAAAAAAAAATCGTTAAAAATCAGGAATCCACAGCAGTGCTGCCTAGCGAACATCTTTGCTTGACCCTTTCACAAGAAACATATCCATATACTTCAACTTAATCTGAGAGACTGTTCTGTAGAAGCAGTGACAAGTAACGAAAATACACAAAAATTCATTAAAAAAAATATGAAAAAACATTGCAGCAACACCTGGTGAGCAAACTAAGAGCTAGGAGTCCCTAGGAATGTTATTCTATAATATCAAAGCAATTGGGTGAGCGGTTGTGGAAAAGAATATTTTGTAAGATTTGTTAAAAAAATCAAAAAAAAATATTAAAAATCCAAAAATTACTGGAGCGTGACCCATTGTACCAACCTGGTAGATACCGACCCAAGGTACATTGCCACCAAGTTTGAAGTCAGTCTGGAGAACGGTTTTGGAGAAGAAGTCGAAAATGTGAATTAGCATTAGAACGCCCATTGACTTACATAGTAATCAATAGGAAAGCTGCCTTGACCGATAAATACCCAAATTGAAAAAATCATTAAAAATCAGGAATCCACAGCAGTGCCACCTAGTGAACAACCTTGTTTGACCCTTCCACAAGGAACATATCTGTCAAGTTTCAGCTTAATCTGAGCAATGGTTCTGGAGAAGTCAAAAATAGCAAAATCACCCCCCCCCAAAAAAATCATTTTTAATCGCAGCGCCACCTGATGATCAAATTCAGACCTAGGAGTCCCGGGGGTTGTCCCTGGGACATATCAAAGCAATTGGGTGAGCGGTTTCGGAGAAGATTTTTTAAAGCTTTGCCCCCCCAAAAGAACAAAAAAATCATTTAAAAAATCAAAAAATCACTGGAACGTTACCATTTGAACAAACCTGGTAGAGACCCACCCAAGGCACATCCCCACCAAGTTTGAAGTGAATCTGGCTGACGGTTTTGGAGAAGAAGTCGAAAATGTTAATTGTGGACAACGGACGTCTCTGGTATGTTACACTTATGTACTTACAATGATCGCAAAGTGAGTGTTTAAGACTATAGTCACCTCTACACCCAAGTGATGAAATAGGAGGATCGAACAATAAATGGTGGTTTCTGACTGTGGACAAACTAGGGAAAATCTCTAGGTGGGTTTAAGTTAACTTTACGGTATACCAACAATCGCTCTACCACCACTTCTATGTCAGCCCTACCTGAATCTATAGATTAATATAATCTATTAGTGTCTTGGAAAGAGTGTTGTATTTTGTCAGTATTGTTCCATATCTATGGAAACACTCCAACACGGTTTTATATGGCTTTTTGGTGTCATAGGTTTTGTGGCATAAAATTTTTATCGATATTCTTATTCCCCTTACAAATTCACTTATTTGTGATGTGTTTTCTGCTAATGCGTAAAAACTGTCGAATGACCACACCATAGGCTAGGTTCTCTGGAATGTTTGCAGTGATATCAGGATATGAAACTATGTCAAATTTGAATTGTTCTCGTTTGTCAAAAATCTTTGTCACATACTGTTTGTTGTCAATGCCTATTTCAAGATCAAGGAACGTTGCCTTATTGTCACTCTCATTTTGTACGGACGAACGGACGACGGATGGCTTTTCATAACCTAAGCTCAGCTGACTGACAAATCAGCTGAGCTCAAAACAAAATCTTTGTGTTGACGCAAAAATTTGCCTCCAAAGCAGATCAAGCTCTGTAGCTCTACTACACTAAAGTGGAGTGCGGAAAACATGGAGATTAGTCTGTTTGGCATGATTATACATGAAGTCTTGAGTGTAAAGGGTTCAATGGTTTTAAAGATTATGCAAATCCGAGCCATTTGAAAAGTACCAAAACTGTTTTAAGTACAGGTAACCAATCCAACTTTAATTAAGATGTTTGTAACACTGCACATTTTTGTAATTTACATGTGACCTCTAAACGTCAAAGGTCAGTGTTATTTTGCCATCTTAAATTTTCTTTTAGCCACAACTTGATTAATTTGTATTCAATTCAGATCATGTTGGCTCAGATTGTAGCTATTGTAACACTCTACATTTTTGTAATTTACATGTGATCTCTAAAGGTCAAAGGTCAATGTCATTTGGACCTTTGGAATTTTTATCCAGCCATAACTCTGTCAATTTTTATCCAATTTTAGCAATGTAGGACTCAAATTGTAGGTGTTGCAACACTGTTTGTCATTTATAATTATGTAACGTCTAAAGGTCAAAATCATTTGGACCTTTGAAATTTTCATCTGGCCATCACTTGGTCAATTTTCATCCAATCATTACTCAGCCAATTTCCATCCAATTTTAGATCATGCTGGGCTCAAATTGTACGTATTGCAACACTGTACATTTTTGTAAGTAAAGTGTAACCACCAAAGGTCAAGGCTATTTGGCCCGTTGAAAGTTTCATCTGATCATAACTTGGTCACTTTTCATCTGATTTGGTTCATTTTGGGCTTAATTGTAGGTATTGTAACACTCACTAGTAAGTTGTCTCGGCGTTAGTAGGTGCATTTCGGCGTTTCAGGGCGGTTCCCGGCGTTACACAGCGTTTGCCAGCGTGAGACAGCGTTAGCCGGCGTTACAAACGCTGAGAAACGCCAAAATCCAATTAAGCCTTTTGGAGCTCTGCATAAGCGAGCGTTAGTTGGCGTTTCCCAGCGTTAGTCGGCGTTTCCCAGCGATGGTTGGCGTTTGCCACCGTTTGACACCCTTTCAACGGTGGCAACCGCTGTGAAACGCAGACTAACGCCGGCTACCGCTGGCAAACGCTCTGTAGTCCTCTTGACTAGCAACCTCACTGGGATACATGTAAAATTTGAATTCAGTTGAACTGGGATGAGAAGGATCATGGAAATTTGTGTCCTCTAGTCGTACTAATCATCAATGTACTTTTATTGTTTATACTCATGGGCAATATAACATAATTATCTTTAGGCCTAATACTATAATGATGATTTATCCATTGAGGTGTATGTGTAGTGAATGACTTTGCTCATGATCACTGATATTTTGGTTACCTCAATCTTGGTTACAAAGTAAAGACAAAGTAAAGGCGTTTCACAGCTGTTGCCAGCGTTGAAAGGGTGTCAAACGCTGGCTAACGCCGAGCTCCTAAAAGCTTAATTGGATTTTGGCGTTTCCCAGCGTTTGTAACGCCGGCTAACGCTGTCTCATGTTGGCAAACGCTGTGTAACTGTAACGCAGGGAACCGCCCCGAAATGCCGAAACGCATATACTAACGCCGAAACAAGTTACTAGTGACTGTACATTATGGTGATTTGCGTGTGAGCTCTGAAGGTCAAAGGTCAAAGTCATTTGGACTTTGAAATTTTCACCCAGCCATAAGCTTAATGGAATGTGAAGTACCAAAGGACAAAAGTTAATATTTACAACTTTTGAAGGCACACAATTTGCGTTGAAGCAAATCTTCTTTTCTAAATTTGCGTCTCTTTTGTTATCCCATAGCATTATGATTGAGTCATTAGATGCAGACCTTCGGGTAGATTTTACTGTTGCATATTGCAATATCATATATTCTTTTCAATGCTCGATGCAATAATCAAGATCATGTTTTTTTTAAAGACAAAGGAATCATATGCCATGTAAGCTGACGTCTGCTGCACTGACTTGATGGTCTATGCATGGATCGTATTCAGATCCTTGGTATATTTTATTCAGTTGGATACTAAACTTTTGAGTAGGCTATATGTATATATGTCTATGTAACTGAAATATGCTATAGGCCTATCGCTGTAATATGTCTCAGTGCAACTATGGACACTGTAAGCTCTTCGGAGTTTCAGCCCATGTATGTGTATCTACTTCCTGAATTGTACAGTGTTGTTGAATAAAGAGCAAATGTTGTTGTTGTTGTTGTTGTTGTTGTTGTTGTTGTTGTTGTTGTTGTTGTTGTTGTTGTTTAGGTTCTGTAAAATAAATTTCCTGTTTCACGTTCTTTTTCACAAAATATCGGGCAGCCGAGAGGATATAATATTTATCTTTATAGCCCAAAACAAGAAAATAGTGTGTGTGTGTGTGTGTGTGTGTGTGTGTGTGTGTGTGTGTGCGCGCGCGCGCGCACGCTTTTCAAATCGTTAATTTACAGAAAACCTGTTTGGTTTAAACATATATTATTTTAAAAAAAGCAATTGGTCAACAGGCACATTTCCTATATAAAGACCTCTTGTACAAGCAGTGTCGATACAGACGAGGAAGTGTTGAACTGCCAGATAACTGATAGTTGGTACATCACATTACGTACAGATAGGAGGAGTGGAGAGGAAAAAAAAGAAAAGAAAAAGAAGATTATTGCGCCTCTACTTTTATTTTCACATGGGTGATCAATTTTAGGATATATAATAGCTTACAAGTTTGATGCAGGTTCAGAAATCGCCCAACTCTGCAAAGAATTCCCATGAAAATTGCTACAAGCATATATTTCCCAAACGCTAACAAGCTGACGATTTCAGTTTTGTTAAATGCAAATACTGTGCAAACTAGCAACAATGACACAAAACTCTTTCACTCAAGTCATAATTTTCAATCTATCACTCTATGTGCGAAATAGTTTTGGAACATTGAGTAAATATGCTCGTCTACCAACCCGGATCTTTTTTTTCTATCTATCTATCTATCTATCTATCTATCTATCTATCTATCTATCCATCCATCCATCCATCCATCCATCCATCCATCATCGTTCGTGAGTTACGTATACGAGCCTTTGAAATTTGAAAGATGGCATCCCATTCAAACATTCACCAAGGCCCTAGTATTTGAATGGTTTTCCCGACTAAAATCTACTTAATGATAATAATAATAATAATAATAATAATAATAATAATAATAATAATAATAATAATAATAATAATAATAATAACAACAACAAAAACAACAAAACAACAATAATAATAATAATAATAATAATAATAATAATAATGATAATAACAACAACAACAATAATAATAATAACAATATTAATAATAATAATAATAATAATAATAATAATAATAATAATAACAATAATCTGCGACCCATTTCAGTGGACATTATTGCTTGATTGCAACAAATTTCAAGTCTTTATGAGCGAAACTGAGAAAATACTTGTGATAGGCCTATAACGTTGATGTGTAGTCCCCCGCTTAATGTCCAGAAAAAGGCCTTTAAAGGAAAAGCCACCCTCAGTCAATGGGGCTGCAGTGGTTTTTGTCTCATGCGGCACCTTGCTAATACAGAGCGTCCCTTGAGTATTCTGACTGACATTTAAAACTTCAAAGATTTTTATCTCTTCAGAGGTTTTTGGAGCCAAAAAACACACAGGAATGTACCGAATCGACATCGCAGCCTATCACACATTTTGGTAGCCTAGGCCTAATCATAAAAGTCAGGTGTCGAATTACGTTTTATGAAAGTAGTTTGAGTATATTTATGTAATGTGGGCTATATTTTTATGTAAGCCTATCAACGAAGGAACATCATATTGGCTGTATTCTGTAGTACATCAGCTCGGGATGTTTTTGTTTTGGAAATGCAAACATGGTGCCGCCAGTTAACAAGAACGTTTTGTCCGGGGAATAATGGCACAGAAACAAGTCTTGCGCTGGTTCCCCGCTGATGACCCGATTTTATATAAAGGCTAATAAAGCCTTAAACTTTTAAACTTGTTCTTCTTAATTATAAATTTTATGAAAATGATTTGTTCCCCCTGTCACAAATTAATTTGCTTTAATTCTTTAGAACTATGCAGTTTTTCAGTGAATGGTACGGAATAGGACTTTACTCTGACAAATTTGGACTTGATAGTGTTCAAGCGGTACTTGGGCTTTTTTATAAGTTACAGATTTGGATTTGTTAAGTTTTTATTTTTTGTTTGGATACGGCTTTGGGTTTATTAAGTTTCTCTTTATATGATAGGCCTAGGCCTATTTGGATGCGGCTTCCCCAACGTGCCGTGATTGATATGACGGGATAGGCCTATAACATAAGGCCAACTGATATTTTGGAAATAGAAAATAATAAGTCCAGGCAGATGGAAAGTTTTTCTTATATCTAATTAACGAAACACCGACTGAATGCAACTTAGGCGCTTGTGACTAAACTTTCTCTAAAAGACACTAATTTTGTGAGAAAGGGGAATATCAAACCCTGTTTGTGACAGTGATAGACCCGTGTGTACTCCGTGACTGATAGGCGTGAACCAGGCGCTTTTGTGGCGGGAAATAATAGGCCTATATATGCATGTCTCGTAATGTTGTGATTGGCATCTCGCCACCAAATGGGGGCCGAAAGGAGTAAAAGGTAGAGATTTCCGATCATGCTGAACATTACTAGTAGCCTAGGAGTGATGTAGGCCTATATAGCCTTTTTTTATAGGCCTAATTGAGAGTATGAAACCTACGGAAGCGGCCTGAGCTTAGAATTAGAAGTCAAAGTTAGGGGAAAAAGAAACCACGCAGAAAAACCGAAACAGCGAGTAGGTTCAATCTTTACCCAAAAAATTCACTATTTGCGTTCATAACTTCTGAAAATTTGATTGAACATTGCACATGGAATTTTAAGCCTTTTAGTAACGTTATATCATGCACAAATATCGCAAAAAGAGAAAAAATTTACTTGGTAACTTAGCGTGGGCCTAATACCCTTAAATCAGTAGGCCTAGAGATGAAAACGTTGAACATTATGTGCCACTTTATCTCAGCATGGGCCTACCTTAAGGAGGCCTACATAAATTCTACTGCATTGACAACAAGAAATAGGCCATAACACTGAATTTCTCTTTGTTTTGGAGGAGACCCCGTGTGGCAAAAAACTGGATGCCTTGGCCTAAATCTACGATAATGTCTACATAATGGGAAGAGTCCGTGTTTAGGGGAGGGGTGGGAGAGTAGGAAATTTAAATTTGTCGAATAGAGACTTACAGTTAGTCATCCTTTATTAATTTCCGCCAATACCAATGTACAAAAAATGTGTGAGCATAATTCAGAGTGATTTCATTTTACGAAGGAAAGGTACATAAATTTAACAACGGGGCAGGGGGTGGAGGGTGTTCATTCCCCCCCCCCCCCCCCCAAATAAAGGAATATGGTCCTTAAGGTTTCATGGCCCGGAACTTCGCAAATATAACAAGTGGAATCTATTTATACATGTTGCGTCTTGTGGCCACGTTTGTGTTAAAGTTCCACTCTCAGATTATATCCTGAAACAATTAACGTACATTTGTGTGTTAACATGAAAAAGTAACGACGACCCTTTTTATCCTTTACGTCTTTATATGTTAGGATCTGATATAAAATACTTAGGCCTAGAGATGAGTGTGTATGGACATAATATTAGGCCTACATATATGTGATTAAAACAAAAGGGCTGATGCCAAAAAGGGGTGTATTTCATTTTCACCTAATCTGAGAGCTAGGCCTATATTCGCCAGGAGGACCATATTCCCCTGAACAGGGCAACCTCATATCTAAAGAAGAAAAACGCTTTGAATATTCTAAGCGTATTTAGAATCACACTATTATTATTATTATTTTAGGTTTTGCGTGTTAATTGAATTCATATTTTAATATTTGTGTGCATTAATGTAGAACATGCAAGTTTTTATCTAATGCAATTATCGTGAAACCAACTTCGGCAATGCATTTTATCTCAGAATGATGGTCAACATTCTGGAAAATCCATAACTTGTATTACACATGTACCCATCTCATTTCTTGAACAGAATAAAAATATCAAAATCTTTTCTGAACAGTGGGGGCCTACATTATATACAACCTGACCCATGCTATGTACATGTAATTTACAGTTTTGACAGGATGTACTGCCTACATGTGACGCTGAATACATTTATAGTTTAACACAAAAGATTTTAGAAGTTTTCATGTAATTTTCTGAAGTTGCTTGAAATATTTCGTTTTCTATTTCGTTAGCTCATTTCTTGTTTAAATAGCTGTTCATACGACCAATGTCATATGACTGTCAAAACCAGCTTTTCAATGGTACTTTTATACACCTATTGCCCGTTTTTCTGGGCAATAGTCCAAATCCATATACCCTCGAGATGTTGGTGTCCCAGCTTGACTATTGCCCGAGACCAAAGGTCGAGGGCAACAGTCAAGCTGGGACACCATGTCGAGGGCAACAGTCAGGCTGGAACACCACCAGGCACCACCTCGAGGGCATGTGGAGTTGGACTATTACCCCGTAAAACAGGCTATATTTGTTTTATTAAATTTTGAATAAAAATTCAACATCTATATGGAAACAGACATGTCAATGTTTTGAAGACACACTTTTAAATAACAGTATCCAGTGAACATGTGGCTTGTAAAAGTAACAATCGCGGTCAGAGTGGTGTTGCCACCACTTAAGGCTACACGATTCTAATTTAAAACGAGCAAAGCACATTACCCCATATGCATGACCGGAACCACAAAGCAGGGCAATACTGCCAATAGTCTTTGGACTTTTGCCTGGCCCATCGATTCGAAGGAGGCAATACTCTACTTCTAAGGGCTGGTCACATGGTAGCATTAAACCAATCATGTCAAAGATCTACTCCCTAAAATTTAATAGATATAGGCCGACATGCACTCTTGCAGACCAGCAGTCCTCGGGGAGCAATAGCACACTCGGATGACACCTCGTATGCTATTTCTTTTCCGAGGACTGATGATTTTAAAGAGTACAAGGCACCTCATGCAATATGTACTTTCTGATATAGACTTATTATAATTAGGTGGAGCTTCTTCAATTCACAGCAAAATTAACAAGAAATCATTGCAGGGTTTTCAAATTGATTACGTAAATGGGACAGCTCCGCCTGGTAAGGAGTGAGCGCACTTGTCATTGCGTACTTTTGATTTTCTAGTCATGCACCATTGCAAAATAGTAATTGCTTGACAGAGGGCCTTCGGCCAATTACGAAAGAAGCTCCACCTCATTATAATAAATCTATATTATAAAATTGATTAGATCCAGCGCTCCATCGAATATTTGATTTCTATTCACGATAATAATTCCGCATACAAATTATCTTGACCTTTTTTAAGATTGGTGATAGATTTACATTTGTGACCTCTCTAGCGTAAGTCAGGGGAACAAAGGGTCATATTTCCGTAAACAGTTCGACAAAATTGTATTTTTATTCACCATATGTAAACTTTACTTTAGTTTAAATTTGTTTAGCATCATCAGATAATATATAAACCAAATATGTCACAATATTTCTGGCTTTTAAAATATCTTTTTCCCAAAAGATATTGAAAAGTTAAAGTTAAAATTTCAGCCTAAAAAAGTCGAAATTTTTATATAAAAGTCAAAATTTCGAGAAAAATCCCGAAATTACGACATTTAAATCTCGAAAATTCGATAAATATCTCGAAATTACCAGTTGGTTCTTTTTTTTTGGGGGGGGGTGTTTTTTGTTTTGTTTTGTTTTGTTTTTTATAGGCTTCGGTATAAACATAGTCCCTGTCATTTAGTTTTCAACGAAAAAGGTTGGCCAACGTAAACTTTGCTCACAAGACGCAAATACTTTAAATTAATTCTATTTTACAAAATGGTCAACAGGTTGATCCCCGTTTATACTTGATAATTGCTCGATGGACCTTGCACTCGAATCTGTTCAGTATGAAGCGGCCCCTTTTTCTTCGGGTGCACTTAAACATAATCCCCGTCATTTACTTCTCAATGAAATAGGTTGGCCAACTTTCGCCACAAGGCACAAACAATTTTAAATTAATTCTATTTTAGAAAATGGTCAACAGGTTGACCCCCGCTTATCTATTGGATCTGGTCCCAGTCGCTGTTGATCAGCCAACCGTCCATGTCCGTAACCGCCGGAGTTTGAGGCAATTCAAGCTCACGTCCAATCGGTTTGGTAATTCGTTCATTCACTCTTGTGGAACGAACCTCCGTACGATATAAGGCGGGCTACTTCGCTTACACAATAAAATTTAAATCTAACCTGAAAAGTAGGCCTACTCTTATATCCGTCGATCCTGTACCCGGTCACTATTCGCATGGCAAAAGGTTTCCTAATATCATTATGCATACACAGCTACGTTTGGATTTTTGCCGACTCAACTCTCATCTTCATAGATTCAATGTTATCCCTTCTGTAGCATGTAAGTGCTCACATCCTAATGAGAGCACACATTTTTCTGGAATCTTCTCTCATTTCCCACCATAGAATATCTTTATTGCATTGTATTGTAAACATATTTATTTCATAACTGGATTGCCCCGTAGCCACATACGTGGCTAATTGAAGGGCTCACTAGACATACACAAACGTGCAGAACACACAGAGACAAGACACACGATACTGTTTTCAAGCAGACTTCAAAACAAGTGGTCCCATACATCAGGTATTATTAAGGAGATAGTCCGTGGCTATAGGTATCAGTTGACAAAACGTCTGGAAATGGTATGTAACATTATGGCACCGAGAGTCAATCCAAAGCTTAAGTTGTTCGTACAGCAGGTGACTTATTGCTTATCTTACACATGGTAATGACAATCTTTCGGCTGGTGAAAATTTAGATATCTTTAATGTTGTTCAAAAGTTCATAACAGACACATTGCGGTTTATCTTTTAGGTTAGAGCGACATGAATATCTTGTTTATATATATTGATCAGTTAATTTGTCCTCAGAAATGTTTTGTCCTGTGTGTTTTGACATATGATTATGCGTCTCTCTGTGTCCGGAGAGCCATTCACTTAGTACCGATACACTATTAGTTAATCCAGATGAAATAGATAATATATGTTAAAACTATCTTGTACATCAGATTGCGTACACACAAGGGCCTGTGTGACGTCTTACGCTATAAGCCTACAGAGCTGATTTGTTGTTGGAACCATATTATCAGGTTACATAAATCACCACTCATTCAAGCATATCTCCCTCTTTATATGTGTTAAGAATCACTGATCCCATTGTTAAGGCTTCATTCATAGAGACACATGCAGACCTTGTGTGGCTCATCTCTTCATAGTAATAAAGATGAAACGAATGAACCATGAGGTGGGATGGGTGCCCTGTGTAAAGTCAATTATGAAGTTTATCCATGCTTTGGAGTAAGCTATGGGGTCAGTTATGTAACGAGTCACTAATTTGATTATGCAGCGATGTGTTTTATTTAAAACGCATAGGATTTAGTTGGACTTCATATTTGTTAAGGAAAGCAGGTGAACCTCAGAAGCCGTTTTGTGCAATATTATCCTGGTATTATCATCTATTTGTTCATGCTTTGGACCAAAAGACAAGATCAACTATGTTACGGATTACTGATCTACTCCAATATGCCAATGATTACTATTCATTTAGTTCATCACGTGTTTCACTTGAGCACGCAGGATTTGTGTGGACTACATTTTGGGGGACATCATTTTCTTGAGTTGAAGCTCATAAATCTTTTGGTAATACATGTGTATATTTTTCCTGGTATCGTGATCATATTTCTTCATGCTTTTGACATCATTTCTTTAGTTGAAGCTCATAAATCTTTTGGTAATACATGTGTATATTTCCCTGGTATCGTGATCATATTTGTTCATGCTTTGGGCTCAAACACAAGATGAAATAGAAAAGAAGATTTGCTTCCAAGCAAATCTGTCTGTGTGCCTTCAAAAATTGTAAATATGGCTACATGAAAATTTTAAAAGTCCAAATGACCTTGACCTTGACCTTAAGAGATCACATGTAAATTACAAATTTTTCCTGGTATCGTGATCATATTTGTTAATGCTTTGGGCTCAAACACAAGATGAACTAGAAAAGAAGATTTGCTTCAAAGCAAATCTGTGTGCCTTCAAAATTGTAAATATGACTACATGATAATTTTAAAGTCCAAATGACTGACCTTGACCCTTAAAGATCACGTGTAAATAACAAAACTGTGCAGTATTACAATATTTATAACTTAATCCCAACATGAACCGAATCAGAAGAAAATTGACCAAGTCATGGCTAGAGGAAATTTCAAAGGACCAAATAATCTTGACCTTTGCTTTTTAAAGGTCACGCGTAAATAACAAAAAATATGCAGTGTTGCAATACCTACCATTTGAGTTCAACAGGATTGAAATTGGATGAAAATTGGCCAAATTATGGCTAGGTGAAACGACATTGAACTTTGACCTCTAGAGGTTACATATCAATTTAAAAAATGTGTAGTGTTGCTATACGTACAATGTGAGCCCAACATGACTGAAAATGGATGAAATTGACCAAGTTATGGCTACATGGAAATTTCAAAGGCCCAAATGAGCTCCTGAGGTCACATCTAAATGACAAAAATGTACTGTGTTACAATATTTACATTTGAGCCCAACATGAACCAAACCAGATGAAAATTAACCAAGTTATGGTTGGATGAACATTTCAAAGGGCCAAATGACATTGACCTTCGACCTTTAACGGTCACATGTAAGTTACAAAAATACGCAGCGTTACAATATCTACCATTTGATCCCAACATGGTCAAAATCAGATAAAAATTGACCAAGCTATGGCTGGACGAAAATTTCAAATGGCAAAATGACATTGACCTTTGAACTTTAGAGGTCACATATAAAGTATAAAAAATGTGTTCCAATATCTACAATTTGAATCAGCATGATCAAAATTGGATGAAAATTGACCAGGTTATGGCTAGATGAACATATCAAAGGTACAGATGCCCACAACCTTTGACCTTTAGAGGTTACATGTAAATTTAAAAAATATGCATTGTTGCAATCCCTAGAGTTTGGGTGCAACATGGTTAAAATTGGATGAGAGTTGACAGAGTTATGACTGGATGAAAAATTCAAAGGTCCAAATGACCTTGACTTTTGACCTTTAAAGGTCACATGTAAATTACAAAAATGTACAGAGTTACAATATCTACAGTTTGAGTCCAATATGATCAAAATTGGATACAAATTGACCGAGTTATGGCTAGAAGAAAATTTCAAATGGCAAAATAACCTTGACCTTAAAGGTCACATGTAAATTACAAAAATGTGCAGTGTTACAAACAAAATTAGATTTGGATTGATTACCAGTGCATTTAATAGTTTTGGAGAATTAAAATTTCAAATGTCCCTAATTTGCACAATCTTCAAAATATTTTGTCCTCTTTATTAAAATGCACAAATTCGCATATAGACCTATAATCATGCCAAGTTCGGAGTTTCTGAGTGTAATAGTGTTCGAGAAAACTGGCAAACAAAATAAATTTGGTAGTAAAGAAGACAGAAAAGAAAGAAAGAAAGAAAGAAAGCAAGAAAGAAAGAAGGAAAGAAAGAAAGAAAGAAAGAAAGAAAGAAAGAAAGAAAGAAAGAAAGAAAGAAAGAAAGAAAGAAAGAAAGAAAGAAAGAAAGAAAGAAAGAAAGAAAGAAAGAAAGTGGATACTGAACGAGGATTCGGCATTCGAAGCAACCATGTAGTATGTTGCTATATTGTAAGAAAATAAAAGTGAAACCTGGGACAAGAATATTATGTGGTTCATCATTTAGTAAAAACAGTGTTCAAACTTGCACAGGCAAAGCATCAGCTTTTAATGCGGAAAGTTGTTAACTATGACAATGAAAATCCAACAATACTTTGCTGATAGAGAAACCTTTACAATTATCTTTCTCATGGCAAGCTTGCCCTAAAAGTGCAACCAGGGGACCACCGCACCGCTTATCAGTAATATTTCCATATGCATAAGAACAACATGCAGAACACCGTAACATGAATGGATGCCCTAGACATAATTATGTGTATGGTCTTCCGAACAGAAAGACATTTTATTAGACACAACTGCTCATTTTGATGGCAGATAGCAGGGAAACAATGGATGATTGCAAAATTATTGCTCAACTGTTATGTAACATAGTTGAACTGTTTTCAATTTTTACACCCCCAAATGTCAAGCTAATTTGGAAATGTTTGAACCCAAATGCACATGTTTGAAGACCATAAAGCAGATATTTACAGACCAGTGGGGTAAAAAAAATGGACTTTTTAATGTACATTATGTACCGAAATAGGAATGGAAAAAATTACACAGACATTTTACACTTTTCATGTGACTATCATATATATAAGTAACATTTCCAGTATATACTGACAATAAAGTACTCTGAATAACATGCAACACCATAACGTGTCCGAAATGGTATTTATAATTTTGGGCATAGAACAACTAGACTATCCCTTCCATTGAGCTTTCTTAATTCAAGTATCAGCCTGCAAATATAAAAAGACAGTTTCGCTACAATTTGGCACTAATTCCAAACTGTCCCTCAGTATTATACCAAGGCAGTAACACGTTGGTTTCCTGGACCTGCAACTACCTTGTCTGTAATGACTAGAGCTGGTGTGTGCAGATTAATAGTGTTTTTATCCATGCATATATGTGACCAATCTGATTGTTAAAATTTTGTGATTTTTTTTGTTTTTGATTTTTTTATTTTTCATTAAATTCTTATATAGGACAGGGTATACTTATTGGCTGTGAACACCATGACAGGTCTGAAGTTCTGTGGGCCCTAGGAGAAAATTCATTGTAAAACAAATGCTTATTTTGACCTGTCTTTCATGTGCAATTATGAATATTATATGAGAGATTTATTATGCATACTTCCAATGAAAAAAATTGTCAATATCGTAACCGTCAACACCGTAACTTTAGTATGTTAGTATTGCCTATTTTGTTCTAAATAGATATTGCTCATATTGATACACTGAAATTGGTGTTTGCTATCAGGAAAGTAAAGGATATATGCGAGTTTGAAACAAAAAATGTTTGTCATATATATCAGGCAAAGCTGGTATAAACAATTTCACGAAGTGGTGTTACGGTGTTGACAAATCATGTTACAGTGTTGACTGCATATTTTGACGATAATGCAATATATTTTCACATTGATTCCCCATTGTTTTCATTCTTATTTTTACTCACATATACCATGCAAGTTAACAGGGTACTTATTTTGATGAAAATTATTATTATTATTATTATTATTATTATTATTATTATTATTATTATTATTATTATTATTATTATTATTATTATTATTATTATTATTATTATTATTATTATTATTATTATCATTATTATTATCATTATCATTATCATTATCATTATCATTATTATTATTATTATTATTACGTATACTGTATACTGTGGGCCTTTCCACCGACTTTGAATTGCAACGTTAGAGCTGTGTTTACTTGTACGGACAGTTCGATAATTTGTTTATATACTGAATATAGCTGGTACCTTTGAGACATGTGTAAATATATTGATTTATGTCAATTCCGTAACTGAGGCAAGAAAGGCTCATATTGGTACATGCAGGCTACTGAACTTGTTCTTCATGCCTCATGGTTAGTGTTGACGCACCCACATGACAGTTTATTTCATTTTTAGTATGATAGTGTCCATATTTTAAAATCATTTTCATTTTTTTTAAATGGTTTAGTCTCACAATCGTTGAATGTGTATCCACATGATTAATATGTCTGTGTAGATAGTCAGCGTTTGTACTATTTGTATTGACTATTGTGTATATGCCAGACAATGTAACCAGTTCTATGTCAATAAAGCTTCCTTAGGCCTGTACATAATTGAAAGTGTCAGTCTATGGAAATGCCCGACTGTGTCCATGTACGAGTCACACCTGCTATAACATACATCACCCTGGGTCCTCACTCAACCTTTTGGGGGTATTGTCCCAATGGTTCAGAGGTCAGAGTGTTGGGACATTTCGTACTGAGGCGATTGTGCCAAAGGTCAAGGGTTCAAACCCTACAGGAAGCTGACAAAAAAAACAAACAAACAAACAAACAAGTATATTTTATTGATCATTCAGAGAATGGGTGCCTGTGTCAACTATGACCGATTTATCATCTTATAGTATATACCATCTACGTGTACATGCATGATGTGTCACCAACTCAGTGATTAAATGATCGTAAATTTTAAGCCGCCTGAGATAGTATTAGTTCCCTGTCTGGTCAACAGATGTCGTAGCCCTACGCCTTGCAATGCCATAGACATGGTGCGTGAGAGTTTTTCACTTGGCAGCAAGGGGTGTAACCGCGAGAGTGTAACTCACCGTTACAGTCTACTCGTGGCGTTGTTTTTACCTTTAAATTACGAACCGTCACAACAGGGTCATGTTAATTCATTTAAGAAAGAGAACTGTGGTGTGTCCACGATATACGAACATAAAGATTAAAGTAATTCCATCGCTATACAACAATACAATTACTGTAATTTACTGTCAGTTCACTGCCAGCTCAGGTTTGCCGCCACAGACTATTATGTATGCATGGGATGAATGGTTGCTAAGCGTAACTAAGGCTAAATTTCCCGCTGCGTGACGTCATCAACTGCGCCCTATCGGCGTCAAAGCCCGCCAACTTGTCGCTTCAATGATTCTTGTCTCGAACAACACGTGCCGATTTGTGTGTAAAATTGAAATATAGGGTGTAAATTATAGCCCCCTTGTGTGTGTATCAGATAGGCGAAGTCCGGTGCGACAAATTTGAAGAGAGGAATACATTGAGGTAAGTAAAATATCACGAAAAATACAAGAACATCTTCTTGTATTTTGGGCAGAATGCCAAGATGTTACTGTGCGAGTAGTGCCAGACTACAACATATCAGACGCGGCAGTAACAGCACGCAGATACATTTTGGCTTCATTGAATAGAAAAAAAAAAAGAGAGAGAGAAAGAAAAAGCCATTTTCAAAATATTCAATCCAGGGCATGCTTGTCAAAACCAAACCTGTAGTAATTGAGTGGCTTCACCTAATTTCTTAATTAGCTGAGAGAACTGTGCATGTGTTCCAGACGACGAGTACGACTGATTTCAGATACAACCGTACAAGGAATGGCAGCCATGCGGGTTTGTTGCGTCCATTCACATAGATCTTTTCAACGTGGCTTAGGTCATTTAGGTTGTGTGCGGCAGACCACAGTCACCGCTTCCATATGGTGGGGCGTTGTAGAACAGAAACTGAGGATATATTTTGGAAGTGGTACACGTGGTAATGTTCAGTAAGATAAAACGGATAGGCTAACACAGGTGCGTTTTGGGTTGAATTCGGTTATTTCGTTGGGAGAAGGCGGGGAGGGAGGGTGATTATTAATGTGCTTCGGATTACAAGATTGGTTGATGCCTTGTGTACAAACATACGCTGGTCAAAATAGCAACACGCTTGATCCGGTGTTTCATCCAGAATGGTTTCGTCACATGAAGACGGAATGTTTAGAATGCAAATTTGCAATATGGAACAAAATAAAAACATAAATATTTTGTTTTGTAAACACAACAGAGCGTAGCATATGGTATTATGCCATGTTTTTATGAAATTTAGTTCAGTACGATTCATGTAAATTATAGTTGGAAAAACAAAACGTGAACAGTGTCAATGACCGACCGACACTGGGCCCCACGCGGTCAGTTTTATTAATATTGACTTTGTATTAAGTGTTTTTGGAAAATAAAGTGAAGGTAGATATGCCTTGTGTTTTCATTTACTGTTTGTATCCAGATTTACATTATTTGCCTACCAACTTTTGACTGTGGTTTTATTTATTTATCAACCGAATAATAAACCAAACGATAGATAGAGTATATGGAACAGGAAACATGAGTGAAGTTAGCTTGTTCCACATGAATATGAAAGCCCACATGACCACAAAGTACGTGTCAACACTGGCACAAGTGACCACATGTTCTTAGCCAGGAATTTTCTATTACTTGTCCAGATATTAGAAAGAAGAGGAATTGGACAAGCCTCATAGGCAAAGTCCTACTTGGGGGGGGGGGGGGGGGGAGGACAAGTGTTCTGGTGCATTTTAGGGTTTAAAATTGATACAAAACTTACATTTTTTCACTTGTTGCATGTAAAGTCGCACTTAATTTAAGACCACCAACAAATTTCGTGGCAGTTATTTTAATTCTGTCAGCCCATAAATATCATTTCTGTCTTGAAGGTCCTCTTTGCCAAAAGCCCACAATGAGCACAGGATCTTCATATTCATGGCTTTTGGGCACGGAATGAACTGTTTGACAGCATAAGCATAGCCCCGCCCACTCTTTCACAGTTGTTCAAAATTTAATATGAAACATGTGTAATCTTGGATGTGCTGCAAGCAGTTAAATAATTGTTACAACACACTGAACTGATGTATAAGGGTTCCATGTTGACCATGGAGCTCCTTGATACTGACACAGTGGTCATAAATTGATTTTGTTGTGCACGTGGCACATTGTTTACTTGTAAGAACAGTGGTACATGCTGTATGCAACCACTGCCGTCAGCAGCCGCATCTCTTTTTGTGGTCACTAGGCTCAGCCATAGGAGTCAATTTCTTTGTAAAATTTACCTGTGGTGACAGGTCACCTGCTGTATGTGGCCACTTTTTCTTGGCAGAAGGGGTGACCACATACAGCAGGTACCACTGTAGTTCTTTAGGGGTGACTACATTCAACTGTAGACCCTTCACCGATCAGTAGGAATGCTTAAATTTAAAGCATTGTTCAGTATGACACCCAGGTACTCAAATATATATCTGTGTAACATTGCAATTTTATAAGGGGATGAGGGGCCCAGTGTGTGGCTATATTTAAAATACAAATAAGACTATTTAAAATATGAATGGAAGTGAAAACTCACAAATTGTTTTTAGAGAGAGAGCAGAATCTCTACATCACGGGTATGGTGGGTGGGGGGAGAGTGGCTGTTAGGCTGGGCTGTTTCTAGATTTTGCAATATGTAAACTCAGCTGACCTTGACCTGAGATATGCATGTATACAAGCATGAGGGAGTGACATGCTGAGTATAATCTTCCTGGAGCTTCCAGTGGTATCGGCTTACAACCAGCAAGGTGAAGATTGTATTTCTGACAGGGGAGATGCCAATTTAGCTTTTTGGGCCCACTACATGGTTTAGATGCCTCCATGTGGGGGACCATATCACAGGCTGTAAACATTGGCAAATCATAACAGCTGAGATAGCCACAGATCTTGTTCTGTTTTATCTATTATCGTTGGGGGATTCCTCATACCTGCAAAATATAACATTGAGTGGATTAATTTCGATGCTTCAGTTTGTTGTCATAGGTATAAAATTGTAGACTGTGAAATGGCCCCCTTCAGGAAGGTAGCAGACTCTGGTGTGGAGATAGCTGAAAATAACTTAAGTTTTCCATGTGCATGCAGTTTGAATCCCATCAGTTGAGAAAGCAAGAGTCCTGGGTAAGTAAATCCTGTGCTGACTTTTAAGTCAATTCAAAGAATTTTATATTCATGAATATGATGTTTTGTATTGTGAGTGGACAGCAGAAGGGGGTTGTGTGAGCATGCACAGAAACTGAGCCATTCCAGAAAAGTTGTGCCAAGCGGAATAAAATACGCCAGGTCCAGCACATGTGTGTACATGTATATGTGGGAGAACATCCGTGAAGCCAAGGATGGCAATATGTGTGTATCATAATCACGTTTTTGGTTCATTATTATCCTGGTGGGGGGGGGGGGGGAATAAAGTTACATGCAGTGGTATAAAAACTTGTATTTATATTCACTTGTATAAAATGGACCACCCTGTTAAACAAACCTTCTGGTTTATTTTTAGTTAATTACATGTTATGATAATACTGGTCATTATAATAACAATATACAATTAGTCAAAAGGCCTGCAGCCCAGATAGACAGCTGGTTATGTTGTATGCATCAAAGCTGATTCTGATGAAAGTAGAAAAACTTTGTATAGATCTGTTTCTAACTCAGAGCCAAGTTTTGCTGAGTCAGTAGCTTTCCTAAAAATGCTTTGGGTACAAAAAAAAGTGCCCAAAATATGCCCAAAAAAAGCAGTTGACCCAGACCATTTTTTATGGGTTCTGCCCACTTATGGCTAGTGCAGGTATGCTGGTAGTTGAATGAAAGGTTGGGTCACATGGCTACTCCATCAACTTGTATTGTTATGTCAATTTGGAGCACGCTGCCCTGTGGCACAATCAACAGTGAAAGAGTTAAGATGAGGGGAAGGGGTTAAAGGCTTCAGCCCACATCTGCAGCTTGTTAGGAGCTGCAGGATGCAAACCTGCAACAACTGCTTTGTGTGTGGGAGGCAAGGCATAATTATGTCAACATGCAGACTGCCAGTCCTTGTGGGGGGGTGGAAGGTGGTAAAGCAGTTTCCAGTGTGTGGAGGCTCTGGGGTTTCTTGTACACAGTGGCCACCAACTTAAGGTCAGACTATTTATTTGCCCAATTTGTGGTCAACTGTTCAGTTTGTTGTTGTTGTTGCTCTGTAGTGTCTGAATAGAACAGTCCAAGGAAAACTAAGGTAAAAAAAAAAATATTGTATGTTTCCCCTAACCCAATGGACACCTCTCTAACACCACCCCCACCAACCCCCTGTTAACTTATTTCTATCAAAAACAAAAAAATAAACAAAAAATGAAACCACTTACCTACCCAAAATTGTGGAATATTTATCAAAGAAAAAACATACCAACCCACCAAAATTGTCAGACTGAAAAAAAGTTATACCTACCTTGCCCCAAAAATTTTGGTCCGTTAGGGGACACACATTTCTATTTTGGGGGGTTCTAACTGGCTTGTATAGCTTTGATCCCTCCCAGCTCAGAAGCCAATTCTTTATCGCTGATACAAGAACTGAGCACTTTTGGCAGCACATAAATATTATCTTTTTTTTTTCAGCTCAGCTGACTTTTCAGTAGTTGAGCTGAAAGCAAGAAGTCTTCATCAACAGTTTTCCTAGGGGTGCAAAGTGTCCCAAGGAAAGCTGTTGACTCAGTCTTAAATCAGCACTTTAAGGTTTAAGACAAGACTTAAAACAACTTTATGAATTCAGCAGTTAAGTGTATTTTACGATAATTTTGTCTGTTTACTGGAATAATATGTGATGGTCATTTATGAATCCCACAATATTTCGCCAGTTTAATTTGTTCTGCATAATCAGCAGTGTACATCAATGGCAGCCTGTGTCCTTAAAAGTTGCCCAAGGCAAGACAGTAGATATATTTACATGTGTACACCCATGCCAGTTGTTGCTTGGAACATTTTAATTGACAAGTTTTGTTGGTTCTGAATGATTTCCAGGCAGTAACAGTGGACCACCTTCTGAAGTGTCTCATCATAAAGCGGGGTACGATTTTTTCGGCAGCTTCTAGAGCTCGTGGTGCTGCTCGTAAATATTGTTGACAGGATCAACTTGATGGCCCTGAAACTAACTCATTAGAATAATTTAACATACAATATCAGGCTAATTGTATAAAACCACACATCGTGCATATGGCTGTATTTCTGTGTGGTCAGAGTGGTTGATTTCGTAATTTACTTGCATGTTACACCAAGTGTTTGCAGTAGTTGGACAAGTGCAAGAGAGATTTGAGACTCGGTGTTTTTCTGTCGTGGCCGAGGAAGATGCTCACTTGGTTTCAAGTGTTTCACATGGATAAGATGGGTAAAGATCTGTAAATAGAATAAAGGTTATCCTTTGCTCGAGTCATTTATCAAATTGTCAACCTGCTCAGCAACAAGATAGACAGAAGATGTGAAAAAGTAGAAGGTTCATTGGGTCGTTGCAATTGGCACAGTATAGGCTGAGCGGAGATAAAAAAGGCAACAGTGAAGTTATGCTCTGGTCTCCAGCTTGTCACCAAAGCAAATTGTGATGAAGTTTGCTGTTCATTTTATTTTTTGGGAGAACCTAAATGTTCAATTTAAAAGCCATCATATGTCATCAAAATGGAATTAGTTGTAAATGTCATTTTTAAAACTCTTTGACAGTCACATTAATTTTTAGCTCTGCTGACCATAGGTCACAGAGCTTAGGTGATCACTCATGTGACTCCATCCGTCTGTAAACTTTTGCTTGTGAACACAAGAGTCCACAGTTTTCATGTTAGCCCCATGTAACTTTCGGGACTTATCAAGTATAATATTTAGGCCAAAATAGGAAAATTTTGAGAATGCCGTTATGTGAAAAGTTTTTCATGAATCATCTCAAAACTTGGTGGGAATCAAGCAGAGAGACAAAAATGCGTCAAAATTTGATAGCGCCACCTACAGCATTACAAAAGATACGGACCAAAAGGTGTTGAAAACACGTTTAATCATTGTCAACAAAGAATAAGGCCAATGATACCATATGTTTAATGTATAGAAGGTTCATGCTGTGTAATATGGATGACCTTTGAACTACTTTTTCAAGGTCATCCAAGGACATTTCAGGAAATGGTTTTCTGTTATGGTCAGTTTATCTGAACTTGTGGACTTGTATTAATATTACAGAAACACCATGCACACAAAAGTCGATGACGTCAAGTCATGGAGACACCACTGGTGGTATGAAGTGGAACTTACATTACGGTTGTAAAAAGTACATTTAGTTCATTATTTTGAATCTGAATTGAAAAGCAGCTTCAAAATTTACACAACATATATTGGGCCAATGGTCAAAATTTTGAAAATTGTCTTAACCTAATTTACAAGGTTAATAAGAACATAGTAATAGGTGCTAAATTCTACATTTTTAAAAATAAAAAGGCAAGCAATAGTAAATGTACTCAGCTGTCCACACACACATTTATCATTTATAGAAGTTCCATATACATAGTGTATTGATAATATGGGGACACTGACCTACTTTGTCAAGGTCACAGAGAGAAAACCTATCCGAGAAAATGATATTTTTTTGTTGTTGTTGCCATGCACATTAACTTACAAGTGGATATGTATGAATGCACTATGACGGGAGTATTATACAGACGAGTGCAAAAGCCGTATGACGTGTGGAGTTACGGTGGCAGCACTGGTGGTATTAAGTGGAACTAGCATTAACCCTTTCCCCCTTAAACCGGCCAAAACCGGCTGGTGGTCAAATGTCGTCTGCTTCAGCGTTTTCAACTGATTTCAACAGCAATGAAAAACAATTTGACTGAAAAGTGAAGATGAGACCTGTCAAGACATGACCCAGGCCAACAGCTTTCCTCAGCATGGGTTGGGCACTTAGTGCCCAATCCATGTTGAGGAAAGCTGTTGACTCAGTCTTAATTCAAGGGGGAGAGGGTTAAACATAGGTGTTAAGAGTACATTGAAATTTTGTTATTTTGATTTATAATTAAGATGGAACTTCTACATTCACACCAATTTTCCAAGGTATCAAGGATGTAGTAAAGGACACTAAAATTGACACGTTGAGAAATGAAGGCCAACAATACCAAATGTACCACAAATGTTTATCATATATGGAAGTTCAATATTGCATAATGTTGATGACCTTGACTAATTTCTTGCCATCAAGGAGAGAATGCACAGCAGGAAATGATTTTATTGTGATGCCCATGACATAATAAATTGAGATGGAACTGCAAAATTTTTGACCAAATATACCTTGGGAGAATGGTCAAATTTTGTAATAATTATGTCGTGTAACCTTCACTTATTTTTCAAGGTTATTAAGTGCGGAAGAAAAGCACACTAAATTCAGTCTGGTTTTAAAAATAAACAATACCAAAGGTATCACAAAGGTGCATTCATATGGAAGTTTAATATTACATTATATGAATGACATTGACTTAATTTCTCAGGGTCATGGAGGGAATGCTTGCCTGGGAAGCAGACCAAAGCTCCCTGTTATGTCTATCCCGCTGGTGTTTTTTTCCACAGGTTTCACTGTATTGCAAATATGTTTGTAGACTTGAATTATCGTGATGCAAAAAGACAAAATCTAATGCACAATCAAATGATGTATATTTTACAACTTAAAAAAAGATATATATCTTTAAATCACTTTGGTAATTTCAGCCTTTGTTGACACTGTGACTTTCTGTGCAGTGTTATATTTTGGAATTGTGTTTGTTTTGAGGAGTCAAAGGGCATACATAGTACAAGATCTGGTCACTGCTCGGCTCATTGGTAGATAGCTTGATTGTCCTCTCAAGAGTTTCAGTGATGAGAAACAAAAGACTTTAGCGTGTCAGAGTCCATCATGTAGATGTCCTATCCTGATGTTGCAGCCTTACTTGAATGTAATGTCTATGCTGGCCTGGACAGAAACGGTCCTCAGGCACTCTTGGGGAGGGGGTCCCAGTTTCAGTGAAAATAATGTGAAAACAAAATCTAGCATATACCGAGAAATCTCCAGAAACAAATTCTTTTCCCCAGATTCACAAAAAAGTTGATCTCGTTAGATCTATAGGCTATGTCATTCTGTAAATTATTCTGAGAAAAAATGTGCCGTTTTGAATCCAGGTCCCAAATTTACCCATGCTCACCCCTCAGTTGTGTACAAGAAGAGTAATGCCCATTAAAGTTCAAAGACAATGCTAACTTCTGCTAAATTGCATTTGTAGTCTTGAGTGACAGGTGGTTGTCACATTATCAAACAGTGTGTACTTGGAGTAAAGAAACTCAATTAAGTCTGATTGAAGACAGATGCATTTTACCAACAGCGATTTCAAATCAGGGACTGATATTTGTTTTATTTTGTGGGGTTCCCTTGTCTGGGTGGCCTCTTGTATCAATGAAGTGAAATCCAAGAAGCAAAGAAACTTGCCAGTAAATATAATCTGGGGATCATTCGTTCAGAGATCGCTGGTGACCAGCACAGAGGGGACTGTGACGTTGTGAAGTCACGTGAAGTGGGTCTTCTCTGGGGTTCGGAGCTTGGCTTCGCAGGTCCTGGATTCTAAGTTTGTGCATTGGAGAGCTTGACACTCATGACAGGGAATTCGATGATAATATTTGAAAAGTTGGGAGTAGGCTTACATGTAAGTACAATATGTTGTCTATTGCTCTTACTAATCATATATGCTACATTTTGCAGTAAGCACACTATATATAGCACTTTTTGGAAAAGTTTGGGGGCATGGACTGCAAATCTTTAAATTACCGATTTTTATTTTTATTAATTGTCTTTTTTTTCTTTTTTTTATTTTCTTTTTCTTTTTTTCTTTTTTTTTTCTTTTTTTTTTAAATAGTGCGTTATAACCCTATCCAAGACACTATTTAATTGTGGTTTCAGTTTCATAGTTTTGCAACCTCATAGAAAATAAGCAGAAAAGAAAAGCCAAATTTATTGAATTTGCAGTACAATTTCTTCCGTCAAAGAGCACTGTGAATTCATTTAATTTTGCTGTATTCTTGTTTTCACTTATTTCGTTGATGCTTCAGAATTGTGAAATTAAGAACACAGTGGCAAAAGTTTTTAACATGGCATTGATTGGAAGTAAAACTAAAATAGTGAATGTAAAGTCTCAGTGAAAGGTCCAAAATGCCCCAAATAAGTAAATAAATAAATAAATAAATGCCCATGAAATAAAATGCATTCACAGTGAGTAGTCCAATTTTTGGGAGACTGCCTGTCATTTAAAACCACTTTTATCAACTACCCAGTGGTGTCTGTTCAAAGTTGTTTGACTTTGCACGGAGACCCCGAGGTATCATTTTGGGACCCAGTATAGGAATGGTCTGCACTACCATGATGCAGATACACTGAAACCCGGCGTGAAAGACCACCCATGTAATTTTTGGTTTGGAATTTGTCATGTGTCACAGGCAGGCACATCACGCAAACTCCCACACCATGATGGAGATACAGTGGGACCTGGCCTAAAAGGCCACTCAGAGGTAGCCTGTCAGTGGGAAGTATAAATAATGTGATTTAAGCACTAGATGTGCAGAGTGTCTGAAAATGTGGTCTTTCAAGACAGGTGGTCACATGAGGGTGCCTTTCCATTGGGGGCCTCTGTTTAAGTTCATCCTCCCCAACAAAGCTTACAGGCTGCTGATCCTTCGACACGTTGCGGGCTAGAGGACAGACAGAAAAACTTCCTACCATGATAAAACAATCTGGTAGATCTATTGACAACAACATGGGACTGCGGGTAAAAGGAAAAAGTCCACTCTGACTCGACAATCTGTCTCATAACTGTAGACACTGGCATGCATCTTAGTGCGGTCGTCAGCGCAGTGATTCATTGCTCAAGATTTACAATGCTTCTTGGAAAAACAGCACAATCATGTATATTGGAATATATGGTAAACTTTTGTCCAGATGCACTCAAAAGTAAAACTGCTTGTTGTGCAAGTGTTGTCCAAATCCGAGATTTCATCCAGCTTTTCTGGTTGTCATAACAACAGAGCTGCAAATCCTGGAAGTGTTATATGTATCAGGAGTAGGTTGCATTGAGAAATCTTGTAACCTGGTTACCCACATAAAACAATGTCAGCAGGATGCTTTGGCTAGAATAGGATTTCAAGGGCCTATATACATATAGAGCTTGGAACTTTGGAGTGGGTTCATATTTTGTGGTACTACGGTCATCAAAACATCCCCAATTGAAATGCCAAATGATTTTTATGACTTGGAAGTTTTTATCCTAATGTCACATTTACAGTACAGTGAAAAGCCATCAGTCATATACGGACCCAGTATTCTGAACTGTTGAAAATAATGGAGAGATTTATTCTGCTTTTTTTATTTGGTCTCTTGCTGTTTTGATGCTTCCTGCTTTTTTTTTTTTTCTTTCTTTTTTCTTTTTTATATATATATGTATAATTGCTGAGTACTTCCTGCAGTAATACACTTCTCTCATGTCTTGGGGTGTCACATGCAGTATGTTTTTTTTTTCTTTTTCCTTCACCCAGTCATGTCTTGGGGTGTCACATGCAGTAATTTTTTTCTTTTTCTTCACACATATTACCAAAAAAAAAAAAAGAGAGAGAGATGCATGTGGAAGTTGATTGATGTTAATTTCCTCATCTTTCAAAAATTTCCATTTTTCCTTTTTTATAGGAGAAATTGACACCTGAAGGTTTAGACATTCATCTGTTCATGTGTCCTGGTGTTTTTGTCCTGTGAAAAGCTACATGACCACTGCAGACCTGCAACATTGATGGGAAAGCAGAAATTCCCTCTAGTTCAGTGGACTGTCTATAAGCAGAGATACAGGATAGGTAGAATCAGTTCAAGCACATCCCCCCCCCCCCCCAACTTTGTTCAAATTTCAGTGTGAGGTAAGAATGCCCATTTTTTACTGGTTGTTGAACATGTGTAGAGACTTTATTTTTCAGAATTTCCTGGGCGTGGGGGTTTGGGATGGAATTGGGGTTGGATTGGGGGCTAAGATCCCGCGTTGAACATACTGGGGGGGGGGGGGGGGGGCGTAATGATTACAGGTTGACTGTCAACTCATTTTAAGTTTTAATTTTTTATGATCTTTAATGGAATTTAAAGAGACCCCCTCCCCCTCCAAAAAAAAAAAAAAAGAAAAGAAAAAGAAAAAAGCCTAGGCAGTACTTTGCAGGAATTGTCACTCACAGTTTGTGGTCATTATAGATCTGTGCACTGTATACATGTGATATAGCTGGGCCAGCACCAACTGTGTGCCACAGGCTCTCTTTGTGTAGCATTCACCACTTTTTTTAAACTCTAAAGGTGATATTAGTTGATTATTTTTCAAAATTTATCTCCCAACTGTTGAAACACGGTACTCATGACGTGAACTATGCTTATTGAGAATTATTTAGGGTGAGGAGAAACCGTGAAATATGTTTCTGGTTTTTGGCTGAAGACCTTCCATGGTTGCTTCAAGTAGCCAGATTGGCTTAGCTGTGAAATTCCTAGGCAAACAGCATAAGTAAATGGAGGCCCACTGTTAGTCTGCCCTTTTACTCGTGGATTAGGTCACCAAATAGCACTATAGCCTTGCAGTGTTCAGTTTCACAGCAACTGCATTCTGGTGTTTCTGAACTTGTTTAGACTGATGTTGATTGACGAAAAATAAAAAATAGTAATAATAAGGAAGTCCAAATATTTTGGATTGTTCAAAAGATGAAAAATAAATGCAATGATGGACTTTTAAAAATATAATTAAAATTACTTTTGTGTGTGTGTGTGTGTGTGTGTGTGTGTGTGTGTGTGTGTGTGTGTGTGTGTGTGTGACTTACAGAAAAACAAACAAACAAACAAACCTGATTACAGTTGAATAATCCCTGCTTTGGGAGATGACCCCTAGGGCATCCCTAAAAGCTGTCTGGTAATGTGGGGTAGTGTGGTCCGGTTGTCTCAGACCCGAGGTAGTGTGTTGGCTGGAGCGGCCGTGTTTTGCACAGGCACATTCAGATCTCTAAACCACACCCACCTTTTTCATGTGAACTCCCCGGATATTACCTTGAAAATTAGAATGCAAGAGACCGGAGATGTACACCCTGTTTTTGTAGTTTGCACACCCAATTTGTCTATTTCTGGCTAATACTGTCAGTGGAGGTCATAATGTATTAACCCTTTCTGTGTCATGTTAAGATTGAGTATGCCTTGGTTGCACAGGAAAGCTGTTGACCTGGGGGGGGGGGGGGCGTGCCATATGGTTAGGTCTGGGAACTGTTTGCAGCGAAAGTGGTTTGTGTAGACATGGGATTTTAAAGAAAAATTATTTAACTTAGCAGATAAACAATTTACATCCAGGGCTTTTTGGGGGGTGTGGGGATGGGGTGGCAATTTATGGCAGGGTAAGTTAGACAGTTGTTACAAGGGAGTTAGCAGATGTGGTGTTAAAAGGCAGGTGATGGGTCAGTGGAGTGGCCTCTCAGAGAGGGACAGCCACCTGTACAAAATACACTGGACATGAAGGAGCGAATGTGTTGCCTGGTGGGATTTTCATATTGTGGACGTCTTGAAAATGTCCACCTGAAGAGTTGCTGTTGATGAAAAATGGCCCAGGATGACCAGCAGTTGAGAGTTACCACTTCCAAACACATCACATAGTAACATGTTGTTTGTTTAATCCCAGCATGGACATACAATGTTCTCAGTGTCAAAGCCCTTAGTACATGCGAGTCGAGTCGTGTAGAAGGGGGGGGGGGGGGCAGGGTTTTTTCCGTACTGGCGTATTGGGCATTTTTATATGCAATATCTCGGTACTGGAAGCCTTTTTTTAAAATTTCTGTAGTTCAAGCCAAACATTCTTTGTACATCTTTTAATTTTTCGAACCTTGTACAAGGGCAGAATTATTACTTGTACCAGCGTACTAGGTGCCCCTCTTGCCCCTCCTCAAGTGTAATCTGTATGAAGAGGTACTGGAGGAGGACCAATACAAAGTGGACAGGTGATGATCACAGATAAGATGAGTAAAAGGAACGGCAACCCAAGGTGGCCCTGTCAACAGGTGGGCTCTTTGTGTAAACTTTCAGGTTTTGACAGTGGAAGGGACTACAGGATGTCTTTAACAACAGTGGTTGGTTCTGACTCGTGGCGACAGCTTCCAAAGCCCCAGGGATGATCAACGATGCTGTTTGCCGGAAAATTTTGTTGCATGTGCAGAGAAAGAAGTTGCATTGCTTAAAATCATGAAATTGTCAGATCTGTTATGCCCCCCCCCCCCCCCCAAAAAAAAGGAAGAGATGAATTTAATATCAGGTAAAGGGATACGCTGTCACAGGTAAATTGATCGTTACTGAGTGAGTGGTGAGGGAAGGGGAACAGAAAAAAGGGAAACTCGCTGAGGTTTCATGCACATCTTAAAAACCTTCTCAAAGCAAGTTCTTAAATTTCATTGCATAATGTCAAGGCTTTGGAAAATGATTTTGTATTTTTTGACAATGCATCAATTTCTCCTTTTTTAATCAACTTATGCCACTATCATTCAGGTGTCAAAATATCATCGTAAGGTATGTAATTCTGGACATTTTTTGCCCGGAAAGTATTTGATTGGTCCTTCAGGTTCAAGGGTGGTGTCGTGTGGGAACCTGTCTGTTCAGTTTGAAAGAGCTGGTGGCAGAAACAAGCCCAAAAGTGTGGTATGGGTAACACTGAACATGTTACAAGTTCTGATGTTCTCAGGGCCCTCCCCTCCCCCCCTCCCCCCCCCCCCCCCACCTTCCGCCCCAAATTCTCATACTTCACTGACAGATGAGCTAATTTACTGGAGACCTGACCTGGAGAGGGGTCATTGACAGACCTCCAAATGAGACATTGCTCATGCATATGTCTGGTCACCAGTCTGTCGGTCGGACGATGAGTGTGAACAAATTTCTATTGTTTGAATGACCTAACCTAAGTTCATTTATAATTGAACTGCAATATTGCAAAGATAGCCAGATTTGTCTGTCCTTTGAAGGTATCCTGTAAAGCTTGTAGCAGATAGGGCTGGCATGGTGGCTTTTCAATAACGTATACACTCCCCACCTGCAGACGCTGGGTGAGTGAATAGTGTGACCAGCAAGTTTCATGTTTTGTACCCTGGAAAATTACCGGGCTCACATTAAGGGTGGCTCCTGGGTCTGTGACCCCCATAAACTGAAAAAAAGACCCCGGGAATAGGCCAATGTTGAATTAAATGAGAACCAGAGTTTTTATTACCAGAGTGTTGTTAGACCTGACCTGGTCATAGAATTCACTTAATGTTTAGGAGTGGCTTTCAAAAAAAAAAAAAACTAAAAAAAACTACAGTTCTTGTCTTCTATGTTGTTTCATAGTCAGGAGATGGTATGAATGCAGCTGAGACCTAACAAAATACTCAAAGAACTAAACATATTTTGTTAAACTTGACTTGAAAAAATCCACCCCCCCCCCCCCCCCAAAAAAAATTGAATCGAAAAAATGCAGTAAGATTTCGGAAAAAATATATGAAAAAAGAAAAAAATCCCAACCTGTAAAAGGTCTAGAACTTTGTAAAATGTATGTGTGATTAAAGTTCAAAACCCATGCAGTGGATCATTTGAAGAGTTCATTTGGGACCACTTGGAAAAACATCAATCTGTAGAGGATGTTTACAGAAAGTTGGAAGGTTTTTCTTGGCTTTAGTTTTGTGATGTGTGATAGCAAAACCAACCACAGAAGTATACAACTCTTCCTGTCATGGAAACTGGTAACTCAATACAAATTTTGTTTTTTTCAAGTACTGGCAGCAATTTAATATTCATGTTTTTTCCCAGTGGCAAATGAGTTTAAATTGATGAAATGGGCATTTTTCCCAAATTTTCACACTTGTATTTAATACCCTTGAGAGAAGTCATCCAGACTCCAGTTCACTGAAAGCCACAGTATACGACAACTTGGCATTATGTATCGGGCTGCTCATATAACTCAGAACAACATAATAACAAGAATCTAGAGATGATTTGCTTCAAAGCAAATCTGTGTGTGCCTTCAAAAGTTATAAATATCAAATGCTACAACTTTTGTCCTTTGGTACTTCACATCCCATAAAGCTTATGAATGCATGGAAATTTCAGTCCAAATGATCTTGACTGTGACCTTTGACCTGTAGAGGTCAGATGAAAAATTACAAAAATGAACAGTGTTACAAAAAGCCTAACATGAACCAAATCAAATGCAAATTAACCAAGTTATGGCTAGACAAAACTTTCAAAGGGTGATGTGACCTTGACCTTTGACCATTAGAGATTGCATGTTCCTAACAAAAATGTGCAGTGTTGCAATACCTAGCTAGCATTTGGCTCCTATATGCTCAGAACCACATCTACCCTAGTGTTTAAGATATTGGAAGATTTAAAACTTTGATCAGCCCTCATATGCATAATTTTGAAAATCATGACCTCTCATTATAAAAAGGCAAGACTGCATCTGTAGAAGTATAATTGTGCCAAGTTAGGAGTTTCTGTCTATAATAGTGTCGCAGAAAACGTGCTGACAAATTTGCTAATAATAATAATAATAATAATA
The DNA here is from genome assembly GCA_964020975.1 of Hermodice carunculata. Lineage (NCBI taxonomy): Eukaryota > Metazoa > Annelida > Polychaeta > Eunicida > Amphinomidae > Hermodice > Hermodice carunculata. Next base: position 84,960,447 of record OZ026623.1, on the reverse strand, counting down.
ATAATAATAATAATATTAATAATCTATTCCTATCCACTCCGTCTGCCAGCCATAGTTCAGATTTATATATTCACTTGAAAAGCTTGTACACTAAAGTTAATACTGCCACAGGGTCAAGACAGTGTTGCAAGGGTGGTCTTTAAGTTCTTGCAAGAGGTGGTCTATATAGCTGGATTATTGTTTGTGACTGTCCTGTCTTTAGCTGCTTGTACAAGGACCACTTTTAGTGCAATGTAAAAGGACAAGAAATGGGTAAATCTTCCATAAAACTCAGAATTTTTACACATCCCTGTGTCGAAATATTCTGGTTCCAGACAGCATTACCGTGGTCTTGTTGCACGTGGAAGGAGTTCCAATGTGTAGAAAGTGAAAGCTATTTAGGCCAAATCTTTGAAACTACTTGATGAATGTTCTAAATTTTTGTAAAAAAGTTTCATTAGTTTGGCATTTGAACTTTGTACATGTTAACCAAAACATGACATTACCCAAAGGATCTCTTTTAAGTGGCAAATTTACATGGGGATATATATACACACTGCCTCATGAGTTCAACTTTTGACCCAGGAAGAGACCAATATTGGTATTTTCCCAGAAAAATGGGGGGAAAAAAAGATGCTGTAAATTCACTGAATTTCTCTGTCTGTACATTATGTGCTTGTAAACCTGAGAAGAAAAGGTAGTGAAATAGTATTTTAATACAGGTTTGATAGGAGTTGTGTCAGAATGATAAAATTAAAACTTTTGTTAAGTGCCTCAAATGCAAAACACTGAAACTTGAAACACATGGAAACAAACTGCATATATAGTATATTTATGAGGATGCAAGGAAACTTTCTGACAGGTGCAAAACAGTTCATGTTAAGTCTTGCGTGTCGTGTGTATGCACCATGGGGTACATGCTACACAAAGGTATTAACCCCTAAAATGCTAATCAGGGCTATAGTTGTTTCCTCATTACCATTTAACATCTAATGGTTAAAAGATTCAAATTCCTCATGAAGATACCTTTCATTCAAATACAAGCAAGCCTAGTCTAAAAGCAAAAAGTAGTCTTAGTCAACAGCTTTCCTCGAGGCAATTTGTGCACGTTGCATGCAAAGTGCCCCCAGGAAAGCTGTTGACTCAGTCTTAAATCAGCAGTAAATAAGAGTTAAAAAAAACCACATTTGTATTGCAGGTAAATGTATGCGGTCGAAAGTGATCAACAACAACAGCTAGTCAATGAACTAATTGACCAAGAATTTTGAGGGATGGTGAACTTGACTTGCTGTTCAGCTTTGTTTATTACTTTGCAGCTGCTGGGGTAGCAACAGGTGAAAACTGTCTACAGATAAGCGAACTCAAAGGACGCAGATGGAATGGCTTTACATAAATCTATACTCCCGTAACAGTGCAAAATAAGGCCTGTTGACTTGTCCAAAACGAGTGAAATTTATATGAGATTGACAAGTCAACTTGCCAGTGCACTTGTCCAACATTCACATGTACATGTATTTCAGTAGGAACTACTATCGTTTTACCAAAGCTGCCCGTTTACAAACAAGTGAAAAACCGCTTCATTCCATCAAAGCACAGTTTAAATCTACATACCATATATTCATGATTTATGATTTTTTTTTTTTTTTTTTTGCGTGCACTGTACGCTTATTAAGGTGAATATGGTATATATGGGAAGTAGTCGTGTGCAACTTTTACCATAGATCTGTATCACAGATGGCCTTGTTGTTAGAAATTAGGTACAATGTATTATGTTTCGAGCTGAATACATTCAGATGGCACCACAGTGTCAGCCAGAGGCGTGGGCACATGCCTTTTTGGACACGCCAAATTATTGATTTTTATAATGGAAAGAAGAGGAAGTGGACACCCTGATAGTATCAAACCTGGACGAATTTGACACTCAGATTTCAAATTCTGGCAAAGACCCTGTGGCACCAGGGGTTGCGGAGGTAACGTGTATGGCTGTTACGGGGGGGGGGGGGGGGGGGGGGAGACAGAGAAATACACTCTCATGGTCCATGCCATTCAAACGTGTCAAACCTACGTGAGATGAGAAGGGGCTGGGTGCGAGAGCTTGTATTTTTTGCCAACTTTTTTGAAAAAGCACATATAAAATTTTATAAATCGAACGGTGGAGTATTTGAATAGCCATGGTACAACTGTACATCAACCTACACATCATTCCTATCCGTCCGTCATTGGGTAGTTGTGTTTTTAAAAAAATATGAAAATGAACTATTGGCTGCTGACCGTAAGTCGTAGAGCTTATGCAATCACTCATGTGACTAAATCACTCATGTGACTAATTGTCTTAATATTGGATGGTGGTGCTACCTATAGTAATAAATAACGTATAGGCGAAGATGTGAAATGTTGAGAATGCGGTGTTTTTGAAGAATTTGTAACGGATCATCAAGAAGCTTGGCAGTGAATGTCGATCAGGTTAAAAGACAAAATCAGGTTGAAATCAGGCGGCTCCACCTGCATTATTATGAAATATATGGGCCAGAATAAGGTTGTGTTTTTCATTACAAATTATGGATGACCTTGACCTACTTTCTCAAGGTCACAGAGGGAATCAGTCTATTTCAGAAAATTATTTTTGCCATGGTCATTACATTTTAACGTGTGCACATGTATGGATATATTGTCCAAAAATGTGGAATCATGGTGGCCCCACTGCAGCTAGCATCATAGGTATTAAAAGTACATGAAATTCTGTACTTTGATTGAACACCAAATATGCATTCTGTCGGTGATCAACTTTTCTAAAAAAAAAAATTTAGGTGACCTTGACCTCTTTTCAAGGTCATATAAGACATAGTAAAGGACTCTAAATTTTAAGTGAGAAATAAGTCTGACAATGCCAAATCTACCACAAATGAGTGTCCCATATAGAAGTCTATGTTGCATAATATGGGGGGACCTTGCACTACTTCCTCAAAGTCACCAAGGGAGTGCATATCAAGAAATGATTTTAAATAACATGATGCCTGTGACATGATAAATTGAGATGGAACTGCAAAACTGAGACCAAACATGCATTGCGGCAGTGATCATATTTCATTATTTGTGTGGCAGCCTTTTGGTCATGGTCATTAAATACATTTAACAAGGATAAAAAGAAGTTCAGTATGTTGATAAAGAATTAGGGGAACAATACCAAATGTACCACAAATGTGTGTTTATGTCACAGTTTGATGCAACATCATATGGATGAACTTTGACTGATTTCTCAGGGTGATGAAGGGAATGTATAAAGGAAATGAATTTTTAGTGATGGTCTCAGATTATATGTCGGCAGAGCATAAGGCCCACGGGCCTCTAGTTCATACCGTATTCTGTCTGGAGAAAACATGATGAGAAGCCATGAAAAAATGTCAGAGTGAAGCAACAGGAAGTTATTGACCACTATGTTTTGGTGGGCACAAATTCACACACATGTTTATAATTCTCTGCTACACGTGGGAGCATTTTGAGCTCAGAAGTATTATCAGCCAAGTCCGATTATTGTGGACCTTGAAATATTTCAGTGTATTAAAAAGTTGGTAAACCTGGATTATTAGAACAATGCAGACCACACACAGCTTTGATTTAAAGAGCCTCCAGTTAACTTAACGGTTTCAGTGCCAGATTTTGGAGTAACTGTTTCAGTGCCAGATTTTGGACTGCGTCAACAGCCTTTTCTTTTGGCACACTTGGAGCGCAGTGCACCCACAGTGGGCCAAGGCAAGCTGTTGACCTGTGGACCATTATGTTCTATGTCACTGCAGCCATGCTGACACTTGAATGAACAGTCTTTCTACAAGGCACATGCATCTGACATCCCTGTTGTAATTTGGTCAGAGCAGTTCAGGGCGTTAGCCAGGATTTGAAACCTGGGTGTCCAGAATGCTATGGAAATTGTCCAGATTTCATAATATCAGGGTGGCCACTTCCTATATTCCTTCCATATAAAAGTCATGATTTTTGGGTGTCCAAATTTGAAACTGGGTGTCCACAAAGACACGTGGCTAACACCGTGGAGTAGTTCGACTTGACTTTCAGTTGGCCCTGACAGAGTTAAGTAAATATGTGCACTAGTATGCTCAGCTTTTGCTGCATGCATACAAACATCATGTGTACACAATTATTCATTCAACAGAAAGGAGTGTTAGCAGTCCTTAGAGATGGGATCAAATTTTGTTTGAGAATAGAGGGTTAATCTCCGTGTGAGTCCTGTGAAAAAATCTGCCCATTCAGGTGACCAGTGGAATACATGTTGTGAGATTAATTTTGAGTTCAATGCTGTACACTCTAATGATATGTTGGCATTTAGCCAACAAAATCTTGGCAGCTTGCTAATTCAGGTGTGGCCAACTCAGCTATTGTACAGGTCACCAATGCTGCCCTATATTGTATTTGACCTGCACATGCTTTTCATTCTTTATGCTTAATATAAAAATGTATGCAGCATTAACTATGAATAAAAGCCAATATTGTGTGCTGGCATTGTGCCAGAGAGAGGTTCAGTCATTTGTCTGGGCATTTATAATGTGTATGTTGTGAATACATGTATGTACGCATGCGTTCTCTTCATGGCTTCGGGACATTCAGTGCAAGGGAGACATTTGTTAGTAAACAGAGGCACATGGTTTTGTCTTTGACGGGCAGAATGCACTCTCTCCACTCCCTGTAGTAATCTGGCCTGGTTGGTTGTAAAGGTGAGGTCCACCATCAAGTCCTTAACATCTGTGTGTGTGTGTGTTGTGGCATTTAAATATGAACAGCCGTGTGTCGTGCACAAATGTTGTTGTGGTTTTTTTCTTGTGCTCTGTTGCGTTGGGTGTGCTGAACATACAGCTGCTATAAATAATTTGAAGACAACACCTTTATCTTAAGATTCTATAGAATAGATTGTAAAAGGCGTCCCTTGCTGCAAGTTAACCTTTGAGGTGTATATATTTACATGGCCTGCTGAAATTCCCGACCAGGTTGGTAAGCTTTTGGTGAATTAATTCTTCTCAGAAGGTTATTGGTGAAATGGAGACACATGAGCGTCATTCATGACGTGGGAGCAACAAGAATTTAGGTGCATTTCTTAGAAATGTGCTTTTGCCTTGAGTATGAAAGGAGAACAGCTATGTCAACCGTACGGAAGCAGACACTACACTATAGCAGATCGTGAGTACGTTTAACGAGTGAGAACATCAAGGTGATTAGCGATTGAAATTTTTGTAAGTTGTGTGACATATTTGTATATGTGACAAATCGAACTGAAGTGGCTTTTTGGAAAGTTACTATGGTTTGACTTTATTCTTTAAAAGTGAGGTGTCCGTGCAGTTTGGTTCTTGTAAATATTGGGTAAAAATTTACAAAAGGAAAGATTCATGTGCAGCTCAGTGTAACGTCTATATGCTGACTGTTCTGACCATGTATGTTTACATGATTGAACTCTGGGCAAGAAATAACTGGTGACACCTCACAACTTGCTGAGCAAAATTCATCATAAATCTGTCTTTTAAAAAGAGTTAAAATTGCTGTTCAAATCTGCAAAGTGAAAGTGTGAACTATCATGCAAAAACTATCAATGGAAAAAGGCAATTGTGGCAGTCAGATACAGTCTCTTGGACAGTGCAAAATGGCCAATCTTGTTGGGTGGGTAGTCGCGTAGTTGGAACAAAATTCTGGTGAGCCCCTGGCCACCAAAGTGTAATTTAAATCTGAGCCGTTGTCAGTTTTGGTGGCCAAAATATATTGTGATGTTTGAAATTAAGCTAAAGATGTAGGACCTGTGGCTCCTAGCTGGATACAATTCAGTGGCCAGGATCTATTAAGGGGATTCTGGCAACCTGGGGTATCCAAAATTGAGCCCATCTTGATATGTGGTACCCTGAAAACTTGCTTACGTTCAAAGATTGAACTTTCAAGCACAGATCGTACCTCAAGAGATGTCACAGCTCTCCGCTTGTTTTCTTTGTTTTTTCTTCATTAATTGGTTTCTTATTTTTTCGTGAGGGAAATGAGTCCTGGAAAATTTTGTGGAAGCAAAACGGTTCCTTTGATACATAATTGGACTCCACATTCAAGGTAATCTTTGCTCCCCTGGAAGTCTAATCACTTTGATACCAGCATCATGGTACCAAAGCAGGTAGTAGATCTGGCTGATTCAAGTGAAAGGCATTTAATTAGAGTGAAAAGATAACAATCTCAGTACCAAAGTATTGGTATTGAGCAATCACAAGGATCAGTGGTGGATTTCTGTAATAATGAAGAGGGGAGGGAGGGTGCAAGTTGCCAGCAATACATTCTACTTCTTTAAAAAAAATGACCAATTATCAGTAGTTAGTGATCAAAGAGCGAGTCCCCTGTAAGGTAATAATTCTGAATGAAATTGTCTCCTCCTGGCCAAGTCAGTATTTTACTATCATAACTTTCTTACAGCATTAGTCTTGAATGATTAGGCTTATTCCAAGAATCAGATAAAAAGCGTGTCCGCAGACCAGGCTGATCGGTTTTTGCAGGATTAAATTTCAAATTCATACAGAAATATTTTGAATGCAAAGAGCTTTTGGAAAACATTCGCCTGCACAGTTGTTGGCAACTAAGATGAAAAGCTTGATCATCATATTTTAGATCAAACAATAAACATGTCAGAAGACTTGGCTGATCTGTTTCTCCAGGATTAACTTTTAAAGTCATACAGAAATATTTTGAATCCAGAAAGCTTTTGGAACACATTCGTCGGCACAGTTATTGGCAATGGAGATAAAAAGCTTGATCATCATTATTGAGATCTGTGGTCTGAGGCTTGTTTACAGTCCTAAATCTTGAGCAATGAAAGACTAACATCGAAACATGCCGGTGGCAGAATTTTAACTGAACCTTGCAAAAAGCTCGGAGTTTTAGCAATCCTGTGTGAAGTCTTTGTACAATCATTCTTGCCTTGGGGAAGGCTAGCATTATTATGGTGTTTACACTAGTATGTTCTAGTTCTAAATATTCATTCACTTGATGCATTTTTGCAGCTGTTAAGACCTTACATAATGCTGCATTTTTGTGGACAGTCCTTTCAATCTTTGATATATCCGATTATCAGTCCTCAGGGTCAAAAAGCAGTTCCCCAACTGTTTGTATTTATTTATTTATTCATTCATTCATTCATTCATTCATTCATTCATTCATTCATTCATTCAAGTATCTATTTATGCATGCTGGATACTGGGAACATATTTTCTGCAATATTGTGTTCACTTGGAATCAAATTGGGGAAATTTTATATATGTAACATCCTCATAAAAGGAGTTTTCATTCAAACATCATCAACATCCCTGCTCAAAGCCAGTGCTCCTCTACGCCCCCAAGTCATGTTGCAGCTGCTGTGAGGGCAGCTTAATGCTGTGGACTTGCCAGATGCTGCACCAAACACCAGTTGCTTAAGACCTTCACATTTGTAGTTGTAGAATCAGTTAAAATGGCATAGATCCAATGGATGATGAATTTTCCAGTCTATAATTGCCAAAATCTTGAAAGATTGCCAGTGGCGTAACAGAGGTAACGTGATTCAGAATTTTATGAGCTTGCTGAGTTTGGATCCTTACATAAGGTTTAATGTTGTATTCCAAATAGCTCGCAAGATTTTCGCACAAAGTTACTCCAGTTTAATGTTTGGCAACCAAGTCCTTGAAGTGCATTTGGGATCAAACAGATTTAAAGGACTGCAAAGAAGGGCATATCCATGTTGGAAACTTATGCGAGCACCGTCTGTCATTCTTCATCTCATGTGTACAGACTCACAAATAACCATAGAACAAGAAAAGGTACATTACAGTCTGGCATGCTGTTCACAGTTGCATTGTAAAAGTAGTCGGCCTTTAGCTCGAAAGGTAGAAGCTGAAGTTGTTAATACAATGATCATGTGCCAAGGAGACAGCTTTAAGATAATCATTACCACCTTGATGCATAAACATACAGACATATATGCTATAACCAGATCATACACTAAGTACAGAGAATAGTTTGTCTTGGGACTAGAAATTGGGGGTGGAGGGTGAAGGTAGCCTTTTGTTTTAGCATTTTATTAACTTTTAAATGGCGATTTTTATTCCACAAAATGTGTGGTTTTCTGGTTTGAAACATTGGCAAGTGGGACTTGGTAACCATACCGGGCTTGCACAGTTGCAAGTGAGCGGACCTTAAAGCTGCATGTTTGCGTAGTCTTGCGTTTGTATCGGCCTAGTTGCAGTTTTTATCCCAATATGTTTTATTGTTTATTGATGTGTGCATGTGCAGTGGCACTCACTTGCCCAGCTGTGGAGTGCTAACTTGTAAGGACCAACTAAAAGTGTCTCGTCATTTTATGTCCACCGTTTCAAATTTTTCTGTCATTTGTATATTTTCAGATTCATCTGTACTGATAGGAGAAGTAGCACCAAGCATTTAGACATCGTAGCTTCATAAAATAGTGCCGCAAAAATTAGACAGTCACAATGGGCTTTATGGACAAATTGAGTCCTGTATATGAAAGGTGTGGATGCACAAAAAAGAAACAGACGCCCGATCCCGAGAAGAAACCAGCAGAGGAGCAAACGGCTGGAGAAAACACACGTGCCCAGTGGAGTTCTCCGACAGAGTTTCTGCTCACATGCATCGGCTACAGCGTGGGCCTTGGCAATGTGTGGAGATTTCCGTATCTTTGCTACAAAAGTGGCGGGGGTGAGTTCTTCATTTAACAGGAATCTTTTCTTCTGGAAACGAAGGTATCTTTTACTTCGTTCCATTTGTATTACCTCCAGAGCACAGGGCTTTCCCTGGAAATTGTAATTTTGTAGCCAAATTTGTGTGCATAATACAATGTTTGGCACTCCTATTTGTTAACCATTAGCCAACTGTAAAAAAAATTATAGCCAAAGTGGTATTTTCATACCATTTTGCTACATTGGCGAGTGACGGGAAGGCCTGAGAGCAGGCGAAGCCCAGTGTATTCTCCATTACACTTAGCAGACTTATCTCAGTATTATCTCCATTACACTTACCAGACTTAGCTCATTATTATCTCCATTCCACTTTTTCTGCCCCAGGACAACAAGCTTTTATTTACAGTCGGGGTCATAAAGGTGCACTTTCACCCATCATCACATGTGGACTGATGAACCAATCAGGAAGTTGGTCACGGTCACCATGGCCATTGGCACTATACACGTGTGCTCTGTTGCAATGTGGTATGTTACCATGACAACCATTTGAGGTAGACCAATCAGAAAACCAGTCACTTTTTCACTGGTAGATCAGTCATCTTGTACAGCCAAAGGGCAGACCCAAGTCCACGAAGAGAAAACATGGAGATTTGTCTGTTTAGCAGGCAACCTTTGCAGGAAAAGCATCAGACCTCAGTTCTGTTTCATGCTTGGAAACCATTTTGTTCTTGTATGTCCATCCTCCTTTGTACATGAGGAGGAAGCAGGTGGTTCATGCAGCAGACAAGGAAGCTTTACATGTATAGAGGTGTTAGGCCGGCCGTAAAAATATGTTAGTTTACTGTAGCATCTAAATTCAATTTTTGGGGGGGTATGTATTTTTGGCTCAAATTGGCAAATTCTTAAAATAGTAATATAGAATAAGGATGATTCCTCAAATAAAGAAAAAAAATATTTGGGTAGGCAGTAAAATCAATGGGTCAGTCGGATTAGGACAGACAAGCAATATTTTAAGGGTGGTCTGTGATATTGCACAGACAATTTACCGTGTTTACAATAATTTGTTTTTTGTCAATATTTGTGTGTGGTTAAATTGAAGTAGCCGGTGAAATTTCCAGACCATAGTGCATCATAGAGCTGACAGCAACGTTTATGTTGCCATCCCAGCCTCTGGTAGGCCGACTCGTGGTTGTACTTGTGGCAAGAAAACCCGTTTTCTATCACTGCACCTAGAACGTTTTTGGCGAACTTAGTGATGCACGTCGTTCCAAGCATTCAATTGTCAAATTTTTTTACCACATAACCAATGAAAGAAACCATTATTATGAAACCAAGTGCTGGTTTTAAAGTGTTTTAATGGCATAAGCTGAAGAAAATATTTAACTGAATTGAGTCTTTTGTATGGTGCCAATTGGCTTCATGACAAGCAGGCCGATCCTTTGTCTGCACATGGCTAAAAATTCCGCGATTCTTTTGTGATCTCACCACTAAGTGGGACAAATAGTGCTGCCCATGTGGCATGTAAAGTTCTATCATGTATTCTGGTCAGCCACCCTTCCAGGAATTCCCCAGAAATCAACTAAACCTTTAATTTTATGCAAAACTATTTGTCATCCACAGTAAAAAAATTGCCAAACTGTGCAATGTGTATTGTACTGTTTTCGGAACTTCCAGGTTCATTCATCAAGTCCACAAACGTTTATGGCCAATAGGTATTACGTTGATGTTGTACAACAACAGAGCTTGGACGTTGCCCAGCCGATTCATGCTATGTTGACAGAACATCAAAGGCAGTGGTATATAGTTGGACACCTGCCCAATTCTTGTTCATGAATGACTTATTCAAAATTTTGAGATGGTCTTTGTACAAACATGCAAAGGGTGGTAAAATGTGTGTGTAGCTCAGTATTACCGCATCATTTCACAGATCATGGAACCAAATTAACCCCCTGAGAGCTGCATCTACAGATTTTTATTTGGCACACTCACCCAGTGCGTGCCAAGGAAGATGGTTGAGTAATCGCCTGGGCCTCTAACCATTGATCAAAAAGAGAAGGTGCCCACATTTACGATACTGGGTCCTTTCTGGCAGAAGAGCATACATTGGTAACTACAGTATGAAACCGCTACCATGAACAGCCCCATTGCTTTTTAGTGGCTGGGACATTAGGAGTCAAGATCTTTGTATATATATATTTACCTGCAGGGACAGGTCACAATTTCTTGGCTAAAGGGATGACCACACACAGCAGGGTACCACTGTATTCATACGGAGTGAAGCCCTGTGGTGCCGCCTATCCCACAGCATGGAATTGACAAGAAGGAGGCCATATCTACATTGTCAAATGTTTTTAGCTCAGCTGACTTGTCAGTCAGCTGAGGTTATGTGGTGGCTAAGCATCTGTCTTACCGTCCATCTGTCGGCATCCACAATTCACATTTTCCAGCTTCTCCAAAACGACAAGCCAGATTTACCTCAAACTTGGTGGGAATGTACCTTCGGTCAATCTCTACCAAGTTTGTTCATGCCCCAGTGATTTTGGATCTTTATGAATTTTTTGATCTTTTTTGGCCAAATCTTGAAAAATTTTCTTCTCCGAAACTTCTTGGCCAATTGCTTTGAAATTTCTTTGGGAGACTTTTGGGGACCCTTTGACCTTAATTTGTTCAACAAGTGGCGCTGTAATTTTTCAAATAATTTTTATGTAAAAAAGTGTTTTTGCTATTTTCGATTTCTCCAAAACCATCGGTCAAATTATGCGGAAACTTGGTGGAAATGTTCTTTGTAGAAGGGCCAAACAAAGTTATTCACAAGGTTGGGTACATACCAGTTATTGAAATACAGTGCTGTTGATTACTAAGCAGGTGAATGGGGATTGAAATGGTAATTCACATTTTCGACTTTTCCAAAACCGCTGTCCAGATTTGATTCCAACTTTGTGGGAATGTACCTTGGGTAGGTCTCTATAAAGTTTGTTCAAATGGTAATGTTCCCGTGATTTTTGGATTTTTCAACTTTCTTATTTTTTTATTTTTTTGGGGGGGTCTTTTTTTTTGCCAAATCTTGAAAAATCTTCTTCTTCTCCAAAAGTGCTTGGCCAATTGATTTACTATTAACTAGGGAGACTTTTTGGTACCTTGAGACCTTAATTTGTCAAACAGGTAGCGCTGTGATCTTCCAAATTTATATTTTTTTTTGCAAAAAAGTGTGTTTTCACTATTTTTCACTTCTGCAAAACGGTTACTCAGATTATGCTGAAACTTGATGGAAATGTCCTTGTAGAAGGGCCCACCAAAGCTGTTCACAAGATGGCATCACTGTGAATCTCCGATTTTTAATGACTTTTTCAATTCGGTTACTTAGTGGTTAATGCATACAGTCCTATTGATTACTATCTAAGTGAATGGGGATGGCAGTGGTAATTCATGATTTTGACTTTTCCACAACCACTGTCCAGATTAACTTCAAACTTAAGTGGGGATGTACCCTGGGTGGAGCTTTGTTAAGTTTAAACAAATGGTCATGCTCCAGTGATTTTTGGAGTTTTTATGAATTTTTTAGTTCATTTTTGGCCCAAATCTTTCAAAATTGCATGGTCCTGAACACTGAAGGGCATCACAGTGGGAGTTACACAGTACATGGGTGACCTTGACGTCATTCTCAAAGTCACAAGGTCACTTATGCGTATTTAACTCTACAGCTGATAGGTTGAGAACTTTGTGAGCCAGGACTTTGATGTTTTACATGGTTATGATCCTCTTTGAGGGCCACACTCAGACAGTACAGAGTGAGCTTGACTTCATTCCCAAGGTCACAGGACAACTGACGTGAAATTTTTAGTGAGGACCTTGATGTTCGCATGTTTTTTTGTTTTTTTTTCTATGAAGGTCACGCTTAGGCAGTATATGAGTGACCTTGACCTCCTTTCTGGGATCCAACATACATAAATTTTACTTTTCACCATAGCTTGAGAACTGCTTGAAGTGGGATCTTGATGTGGCACATGTTAACTAATGTTTTCCATAAAGGTCAGACTTATTCAGTACATGGGTGACCTTGAGCCTGTCCCAAGTTCACAGAGCTACAGTTGTGATAAATGTCTAGGTCAGCTGAGCATAGGCTGTTCACACAGCCCTCTTGTTCTTTAATAGAAGTAACAATTGAACTTGACAAGACAAAACAGGGCTTAAAATTAGCACCAGGCACTGGGCTAATGCTGGTCAAAATTGTGGCTTGCTAAATGCTAGTGGAGATTTTACTGTGGCCAGTGTGATCGTGTCTCAATATATGTTTTTTTTTTATTCAGGAAATATATTAACACTAAACTTGACACCAATATATTTTTTCCTTAATCTGATTTGGCTGGTGATCAAAATTGTCAAATTCCAGGCCTGCAAAAAGTCTGAAGAGAAGTTAAAATCTCGCATTTCAAAATATACAGGAAGCTAAAAATATTTTTAAAAATTAACATTCGTTTGGTAGAAAAAATTATCTCCAGTTGATTTGGTACTAATTCCCTGCTTGCCTGCCCTCATTGTGGTGAATTTATGGTTATATTGCTTTAAAGCAACCTGCGCTAGCAGAGCAGGTCTGCAGTAAATATTGGTTAATACAAATATGTCCTGTTTTAAATGGGGAAAAGTTGCCCAGATGTACATATATGTCCAGGATAGTTTTTAGTTTTTGTTTTGTTTGAGGGTTACTTAAGAAGAGATTCAAATAAATAAGACTAGGCAAGGCCAGTGGCAGTCAATACTTAAGACCAGTGAAAACTCCGACCGGTTTCGCTCTTTGTTCTGAGCTCGTCAGGGAGTGAGTTACTTAAGAAGAGCTTGCCCAAATGATGTCTTCCCACCTCCCAATCAGACTAAGATATGCTGGAACTTTGCATGTCACTTTTATGTACTCCCTGCACACTTCATCTTTTGAAGAGGCTGATGATAAGGACCGGAAACATTTCCCAGTGACAAGAACAGAACAAAAGCAAACATTGTGCACACCTACACAAAACCACAAAGCTTTTAAAGTGATAAAAAATTAAAGTTCACATATCTTTTTATGCACTGTAAAGCTACATGCTTTTTCAGGGATATTTGCTTGTATTTAATATGTGCAGCTTACATATGGTGCCAAGCCGCTCTTTCAATTACACTGTTTCATATTGACATTTGTATGTACATCTACCATTGTTGAATAAATTTGCATACATGGATACGATAACGGGATCACTGGAAATGTATTTGAACAAAATAAATGCAGTGGTGGTATGAACATATGGACTCGGGATAATTGTCCTAGCCTCACTTGACCACAGAGAAGGTTGAGGTTAGCATTCTGACCAGTTAACAAGTCTATGAATTACACAGAGGCAGGGTACCCAACGAAGTGTGACACATGAATTGTGAATGAAACACACACATGTATACACACGCATACACACACACTCACACATATATATATCATGTTTACAGGCACTTTGACACAGCTGTTTCAAGAGGACCTGCGGGGCCACTGTTTTGTTATTGATCTCACAAAATATCGATATGTTGTTGTCGCAAATACATTTTTTTGCCACCAAAACATTGAAAGCTTGGCGCTGATGTAGAGTTACAAGTTGCAAATGAACTTGGGTCTACATAGAGTCAAATTGTCATGTCTGTAATTTAAAAAACCCTCCCACCCTCAACCCCGACAAAGGAAGTTGAGGGGGTATACTGTGCTTGGCTTGTCCAGCTGTCCATCTGAAGCACAATCCTTGCAAGCAAAGTATCTCCCAAGATGCACGGGCTTAATCAAACTCGCGTTTACCTCAGTTTTATGTTTTGGTTTGTTGACTTTGACCTCATTTTCAAGGTCACAGGCCTTGCGTGTGTGCGTGCCTGTGCGTGTCTGACAGCAACAATTGTTCTGGTTTCTGCTGTCGTTTATTATTTTTTAAATTCTATGAGACCTTTAAAGTATTTATTTTAAGTAGAGGCCATCAGGGTGACTCACAGGGGACGATGTTACCATAATATCTAAAAAAAAAAAAAAGATATTCACCGTAGCGCGACCAAATTTTTGTCACAGAAGAACCTTGTGATGGACCAGGTTCCTTTTGAAAACCAGCTTCCTGTTTGAATTTATTAACGTTTTATGAAACTTTAAAGTGCATATTTCGAGGCCGTGTGAGTGGTGTGCACGAGGACACTACCATAATATCTCAACAAGAATCCATCACACGTGCCCCAAGAGCACATCCAAAATTGCTCCTTCATTTCATAGAGAACTGTATAGAAATTGTATGTAAAGTGTCAAACTGCGAAGTCTCAAAAAGAAAAAGAAATTGGAGAATAGAGGGGAAAAAAAATTGTGGGCGCCAAAAGTAGTCCTTTCTCTTAACGCTGTTTTTATCTTGGGGCGGGGGATGTCCCAAAATGCTCTTTTCATGAATGAAGATTATCAAAAGCAGACAACAAATCAGACTGTCATTTCTAGCCAGGGAAGGTACAAGTGCATTACAATTTGTATTCCTACATTTGCTCAAAAAGATATCTGCAACCCCAGATGTCACAGTGACCTGGCGCAAAGTTGCATATAATGGCAGCACACAGTGATGATTGCTGTTCATGGCAAAAGAAGTGCCTGACAAAAGCCGCCCAGGAAGGCATCTGGTCACCCCAAACACTGAGTGGATATTAAGGCAAAAACCTTGTGCTTGACTGTTAAGTGATATTGCAAGAGAATTTTTCACAATGTATTTTGGAACACTGCGCATGGCATGTCTGTGACCAACGAATATTACCTGTATTTGTGAGTTTCATTCAATTCAGCCTGCAGGTAGACATTTATATTTCAGGTGTTTTTCTAAGGATTAATTGCAAAGTGAAATTTGGTTTTGATTTCCATCAATAGAATACAGTGATTAAAATTTCTAAAGAAGTAATGTTCCCAGACAATGATTATTTTGATTTGTTGGATTCTCAAATTTACAAATGAGACATGGATTTTGCAGCCTTGAATTATATACTATTGTAATCTCAGACAGACCCCACAGCCATGCCTGAGCCTTGGCAGTGTGCCAAGTGTCAGAGACCCATCAAATGAAATGCCAGCTTGTCTGCCAATGTGTCCAGATGAAAATGCCTATTTTGAGAGTGTTTACCTGTTTATTGTGTTTTCGGGAGGCAAACCCCAAAGTTGAATTACCCTACAATCCTACCGTGAGCATATGAATGACGATTTTCAATTGATGAACATCATGACAGTTGTATGCATATGAATGTCGGTTCAGTGAGATATTGATTAGTGTGTTGTGACACAGTATGTGTGAACAGTTGGGACTTCAAAATGCCAGGATGATTATTTCCCTCAGAAATGACATTTGATGGGAATCTTCTGGGCATTCAGAGTGGCCAACATGATGAGAATAATTAGTGGAATGAGGGGGGGGGGGCTTTTTTTTTTTAACCGGAAGTGGTCACTCTAATGAATGGAATGCAGAGAACAAGCTATTGAGTACTGAAAAGGTCAGGATACATTGTAACGTGTGCAGATGCTACAACAAGTGACACGTGTACACTGGAGTTGTGCACTGGTGTGGTATTGATGCTGAAGGATGGCACCAATAGTGTGCCGGGGGGGCCCCCAGGTTATTGTTGAGCTTTCAGAGCACATATATGAATCAGCCCAATGAATGATAATCAGTAGATGCATTTGCATGGATAGCATTGACAGTTGGCCAATGATGTCAGTCCAGATCTGTATCTGTGTAAACAGAAAAGTTCAAATTATATGGGGCAAAATATTTAGTATCGGTTTTGGTGGCTGTGTGTGAAAAATGGGTAGAGATACCCAGAAAAAAATTGTCATTCGGTAGGTGAAGAAAAAAAAAAGAAAACCCACAAAACTTCTGTCCAGCATTTTGGTGAAATTTCCACATATTTTGAAGGATGTGAGAACGGTTAGAAATAGGGCTAGTATTTTATAGCAAAACAGCCCAGTAATTGGCGTATATATACACGTATATATTCATCTGTCCTTCTATGACCACAGTGCTTAGAATCAGATTTGTGAAAGAGTTGTGTGTAAGGTCATTGGTGGTGGCATGCCCCAGGTCAGCAGCTTTCCTTGGCACAGGTTGGGTGCAGTCCAACCAGTGGCAAGGAAAGCTATTGACCCAGCTGTGCTGTGACCAGGAATGTGTTTAACTCATTCAGTGCCGAGTCTTTGGGATTTGTCAACATTTTTCCTGAGCCCATTTTGGGCACTGCACTTTGCAATTCTGTTGACCTGGACATTTTTCGTCGGGAACTACAGGCATGCTGGTACTTGAATTGAAAGTCTTTTGGTGAAGAACTTGAATCTGAAAATATTGGGTGATAATAATTCTGATGGGCAGGTAAAGCGTTACTTGAAATTGATTTCTGCTTTGCTGTGCATGAATCAAGTAACAGAGCATGGCAGTTTCCGGACATGTCACCTAATCCCAAGATTATGAGTGGCCTTTTTATTTATAAAGTATAGCCCAAGCCTCTTGCCCTTGTTTATAAAAACAAACCCTTAATTAATCTCCACACACCAGCAACATCTGCATAGTTTATAAATAAGAAAACACTGAATTAATCTTTGCACACTGGGAATCTACACATAATTTAGTAGGTACTCCTAATACTTGATCTGATTATCAAAAATAGTACCTCCTGTGGAGCTCCTGTGAAGATGCAGAAATAGACGCTGCATGTTTGGCCAGTGTGCTTTGTTGTGACATTGACCCTCTCTCCCTTGGCAGACTGTTTCCCTTGAGCAAAAAAATTGAGATAAAAACAGAAGTGGGTGCCATTTGACTCCACACACACACACACACACACACACACCCAGATTTCCAGGGGGGCGGGGGTTAACGTGATGTAATTGTTATATCTGTACAATACGTGTGGGTGCGTGCGTGTGTGTGTAGTAGTTTTATATGTAGGAGTTTACTATTTTTAGATGTTAGATTAACCTGCAAGAAATTAATTTGCTTGAAAATTACAAGTGTTCCGTGACATGGCTTCCCCCAACAGTAGGCCAGAAGGCATGTGAACTGATTCCGTATTACCACCATGGGAATAAAATTATGCAGAGTAAGGCTCATGAATGTGGATAGGAGCAAAAAGTCCCGTTAATTATTGATCATTTTGCTTTGATCAGTAAACAGGATTTTATAAACATTTTATGTACATGCATAGATGTATGTGTGCACGTATGGAAACAGGTACACTGCTATTGATTGGTTTTTCGTTGTGTTAAGGTCTCACTTTTTCCATTGGCACTGCGTCATACATTGTGGGTGATTCATTCATGAATGAGTGTTGAAAGGCAGTATGATATTACAGTTGATAAAAACAGGTCGCATAACTACAATGTCAAAATTACAATAAGATCAGGCGATGCGCTTCACACATGGTAACTGTCTGGAGTTTGCGTTAAAGTTATTGTCAGGAGAGGAGACAAAGGTTGCCAAATTTGTCACCAGGAGCATAGATTTCTGTAAAATGTACATGGATGCATGAGAATCACTTCTAAGTGTATCCCTCTCATTTTTGTCCCCAGCACCCATCATTCAGAAATACATGTGCAACACAAAATATTTTTCATTTTACCATGATTCCTGGTTAATTCATCTTAGAAGTTTACCTCATGAAGGTCCGCAAGTGAGGATTTATTAAAATTGTTAAGGATTCACTGAACAATGAAAGAATGGGTAGAGCAGGGTCCCAGTAAAAGATTATTTAAAAAAAAAAAAAATGGCTCATTTGTGAAGTTTTATTGGGAAGATGCAGTCAGTTGTAAAATTGACTGTAAATTTGTTGTGACTTGTCACTGTGGAATAAAATTTTGAGTCTTTGAAGTTGATGGGTCATGGATCAAGGGCCCAGCCTAAACTAAGTGGGCAGGATTGTAAAGGTGCGAGGTGTACAGAGCATCTTTTGTTGAACCACTCGAGTCACCCCACAAAATTTGCCTGTGCCTCGTGTATATTACAAATAAAACCAAAGCAAACGTATCCAAAACAAAAACAAACAAACAAAAAACAGACAAATAAAACAAAAGAAAAGCACAGACAAGAAACAAACACTCCAATCTGGAGGATGGTGGGGGTGGGAGTGTGTGTGTATGTGTGCCCAATTGGGGGGGGGGGGAGATTTCTTCCATCTCTGAGCTGTGCTTTATTTATTGTTACCTCAGCTGACTTGTCAGTCAGCTGAGGTTTTTTGAGGGTCCATCGTCCGTCGTCCGTCCGTCCGTCCGTCCGTCGTCCGTCCGTCCGTCGTCCACAATTCACATTTTCGACTTCTTCTCAAAAACCGTCAGCCAGATTCACTTCAAACTTGGTGGAGATATGCCTTGGGTGGGTCTCTACCAAGTTTGTTCAAATGGTCACGGTCCAGTGATTTTTGGATTTGTAATGAATTTTTTTCGTCTTTTTTGGGTAAATCTTAAAAAATCTTCTTCTCCGAAACCACTCACCCAATTGCTTTGATATCACACAGGAACACTCCCTGGGACTCTTAGTTCTTAATTTGTTCACCAGGTGGCGCTGCAAAATTTTCCTAATTTTTTATGAATTTTTGTGTGTTATAGCTATTTTCGACTTCTTGTCCAGAACCATCACTCAGATTAAGCTGAAACATGGTGGATATATTCCTTGTAGAAGGGTCAAACAAATTTGTTCACTATGTGGGAATGCTGCGGATTCCTGATTTTTAACGATTTTTTCAATTCGGGTACTTATCGGTCAATGCAGCTTTCCTATTGATTACTATGGAAGTCAATGGGCATTCTAATGCTAATTTACATTTTTTACTTCTTCTCCAAAACGGTCATCCAGATTAACTTCAAGCTTGGTGGCAATGTACCTTGGATGGGTTTCTACCAATTTTGTTCACGTGGTCATACTCCAGTGATTTTTGGATTTTTAATGAATTTTTGTTGTTGGTTTTTTTGGACAAATCTTAAAGAATCTTCTTCTCCGAAACTGCTAACCCAAATGCTTTGATATCACACAGGAAGACATCTAGGGACTCCTTGTTGTTAATTTGTTCACCAGGTGGCGCTGCAGTTTTTTTCTGGTTTTTTTTGGTGAATTTTTGTGTGTTATAGATATTTTCGACTTCTTCTCCAGAACCGTCACTCAGATTAAGCTTACACATGGTGGATATGTTCCTAATGGAAGGGCCAAACAAAGTTGTTCACTATGTGGGAATGCTGCGGATTCCTGATTTTAGCTCAGCTGACTTGTCAGTTCATAGAGCTGTGGGGTCACAGTGCAACATACATGAATTTATACTCTTCATTATAACTTGAGAACTACTTGAACTTTGATGTTGCACATGTAAGTGTTCTTCTATAAAGGTCAGACTTACTCAGAACATGGTGTCCTTGATCCTTTCCCAAGTTCATAGAGCTGCAAGTGTGATGAATGTCCAGATCAGCTGAGGCTCGGGCTGTTCACACAGCCCTCTTGTTCCTGTTTAAAAGACCTGCCTCTGTGGCAAACACACACATATGTATATATATACATATATATATATTTTCTGGTCTGTTTGTTTACAGGAGCCTTCATCATTCCCTACATTATAATGATGTTCCTCATAGGCATGCCACTGCTGTTTATGGAATATGCTTTTGGTCAGTACTTTGGCGTAGGAGGCCTAACAATATTCAAGAGAGTGTGCCCGATGTTTCAAGGTAAGTTTGTGCTTTTAGCTTTTTCACATACGTTCAGGGCTCGACTCAGATTTTTCATTGCCTGCCCATTAACCCTCTACCCCCTTGGATGGAGGCTGAGTGTGAGATTGAGTCAACAGCCAGGGAAATCTGTTTAACGTCGGACATGTTTTCTTGACAGGACTTGTCTACATTATTCACTAAAGTTGCTTTTTATTAGTGATGAAATGAGGGGAAAAAACATTAAAGCCGGCGGGACAATTTTGGCCGGTTGAAGACGGAAGGGTTTTGGCAGTTTTCAGCTAACGTTGGCAGGTCGGGAGCTAACCCCCCAGTGACCTCTGACCTTTAACTTGTCCCAGGCTAAAATTCACTGATCTCCGGACAATCCTTAATGTCAAGCTGTGGCACGCTGCTGCCTACAGGACTGGTCTGCAGTCCAGCTTACCTGCAAAGCAGTTTTTGTTGTTGACGGCCAAATTCTAGAGCATATACTTTGTGTAAACTGAATGAAATTCCACTCGTGGTAAAGAGTTCAAAAACAAAAAGAGCAAAGATCAAATTTCAACATGCGGGAGGATTTGTGAAAGTGTGTTTCGGTGTTGCTATCTGGACTTCACAACATGATCTTTGGTCCAAAAGAATGTGTGCGATCAGAAGTTAATCCTATACATTACAGTGTTTGGCTTGAAAGTTGTTTGAAGTCCAAGTACACAGTGGCCCCTGATCGCATTGCCAAGGTCCTCTAAAGTTCTTTTAGTTACCTTTACATGTAAGAGCCCATAGGTGTTCCTTTAATTTTCAATTTAACTGAATTTTTTTAAAAAGTCACTAACTTGGGATAAAGTAAACATAAAACAAAATACTTCAATGTGCTGCCTTAGTTATAACTACCGAAGTGATAGGGTGAAAGTCTGTGATCTTGGGTGTGGAGAGGATCCTCCATAGGATGTTGATTTTCAGCATTTTTTTTCTGATATTGGACCGTGTTGAAGTTGCCCCATTACAGAGATACTTTGTCAACAGATGGGACTGCCGCACCAGGTTTGACTGCACTTCAGTTTCGGCCTATATTTTTCAGTGAAAATTGTTAGACTGGATCAAAACTCTTGTGCTTTCTTGACAAATATTGATCAATACACACTACAGATTTGTGACAGAAATATATGCAGGCTGACAAAAATCGCACTGTCTCACCCATGGTGCAAGAAGTTGGTGGGTGCTGCAGTTAGACCAGTTTGTTTTTACGAAGCATTGAGCTTTCACTTTTATGTAAGTGCGTACACTAGGTACAGTAGCCTAGTCAACCCCTTTTTATTTTGCTTGTTAATTGTGTCGAGTTAAATACTAGTAGTTTGGAACACTTAGTACTGTTTGGTCTGAGCGTGAAACTGGTCGGAAGCTAATTAGGTGCAATTTAGATAGTAAGGTGTGATCCCTGCAACAGGCAGGTGGAAGATCGGCAGAACTACTGCCAGAGGGTGAGAGATTGGGGTAGGAGGGCTATCAGCCTGTTGATCTTAAGTTGAACCACTCCTTTCAACTGAATGGCCACCCCTCCAAACAAGCTTTGATGTTACACAATGTTAACTAAGAAACCAATGCGGATGTTTGTGGGGCAAGGATCTTGAAAGCCTCTGCTTGCTAGGGCTGGGCGCTGTTGAAGCACCGACAGAAAGGGACTTGTTAATTTGTATGCATGCCACCAATATAATCCCTTATTAAAGTTGCTGGGCATTATTTGGTCAGAGTGTTTGAAATTTTTGCTGCTTTTTGGTTCAACAAAAGCCATAGAGGGTTTGGACCTAGATGTGTGTACATGCAGGTTAAAAGTCATGAACGAGGGTGTGGGTACAGGAACGAAAAACTGGGAACTCTTTGACCAGTAACTAGCAGAGTCCTCTGGTGGCCATTTGGTAGCATATTGGTGGCAGAAAGTGTGTGGCGAGACTTGCCCATTGAAGTCCTTCTTGGGGTCAAATACAAAAGCTGCATAACTTGGTAGTGACACTTTAGTGCACATATATGTGACAACATATTTTTATTTTTGTAAGAAGTATTTGTGTATATATGTGATTGATCTCAACTCAAACAACTTGCATGTGCTTAACAACAAAATTTCAAAAGTACTGATAGAAAGGGATCTTAAAAATGAAGACTCGTTAACTTCTGTGCACTAAACATGTACTCCAGAAACCGGTCAGGATCAAGTTCGGTGGTTGCCTCACTAGTGCTTGTAGACTCTCTTCTTTTCTCATTTGTCAAGCGCAGACCTGTATTTATATAACAGGATGATCAGGAGGCAACAAAGTGGGACAACAGGTTAACCTCAAGCTGAACCCCGTCTGATCTGTTTTTGCCGTGTGTTTGTGTTTGCCTCTGCGTTTTTGTGGGAGAGACAGTGAGAGTGTGTGCTTGTGAGATGATATATATATTTATCTGGAATGGTTTTTTTTTTTTTTGCATATCTTAGTTTGTGTGGACCCTGCAACTTAAAATTGACAGGCACTGCAAAATAAATCAATCAACCAATAATTTTTTTTAGTCCACATGTACATGTAGAGGTAATAATTGCTTTGAGAATGATGATATAATTCAAAGACAAAACTTCACGTTTTTCAATGAAACATTTGGTGATTCATCACTGCTAAGGAATTTAATATTTGAAGAATAGTATAGGTCATAAAACTTAGATATATCATGCTTATTCACACAGTTGCAAGCAGCTTGTGTTTTTTTTTTTTTTTTTTTTTTTTTTTTTGTGCTTTTGAATTTAACTGTAAAAATGTATGTATGCATGTATGTATCTGTGTTTTGATATACAAATTCAATGCAAGAAAAAAATAATACTTGAATACACAATAGCAAAAGATAAGTGTGAGAATTTTTTATTCGAGTGGCAGATATCCAGGGACCCATGGTACCACAAAATTTTGGCCTGGTCAAAGTTAGTTTTCAGAAAGGTGGGATATGTATATGATGTGTGAATTCTTTAAGGTAACTTAAGGTCAGAGATAAAACAGGCGCCAATCGTGCTTCGTTGCCTGTTCAGCACTGAAGTGCAATGCAAGTTTCCGTATATACTCACCCCATGTGCCCGAGCTTGGCTTGCATTTCCATGTGTACACAGGCTCAGGAATACATATTTAGAGAGCCTGAATCCACATTATAAATAGAGCATACTAGCCATGCTGGCTGGTGAAGCAGACGGGAGAGGCCGTGAATCACATTGACCTCACATTGTATCGGGGACAAATTTAGTGTGTGAGATAAAATAACAAGCTAGGAGATATTCATACACACTTGCATGGGCAGGCACGAGTGCGTAGATAAAACACAAGATTGTTTGTATTGTTCATTTGGAATTAACATATTTGCAACTGGTGTAACAGATGGCTTCATCTGGAAGTGTGTGTGTTGCACAGTTTGAGCTGTCTGGGGAATGGGAGTGAAAATGAAGGGCACCCTAGTGCATTGTGGGTAGTTTATCCTCAGGTCACTAGGGTAGTCTGCGACCTCAGCAGTGGAATCTAGGGCATGCTGACACGGTGGGGGTAGCGGGGAGGCACATGAAGAATTACGGAAATACAACAAGCTGCCGTCTTGTCCTTAGTTTACCCCCAGACTTCGCCAGCCCCTCATGAATTCTTGATCAATATATTGCTGCAGCAGCAATGCAGGCCCAGGCTGGTAATCAATGTACACATACGCACAGGCAAGGTGGCCAGAAATAGCATGCAGCATTTATTATGATGATAATCTGGATGCCAGTTTTATTATAATAAATGGACAGTGCCATGTCCTGTGTCTCTTTGACGGGGGACCAGCCTGAGGGCTGTTCACAAAAACACAAAACATGCCTTTAGGCTGTGGAAAACATTGATTCAGCGTTTCACTGGAAGGAGGTGGCCATTTATGTAGTGGCAACAATTATGCTGTCAAAGAGTGCATTGAAATTTATTGAGTCACCTCAGCTTAATTCAAAAAGTCTCTCCAAGTTCACAGGTAGACTGTTGAGCGGGACATGATGTAATTGGCAGTCTCGTACTGTCAGACAAGGTGTGTTTGTACCGAATTGTAAATGTACTTATTTTCACAGTTTCTGCATTTCAAGCATTTTAACTGGAAGTTTCAATTTCCCTTATTATGGACATATATCCTATTGAAAATATGCTAAAATATACCATTTCATTGTGTTGTTATTTTCAGTTTTGTGCCATGGGCAACTGTGAAAACAAGCAAAATTAAAAATACAGCAAAAATTAAGAGATTAAATTTAGGGTGCCACTAAATTGTGCGTGGAAAGCTGTCCGGGTTGGGGCTACTGCAGTGCTCTCCACATATCCCGCTTGCCTGCGTTTTTGCTGGCTACTCCTCTTGTGGATTGCCAGATGCTTTATCAAAGTGTGCACATGGAAAGATGAACAACTTTAAAGAACATAGTGCTGGCTGCTTGTAACAAAATGGCCTGGTTCTGGAAACTTACAATGTGGATCACGCCGTACCCAAAGTTGTATAATTCAAGTGTCACGTTTGTATCTTGATAGACAAAAATTGAGACGCAGCAGAAAATGCTGCAAAACTTTTATTCCATGGTGATTCATTTGAAATGCCAAAGCAATGGGATAATTGAGATTGCTTTCCTAATCGTATGTTCCCAGTGAATTGCACTATGCTCACCAATTGTAACGTGGCATTTGATTTTGGTAGTTCAAAGTAAGTGGTTACCTACCCATCATTCAGGTTGCCTTGAGGTTACCACATTTCATTGTCTGAAGAACTTTCTTGAGTTCACCATGATAACTTTTCTTTTAAGGAGAAGTTATAACAGCTTACCAGTAGGTTTCAACTTTAAAATTTCAGGAGACCTCAACTCTGGTCCTTACCTCTGCTCTTTACTTTGTGGCCTGGCATCACTGGAAGGGGCACAGAGAGGAAGAACTCAAGGGGTTAATAATGTGGAAGTGTTGCGGGATAATTGGCTTTTTGGGAGGAATAAGTTGACTGATGAGAGTGTGTGTGTGAACTTTATAATCTTTTTAATTGCATCTTTGCTCTCAATCATTTGCTTTATTTGTTTATTTCAGTGATTTTTTTCATATGGTCCTGTATTGTTGTCTGATAATAAAGTCATTCATCAATCTTTGATGCACCCATATCTTATCTTGCAATTTTGCTCTGTCATTCAATGCAGTGGGTTGTCCTACATGGCTGTGGTAACCATTCATTCATAAAAACCATCATTCAGCCACAAACAGGGTAGGGAGGGGGAGGGAGGGGGGGGAGAGGCAGAAAATGAGGAAAACCACTGTGTACTCATCTGTTGCAGTTATGTGGTCAAGCCCCTTTTTCATCATTTGTTGCAATTGAGCCAAACTGATTAAATGTGTTACACATGTACTGCTCTCCCAGTGAGAGCCCCTGCTCTTAAAATTCAGACCCCTCTCTGCTCCCAACCCTTCTGGGATCAAAAGAGGTAAACATGAGACTGACTGTTCTACATTTAAACATCTGTTTATGATATATCATACTTGCAGTATTGGAAATATACACTGTGTTACTCTCAAAAGAGAGACTCGTTTTACTGCATGATGTTGTGAGTGCCCCAGGCACTCGTTGGGACAGATACGGTATGCAGGACATGCTCCGTAGACCAAGCTCAGACAGATCTTCCCAAGCTGGCACGCCACGGTTTGACACGCCTAGTGCTTAATTAACGTAACTGCGGCAGATGCTTACTTTTGTATGCGGGGAGGGGGTGGATGAACAATGCAGGTCATTGGGTACGTGCACTACGGGCATTCCTGTGTGTTTCGTTTAAGCCAACCCCAAAACATCAAATAGTGTTGACTAAGTAAGTTTGAAAATAAATTTATGAAATTTTGACCACCATTATGTAATTCTATAAGTAAAAAATTGATTAAAACTTGATTGAATTTAGATAAAAGCACGGCCTAGCACCAAGGACCATTTTGATACTCCCATTTTGAAAGGCAGAAATAGTCTGGTCATAAAATTATTTTGGAGGGGGTAACTTCATTTTTGAAGGGGGAAAAATCCCATCACACAGTCACCGTTGTTGTGAATTTTTTCGACTTGAGCTGTTCAAGCTGATGAAAATTTCATGAATACAATTCCACACAGTTCATGTGATCTTCAGGAATGCCTTAAATTTCACTTTGGCTTTTCTGAGCATTGTAAATGTGTAAAAACTGGACAAAGTGAGTGATTGACACACCGCTCTGGCTGCTAAATGAAAGTGTTGAAAAGCACATCACCAACATTGGAGTGGGTCATGTAGATCTGGAATGTTCACAAAATTAAAAGTTGTCGTGTTTCAAAAGTGCTAAAAGCCCAGCTGTTTACACTCTGATTTTCATACAAACACGTCTGTAGCATTGGCATTTCATGAAATATTGTCGGAACTGACCTGACCCCAAAATATAACTCCGAATGGATTGAATTGCAAGATGTTTCAAGCTTAACTTTTCTTTTTTTTTTCTCTTTTGCATGATGGTTAAATCATCCCAGAATGTATGCTTTTTTAAAGAGGGATGACAGACAGACATGTCGGACAGGATATATACAAAAACAAAAACCACCTGCTGCATGTGTGGAAATTTCCACTGCTGCAACATTTGCACAGCTCTGTTCTGATGCACTTTTGTTCCCATCTGTGAAAACACAAGGGAAATGGGAACCTTTGGGTGAACTTCCTGTGTGATTGTCAACAAATGGTTTTGTCAAAGCACTTTGATGCGAGTTCTTGTTACTGTGCTCTTGACTTCATTCTCAAAGTAGAATATAACCTGAAGGAACGCAAGGTAGACAGATAGAGATTTGTTTTGACTACATGTTGGCGGGGGTTTTAGTTTCAATGCCAGGTGGTCTTTTTAGCTCTGCTGACCAAAGGCGGCGGAGCTTATGTAATCGCGGCTGTCTGTGTGTCCCTTGTAAATTTTTTCCTTGTGGACCTGAGACAGTCTACAGTTTTCAAGATTGCCCTACACATGTATAACTTTCCGGACTTACCAAGCACCTATAAAAATCTAGGTCGAGTTCCATATCTGTGGTGCCACCTATAGTATTACATAATATATGGGCCAAGATGGGAAAATGTTGAGAGTGCTACTTTTGAAAGAGGAGATGAGTCATCACAAAACTTGGCAGGAATGTCTGGGAGGCTAAAAGACGGAAACACCCTGAAATTTAGTAGCACCACCCATAGTATTACAAAAGATACGGACCAAAATGTGCTGAAAACACATTAAACTGTATGTTGGGACAGGAGAAGGCTTATGATACCACATGGAGGGGTCCCCCTCTTATAAGGCCACCCCAAATGCAGCCAAAAATTGGCCTTAAAATAGGGGTGACCTCTCTTGAGGGGGAGAATATAGTGAAAATACCATACTTTCTGCACAAGAATGCTGACCTATCAAGAAGGGTGGCCTCTGGTGAGAGGGGCCTTATAAGAGGGGGACCACTGTATACCACAGATGTGTATCATATTATGTAGAAGTTTTATACATATGTCCTGCATAATACAATATTGAGGCACAATAATGCTTGTCACCAGATGTACCACGGATGTATATCCTAAATAAAAGTTTTACACTGCATAATATGGGTGACCTTGAGCTACTTTCTCAAGGTCACCGAGGGAAGTTTATCTCAGGAGATAATTTTTTTTGTTTTTGTTTTGGTCATGTAAGATCTGGGCTTGTGGAAATATATCGATGTACCGTAACAGGAACATTATACAGACAAAAGTCTCATGCTGTGGAGTCCTAGTGGTGCCATTAGTGTTAGTAAGTGGAACTAGCATCCCAGACCTGTATTAACAGTACATTGAGTTTGACCATAACTTTCAATCCAAATTGAGATGGAACTGAGAGATCTACACCAGATGTGCGTTAGACCAACAATAAAATTTTGTAAAAGTTTTGGGTGACCTTGCGATAATGCATTGAGATAGAACTGCCAAACGTACGCCAAATATGCATCAGAGCAGTGGTCAAATTTCACAATATCTTGCGTGACCTTAACATATTGTTCAGGGCCATTAAGCACTTAAGTTGCCTCCAAAATAGACCCAAGCTGCGTATTTCGTCCACTCCACTCACGGAACTTGGTCTGCTTTGCAGGCAAGCACTTGAGAGAAGGACGCTTAATTCAGTGTTTATAAAGAGTAAGGGGAGTGAGACCAAAAATGTGTGTTCCTGTCAAAAGTTTAATGTTGCATCACATGGATGACCGTGACTAATTTCTGAGGGTTGAAAACGGAATGCATTTCAGGAAATGAATTTTTAGTGATGGGCAACAGATTAAATGTCAGCAAAGCATAAGGCCCATGGGCCTCTTGTTTAATCTGGTCTGGTGGAACAGACATAACTGTGTCTCTGATTCTGTGGTAAACTTCGCAACAGCACCACACATGGTTTGCTTATAGTTTTATTTAAAACAGTTATGTATGGTTAAGGGGGGAAAAAAAAGAAAAACAAGGGTGTTATGATATATCCTCATTTGTCCGAGTTGCTTTTTTACCTATGTTCTATTGCTTGTTCATGCAGAAAGTCACATACCCAGTCCCATAGAGAGAGAAAAAAAAAAAGATGAAAGAAAAGAAACAAATGCGTAATATTTCAATGTCCAGATCTTATTACATTTGGTAAGGGTTGTGGTAACCGCCAATGTTTTCCCAGTGTACTGGTGAGTTACAACGTCAGTGAAAGGTCATGTCAAGTTGAATTGAAGGATTTAAAGAACAGACTGAGAGGGGCAAGTGAGTGCTAATGACATCCAGAAAAATCGTTTTCTGTCGCACGATCTTCAAGCCCATTCTTCAGTGCAGCACCACAAGTGGTTCAAAAACAATTTCTGAAACCTTGCAAAAAATTAGAGAATTTGAACTCTGTACAGGGAGCGATTTTTCCCAGAACAGGTATAATATTTTATTGCATGCAGCCAGGATTGCACGTTTTCAAATCTCCTCATGGAAGGATTGTTTTCTCAAGGATAAATGTGCCTTGCAACTCCTGATCAGCAGGCAGGGCCTGCACAACAGGTTAACACCTTTGCTTTGTTGGAAATAATGAAGATTGGGGGAAGGGGGGGGGTGGAGGTCTGGAGCAGGTGAGAGAAGACACAACTTGTGTCTTTCTGTCTGTGCAACCTCAAACTTGACCAGCAATACCTGGGGGGCCAGTGATCGGTACTCTTGACCTCTGGTGACAATTTAAGTCTAAATTTTTTGGAAACTAGAGGTTAGTTTGCAAACTGAGGCAGCCAACCCTCTAACTGGACAGTTATCTTTTGGTAACTTTTGACAACACTGGAGATAAACTATTGCAATGGGGAGCAAAAATTACAAACAATATGTGAGCTCAAGATACAGATTTAGTCTCTGGCATTTTGGCATGTAAAGGGCATTTACAGAAGCTGTAAATACCGCTGGCTGTTGACAGAAGTAACTTGGCTCCCATCTGAAGTCACTGACCAACGACTGTGTGCTGTCCAGGATGTTAAATCTGAGCAGGGGACCACAAAACCTAGGCTAACCTGTATTCAGTCATATGCATGGTGACTTGGTATGGGAACTTCCATCATGCAAGTTGTGGCTTTTTCAGGCTTAATGTTGATTTGGGTCTGGTTCCACAGAGTAAATATAAACGAGCACACATGGCACCTTGGGGGAAGATAAAAAAAAATCCAAGTTCTAAAAAAAAAAAAATTGGCTAGACACCTTCTTACACCTCTGGTTGTGTGAGAGCAAGCCTCGGTGCCGTTTGAAGGACTTGATGTGTGCCTTAAACATGATTTGAGCTGAAAACAGGGTCTGGCATACATGTGTCCTCTTCTTACATGGCCACTGATCTCAGCTTCAGGGAACAAAAAGTGCAAAAGTTTGTATTTTAATTAGTTAATCTGGACACTGTGTTACTCATCTGGATTCAAAATCTTGGGAGCATCAGGGGTCTTCTCAGCAAAGTACATTAACCCTATCAGGTCAAATGGTCCAAAAAAGGGCCCAGATGTCAATTGACATCTGCCTGAACATTTTTACTTAAATTTCTTGCTATTTGAGAACGTATCTCCTGAGATTTGTGTGTAAGACCACCCATGATTACACACCCCTCATCAATGGGTTTCTCCTTGGCATGGGTTGGGTTCAAAGCGCCCAACCCATGCCAAGGAAAACCACTGATTGAGTCGCACTTAACCAGGAATGGGTTAATGTACATATGTAACATAGATGAACACTGATAAGGTGCATTTGCCTATTTGTTTCCTCTAAGGCAAAGGCTGTCAAAGCAACACCTTGTGTGGGATAACAGAATGCGTGAAAGATGTTTCTCCCAGTTCACTCGGTTCAGATTGTGGATGCATGTCATTTCAATCCAATGGAAAAGTGACACAGGCTGTCCTGCTGAAGTGACTGTCTGGTACTGGTTTGTTTCTTTTTTTATGCCCAGTATATCACTTTTGTGACAAGGAATTTAAAAAGAGAAGAAAACAGAGGGAGGGGGTGGGGAGAGCAGGGATGCTATTTGAGGAGGCATGGATGAGGAGTATTACAGAGTACAAGCCGGCCATCAGATAATCTATCTATATTTAGCATTAAAAAAGCTACAGATTTGCCTGGGAAGCAGAAGACATGCTCACAGACTTTTAACTCATTTCAGATGTAAAGTTGGCTTTTCAGGTCTTGGCCAGTAGCTTTTCCATTGCCTGACTATTATGTCCCGGGAAGGGCAGCTGGAGTGTGACTTAACGGGCAGTTTAAGGCCTTTAGACTAGACATACATGTGTCAATACTGGAATGAACATTCTCGGAGGGATTTGGTTATCCTATTCCCGAACTAATTACCCCGGGAGGGAAAATCCGGCAGAGTCATGATATGAGTTAAAGATGGCTCCGTTCCAGTAATTCTCGGAAAAAGAGGTGCAAATTTTTACTAGCAGCATGCCAAAGCCTGCCTGCTGATGGCGGGCCACAGGTGCCAGCCTGTGCATACATTATGACTAACCCTAAGGAGAAGCCACTCTGCACGTCTATACTGGGATGGCTGCAATGCGATACCCACTGAGGGCCTGCCAGAAATATATACACATGGTGTCTACCTGTGCCCTGGCCTGGTCTGCACAAACAGTGAGCTGTATCTCCAGTGTGGATCACCAGCCACACTGGAGAGCTTCCCTTTTCACTACTCTGAGGATATTGGTTGTAAATTACAGTGTGACCTCAAAAATGGAGAATTTGATCCTATCCCACTCAAATCACCCGAAAACGTTGGGATGTAAATTGTCGTCATCTTCCTTAACGTTTTCACTTAAATTTCTTGCAAGAGAAAACATTTTTGCTGATGTTTGTGAGACCATTTAGCTAGGTGAGTAGCTGTCCTTGGCACACGTTTGGTGCAAGTGCACCAAGGAGGGCTATTGACTCTGTTGTACTCTGAGCAGGTATGGGTTAAAGTAAAGAGATAACCCACTGACCTGGGATTTTCAAGGGATTTAACAGGAAACATGAGTACTTTTTTATTTGGCCTTCATGGGGGGGGGGGAGTGGAGGGAGGGTGATGACATCTCAAATTGGGTTTACTCTGTCAAGGCCCACAATGACACACACTCTTCAGGTACAGTGAGATCTGAAATATTCTGATATGATATGGACCAAGGTCTAGTAATTAATAAGCTTGGAGGGGGAGGGGAGAGAATATTGATTAAAGAAACGTGGGCACACTAGAAGCTGAAAGTGTGGACATTACCCTGTACCCTTATCATATGGTGACCTTATGAATGCTGTTGCGGGGTTTTTGCTGAGTATGTTTGATTTCGTGACAACCTCTGAGCAAGTTTTTCATAATCAAACTCGTCCTGGACACTAGCATATACACTGTAAGTATAAAAGGCAAACTTCTTCAGGACGCTGAGAACAAAAGGCATTCAAACGTCCTGAAAAATTGGCAAATCTGCAACTGTGCTCTACCATAGACCGTTATCTGGATTTCAAGTGGGGCACTGTCATTCCATCCAAAAATGAGGGTGTTTTAATATCCAGTCCTTCAATTGTATGTCCTGGTTTGGTTTTCTCTGATGACCTTTTCATTCGTGATTCACTCAAAAAAAAAAAAAAAAAAAACATTCAGCATGTTACCCAAATGATGTGCATAAGTCCAGATGGTTTGTCTGATTGATTTTTTATTCTTTTCCTTTTTTTTCTTCCTTCTTTTTTGAAAGTTGGCAATGTCTGACATAAGCTGATGTCAAATTGTCTGCTGGAGAGTTCTGTGCAGTTGCATACTACAAGGGAACCAAGCTG
This sequence comes from Hermodice carunculata, assembly GCA_964020975.1. Taxonomy (NCBI): domain Eukaryota; kingdom Metazoa; phylum Annelida; class Polychaeta; order Eunicida; family Amphinomidae; genus Hermodice; species Hermodice carunculata. The sequence goes on along the minus strand of OZ026623.1, from coordinate 84,927,755 downwards.
CCATTATGTAAAAGCCTCTGTGGGCACTGGGTTGAATGGATCGATTCAAACGATTTCATTATCAAATAAGTTGTTGGTCAATTAGGACCATCTTTCTGTCAATGGAAATCCTTTTGAAAAGAGGGAAAAGGTCGGGCACTGTGTCAAAGGTCTTGGAATTGCTCAGAGCAAAATTGTTAAATAAGAAGGTATGAAGTGGGGCTTTGAGCCAATTTGAACACTTTGTAACAAAACAGAGTCTGACACTTTGCAAAATGAACTAAAAGATCTTGTCATTGTGATAGAATTTAGACCCCACACAGGAGAAAGTAGACGAGACATTATTTTCTATTGGATAGATAGCCATTCACTGAAACGGGAATCTTTATCAGAGAGAAAGTTGTCATATGTATACTGAAGAACTGTCCTCACAATAGTAGTACACGGGTGTGGCCCTAAAAAGGGGTTTTAAGGTACAGACAAATGAATGGGCTTCCCCCAGCAATCTGGTCTCCCTCCTTTTTTCTCATCCCCTTTCATTTCGTTTATTAATTATGTTGTTGCTTGGGACAGAAAGCAGAATAATAGAAATAAGTGAGCTGTCCAGGCCCCTTATATAGATCGTTCCCATGAAGTACCACATTTCTTGGGCCTATGGCCCTGAAATATATTTATTTTTTGAAAATTATCTTGCCAGTGTTTTTGCGATTCACAGTGGAAACTGATTACAACACTCCAACATCCAACATATTCACTTAACACACGTAAGTCTTAAGAGCCTACTAGTCAAATTTCATGGCCTTTCAACTCATTTACCTGACACCTTCAGATATATCTGACATGTTTAGCAGCTAACAGATGGTGTCATCAAAATGAGCTTGATATCACTGTTTAGGCCTCTACAGCAGAGAATATTAGGTCTTGCTTAAATCTGATGTCTATCCAGTGGCTGTGACAGGGATCTTTGTTTCGTATGTGCTTCCTGCCCATGTAATGTTGAGGCACCAAGTTCATCATAGCGGAACAAAACAAGTAGTTTCCTTATAACAGTACAAGAAATGGATGATAACCTGGTTGGGTCGTGGTCATTTGACTTCTGGCTTTCACTTGAGGTGATTTGTTGCTCATGAAAGTGACACTGGGAAGCAGGGAATCAAGGTTTTCATCCAGAAACCACTGCCCAGGTCCATACTAACTTAGTTGAAAGGGGTTCATCACAGAAATCACTGGCCAATTGTTAGGACAAATTGAGTTGAAACATGAAAGTTGATACTTTCAGGAATACACTTTTTTTGATTGTCCCCAAATTTTAGACAACGTGGGTAAATATTCTGGATAGTTGTGTTGAGTATACAAACCTCGACGCAGGTATTATTGTCTGGTGCATTATCTTGATTCTTTACCTTTTGGCTGCTCTTAAAAAAAAAAAAAAAAAAAATTAGAAAAGAAGATTTTTGATTTGCTTCCAAGCAAATCTGTCTGTGTGCCTTCAAAATTTGTAAATATTAAATGCTACAACTTTTATCCTTCGGCACATCACATCACATTAAGCTTATGGCTGCATGCAAATTTCAATGTTCAAATGACCTTGGCCTTTCACCTTTACAGGTGATATGTAATGTGTACAGTGTTACAATACCCTACAATTTACAGCAACATGAACGAAATCGGATGAAAATATACCAAGTTATGACAAGATGAAACGTTCAAAGGGCCAAGTGACCTTGACCTTTGCCCTTTTGAGGTAACATGTTCTTATAAAATGTGCAGTGTTGCAATACCTACAATTTGAATCTAACATGATTAGAATCGGATGAAAATTGGCCAAGCTATGACTGGATAAAACTTTCAAAGGTCCAAATGACCTTGACCTTTGACCTTTAGAGGTCACATGTAAGTTTCAAAAATGTGCAGTGTACATTAGCTACAGTTTGAGCCCAACATAGTCAAAATTGGATAAAAATTGACCAAGTTATGGCTAGAAGAAAGGCACCACCAAAAGTGGCCTTTGACCTTGAAATGACCTTTGACCTTGAGTTGACCTCTACCTGAAGTAAACCTTGACCTCAAAAATGACATTTTGGGTGAAAATTGATCTTTGACCTTGACATGACCTTGACATTTTAGATGACCTTTACCTTGCCATGATCGAACTCCTATACACTCGGAACCACATCTCCTACAGTATATAAGATATTGGAGATTTAAAGCTTTAATTAGCCCTCATTTGCATAATTTTGAAAAGCATGACCTCTCATTATAAAAAGGCCAGACTTTATCTATAGAAGTAACAAATTTGCCGTGAGTGAGTGAGAGTGAGTGAGTGAGTGAGTGAGTGAGTGAGTGAGTGAGTGAGAGAGAGAGAGAGAGAGAGAGAGAGAGAGAGAGAGAGAGAGAGAGAGAGAGAGAGAGAGAGAGAGAGAGAGAGAGAGAGAGAGAGAGAGAGAGAGAGAGAGAGAGAGAGAGAGAGAGAGAGAGAGAGAGAGAGAGAGAGAGAGAGAGAGAGAGAGAGAGAGAGAGAGAGAGAGAGTCTGTCTGTGTTGGCACACAGACATAAAAAAAAAAAACAGCAACAATAGCCTAAGATCTCCTTCCTGTAGTCTCATGAACACATTTCTTGTGCATTCTTGCATTATGAAATTTTTCACACTTATGCTTGCTTACCTGCATAATGAAATATTTTACAATTCCCAGAAAAGCACATATTTCTGGGACCTTCTCCTGGGGAACTGCACACAGTCTCTCTCACCCCCACCCCCACCCCCCCCCCCCCACACACACACACCCCACACACACACACACAAAGCTTGGGAAGAGTCGCTGGGACCCTGTCGTGGTAAGAATAAGACCAAGTCAAAAGCTGCTCCTGCTGCAGGTTCGTCACATTTGGGCGAGTGAGCATGAAAAGGGTTAAAGCTTGCAATCAGAAGAGATTGTAATTGTGTGGAAACACGCAAGGCAGATTATAAAATTGGAATCCATGTTACAGTTATAAATTGATACATGCCAAGTATAAACCTGGGCCAGTGATGACTGATCCTCTCTCGTCCCAGTGAAAACGTTGCCCACTGCAGAGCAAAGCTCTGGTGACATCCCAACTCAAACTGATCTGCCACAACTTGTGTTTATTTCCTGATGCTAGGTACATCTGTTTACTTGTCAGGCACAGTATGGCACATATTGATGTTTACCATGGGTTGTTTACTATTTATGCATTGTCATTCCTCTTTGCTTAATTACACAGTACAAACTAATTCTGCTCAATTACAGGAAACTGGGTGGAGTTGACTCGAGAGGAAGGTTAGACTTTATGCATTTAGGTTACGGCAAATGCATTTTTTTTTTCGTGGAAATAGTTTGATGGATAATGAGAGATAATCTTTGATGGGTTGTAAGCGTGGCTGATAAGGTTCCGTGAGCTGGGGACACACATCCTGATGTTAAGATCAGCAAAGTTGTACATGTTTAGATACATATGTATACATGCATAATTGTTATGTGTAAGCACCACATGGTTAGTCAGTATAAATGGCGGGAAATAATAATGACCCATATGTGGGTTCAGGAGATATATGTGCTGTGTGCAGGTCACAGTCAATTGGCTTTTAATGAAGACCACCCTTTTGATAAAAGAGACATATCCCTGGAAGTTCATTCATGAATGGTGGGCTGGCAAGTGCATGTATCTAAGCCGCGTCATATCAACAATAGGCACCCATAAATTACACACAGTCTGGGTCAGAAATTATTTCATTGAACACACCGGTGCATTGTATTGCAGTTTTGAATGGTGACATGGACAAATTTCATTCCCAAAGTTCAGACAGCGTCTAAAAAAAATCGAAGTGTTGCATGTTGTACGTGGGGTTTGTTCAATGGTCTGTAGATTGTTAACAAAACATTCCGCTTCCCCAGCCTTCCCCCCCAACCCTGTTACTGCACTGGTTGGCATTACCTTCACGTGGCTGGGCCTATTCTGTGGCCCTGATGTGTTTAGACCTGGCCATGGCAGCCAGTCTAAACGTGCCAGGTCTACACATCATACATCCTACATATTTCTGTCTGAAATAAAATGTATATTTGCATTCCAGTGGGACATAAATAAGATTGACCAACAGTTATGTAAAAGCTTACAGGGAGAATTTAGTACAGACGACAGCGGCAGGGAAAGCTGATTTGTGGGCGAGGCGAACAACTGTTTAGACGGGAAGATATGCAGTCTGTAGTGGGAGGTTATCGTTTTATGACAGATACATGTATCACTCACTGCATTTTGGATTTCACAGACAGGCTGGCACAATATGCACATGTAGATAAAGGGCCGTTCAGGTTGTGCTGTAGGTCATGCGATTTTAAATGTGGAGACCTTGCCTGGGGAAGCAGACCTTTAGTACCGAGCATACCACATGTATCATGTATGCTGTCAGAAATGTAGCTGCTCTGCAGGAAATGGTGTCCTGTACACGGGGTAGATATGTGGGTACTGTAGAAATTATACATGGGCCGAAAATACTTTCACACAGGCCTTCACTAGACATCAGGTCAAATACAGAAAGCTGCCTCAAAGGACCGCTTCATAGGATGACCAACTGGTGATCTCTAAAGACAGGTGGTCTTTAAAAGGAGGTTTTATGTGAAATATAGTAAGCAGAAGTATCTTAGAGCAGTGGCCTTTTAAGACAAGTGGTCCTAGTTTTGGAGTGGTCTTGCCTGACAGGGAGCATTGTATAAAAGATACACATATGCAGGTCTCCATGTAGGTTTTTCATCAAAAACAAAAGTTTGAGTCATTGGGTTAGGTATGTTTGGCACACTGCCAGGCCCGTGTAATTGAGTTTATAAGTCATTACACATGACTGTTTTGCCTTCCCACCTAAGCCAGACAGAAGTGGCAGATGTGAAGTGGCTGATGCAATCCTGCAATCTCCCAGTCCCAGCCTCTGTCTCAGCAACACGCGGTGACCTCTGCTGTCTGTGGGTGGAACTACAGAGGTAAACAAAAGACCAAGACCATTGTTTGCATTATGGATTCAATAAAACCTGCATGGCAACTGACCAAAATGAAATACTTAATGCAGGAAATGTACCTGTTCTATTACGAATGGCATATTTCAAAGGGAAAATGGATTATCTGCAAGAAGCAGAAGGCAGAATACATGTATCACTGGTCCATGCTTGACTGTGTGTAGTTCAGAAAAAATGTAAACGAGGATGTCAAATTACAATATGCTACAGAAGGATATATCCTGAGGGCATGCGTGTCCTGCAACTGTGTCATTATATTGTGACTTCTCTAGCAGTTGACAAAGTGTTAATCAGTTGACACTTTGATGTATGCGTTTATGTGATGGGCAGCAGAAACATCATTGTGTAATAAATTATCACAATGCAGACAATGATAGGGGATAATTTGTCTAGATACCATTCAGTGGACATGACTGTAAGATTTTTGGGAAGGTTTGGTGTCCGTAGACTGCACTGAGGCTAAGATTGGCTCCTCTTGCTTGAGGAGATAAAAATTATGGGCTTCTTGGCGGAAACTGCAGGCAAAGGCTGGGTCAAAATGAGCTTGTGTAAATACTCAATAAATGTTTGTAAAAGGTTAACTCTCTCGGTGCCACATTTTGGACTGAGTCAACAGCTTGCCTCAGCAAAGCATGCTGAGGAAAGCTGCTGACCTGGACTTTAGTATTTTATCTAACTGCAAACTTGCTGGTACTTGAATTAAAGGTCTTTTTACAAGGAACTTGAATCAAGCACCTTTATTATAATTCAAAGAAGGTCATTGTAAGTGGTGTAATGTAAATTGCAGTTGAAAAGAGTTAAAGGGAAGAGAATGGGGTTATTAAGTACCAACTTGTGTGCCACATTAAATAGAAACTAGAGTAGAAGATTTCCTTCCAAGCAAATCTGTATGGTTTGCTGGATGACCCTTCTGCACAAACTTCTGTTTTAGATTTGGAGTGGAAGCTCTACTAAGAATATTATTACTTTGAAGATATTCAACATTTAAACTTTTCCAGTGCCCTTAATTAGCATAAATTAAAACTCTACAGCTTTCATTTGTGGTTCATTGGATATCCCACAGCACAAACCTATGAATTTAAATTTGGAGTGACACCTTTACCTACAATAGTTTCATAGATATTGAACATTTTAACTTTTCAAGTGCCCGAATTAGCATCAATTCAAATTCTACAACTTTCATTTGTGGTTCATTAGGTGGCAATACTAGGAACCCCTTGTGTATGTATATAAATATATATATGTATATATATATATATATATATATATATATATATATATATATATATATGTAAGGAAAGGAACTTGTGCAGATATGAACATATACTGTTGTGAACAGGAATATTATACAGACAAAATTCTATGGTATAGAGTCATGGTGGCACCACTGGTAGTATCGAGTATAACCAGCATTGAACATAGGTATTAAAAGTGCGTTAACTTAATTATTTTAGTTATATAGTGAGATGAACTCGAAAACTTGCACCAAATATGCATTAGGCCCATGATCAAATTTTGTAATATTTTACAAGTGTGTCCTTGACTTATTTTCAAGGTCATCGAGCGCTAAAAGATCACTGAATTGAATATGTTAAAAAGATAAGGGGAATGATTCCAAATGTACCACAGATGTGTGTTCATGTACTAGAAGTTTGATGTAGCATCATATGGATGACCTTGACTTTTATTTCTCAGGGTCATAGAGGGAATGCTTTTAAGAAATTAATTTTTTGTGATGGTGGTTGTTGTTTTTTTTCCCGCTTCAGTTCTCAATCATGATTAGGCCACGTAGATTTTGGGTGTAAAACAAGAAACGTTTTTGTAGCTTACACATGCACCAGGAAGGAGAAGGCCAAGTGGAACTGTGTCAGTGATAAAAATACTAAACATGGTGCTGGAGTTCTGTTAGACATTCTCAATGTGGCGCTTTTCTCACAGGATGTTCAAAATGTTTTCTGTCCACAAGAAGTTCGTAGTAAACCACGGAGACCAATAACCGTACAGAGCAGCCATATTGACAGCAGTTCTCTTCTGGCTCATATTGTGGAGTGGGGGAGGTGACTGAATGCACGGGAAATTGTGGGGTTAAATGATGGCAAAAAGTGTTGGCCTTGCAAATGTAGCAATCTGGAAACATTTAGTTTTGCACAAAAAAACATAGGCATATTCTCCAAAGGGGCAGTGCTGAGCTTCATGCAGAAAGATAAGGTCGTCTGGCTAGGCTGAGTATTCTTTATTTCCTGAAATTTTTGTTACACCACGGGTGGATTGATCGTAACGCTTGTATTATTGCCATTGTCTAGTGACTGAGTCATTGATATTCATAAATTGGTGGGAAGTTAATTTGAATGTTTCCAATTGAAGTCAAAAATGACTGATGAACAAGAAAGGGTTAAAGTGTGCCAGAAACAATTTGTGGAATTTTCATCATCAATATTTAACACGTAGTGTGTGCAACAATCCATACATCTCTTGACGCAGTTTCTTAGGATCCCCCATGCTCTGTTTACAGCATTTAGGTGCATGTAAATACTGACATTGACTGGTTAAAATGTTGCGGTCAGAAATGACCATGGAGCACTTGGATTTTTGCTCCAAATTTTTTTGACAGCAGTGTACGAAAATATACTTCTACCAGAGAGTTTGTACAGCTCGGGTTCCAGTGTATAAATATGAATGCATAGTGATAAGAGCTGCAAATGAGGAAGTGATTTTTTCAAAGCTAAATAGGAAGTTATGTTGCAGGAAGTTTCTGTTCCTTTCAAAGTTTTTGTGATTGAAGAGTGGAAATGCTGCATGATAGGCTATTCTTTGGAACTTGTGTAAATACCAATGAATAAGGCTTATTTGCACCATATTAACTGTGATACGTCCAGATAATCCTGTATGTATTAAGCCCTTCTTGGGGCAGCCTGCCATCAAAAGGGAATGGTTAAAGTGGCACCTTGTTTGAGAGGACTGAGTAATGGAGAGTAATTTTGATTCATTTTAAGCACTGGTGACCTAAGGTCGCAGAGCTTATTGCATCGCTCATGTCCATCCATCATTCTGTCCGTCTCTCCGTCTGTTAAATTTTGGGTTGTGAGTGTGATAACTTTAAAAGTTTTATGTTGGTCCAGTATAACTTTCAGGACTTCCAGGCAGTATGAAAATCTAGATTGCCTTCAATATTGGTGGTGCCACCAACAGTATTATGTAACTTAGAGGTCGAAATGTGACAATCTTGTGAACACTCTAGCATCTTTAATTTTTGGTGGATCTTCACCAAATTGGTGGGATAGTGCGGGAGGTCAAAATCTAATTAACTAATGATACTAGTAGCGCTACCTATAACTTGACGGAAATATTAGCCAAAGTGTGTTTTAAGATATAAAATTCCATGTTTGGGAAATGTAATTGGATTAGACTTGCCAAATTTAGAGGAAATATTTCTGCCCCAAGGTCACTGAGGACATAAAATGAAGGACTCGCTGATTGTTGTCTTGGCTTATGCAACAGTATCATCACAGGAATTGCACAAATAAGCTATGATTACATGTGGAGCGAAGTGCCGTCTGGTGGACAGTGAGACACTAAAATTACATAAGCTTTATATTAGTAGAAGCCACTTGAGGACTCACAACTTTGAAATGAAGATGTAGTTGCAATATAGCCACTGTGCCAGCAGAGCATTAGGCCCATTGGCCTCTTGTTCTTGCATTGCACTGGGATACTTCCCAAGTGGTCTATTAACAGAGATACCCCCTGAGTCAGGTTTGGCTCTATTTAGTAGGGCCTGTTTTTTTGTTGTTTTTTTTCGTTTTTAACGGAAACTGAACAGAATAAAGAATTTTTGTCACCTCTGAAACGGAATTTGCTGTTTTGCCTTAATGTGTTTTACACACAAAGAGAACTACTGAAATGGAATTTGGAAATTTCTGGCTGGTGAAACGGAATTTCTAGTTTTATTAAACGGGAAAAATACAGGCCCTAATTTAGGAGAGGAGAGGTTTGACTGTACAGGGGAGATCTATGGCTAAGACAGTTTTGCTGATTCGTACATCTGGAAGCAAAGCTATCTTGCTATGAAGAGGATACATTGTAATTTCAAACTGACCCATAGGATAGGAGCCCATAAGTTAATGACATTTGCATCATTGTTGTAATCACAGTCCACTTGAAAGGGGTAGAAGCATAACTTGGATGGAACAGGTGTGCAAAGCAATTGGATAAACGTGAGATGTGATGAAAACTGTTTCATCAGAATTTCGCAAAAATGCAGCAGAAAAACCATATGGTGTGTCTGTGTAAATGTCATGTGGTATATGCATGCATTATAGTAGGCGGTGGCAACACAGCGGCCAGTGAAGGGCACACATACACACTGGCGTTCACAAGCATGGCCTGTGTGCACACATGGGCTCTTGTCAATATGGAAGATCGATCCATGAAGTAACCAGGATTGTCTCGACCATCAAAGTCAATGCATGGATAACAATGAGCATTCAAACTAGAAAAGATTTGCTTCAGAAGCAGATGAGTCTGGATGCATTCAGAGCTTGCATAAAGTGAAATCCTACAATCTTGACTATTGTCTCCATGGGCTGCACTTGCAGCAAAACACGAGAATGTGGGAGGAAAGACACCAGTGGTCTTTCAAATGTTGAATGTTTATTCTTGCCCATAACTTTTCCTGATGTAAAAAATTAATTACACATTGCTCAATAAATTAATGCAAAGTAGGCCCTCAGCAGGCATGGAAGATACAAGCATGACTAAAGCCCTAGCACAGACTTAAAAATTGAAGGAATTATGGACACCTCTACCTCATGTAAATTGGTCAGATGTCCCTAATTTGCGTACATTAAAATTCCACAACTTTTGTTTGGTCCATTGGATGCACCTATAGCACAAATCAGTGGATTAAAGTTAGAATTGCACCTCTTCCTTTAGTAGTTTCAAAGATTTTAAACATTTAAGCTATTCAAGCACCCTGAATTAGCACAAAATAAAATTCTAAAACTTTAGTTTGTGGTCCATTTGATGTGTCTATAGCACACACACACAGAGCTATGAATATTGTTCAATTGTGAAGGTATTCAACAGTTAAATCTTTCAAATGCCCCTAATTTGCATTGATAAAAATTCTACAACTTTTGGCTGTGGTTCATTTGATGCACCTATTGCACAAACCTTATTGAAGTTGGAACTGTACCGCTACCTTAAATATTTTTGAAGATATTAAACATTTAAACTTTTCAAGTGCCCCCAATTAGCATAAATTAAAATTCTACAACTTTTATTTGTGGTCCATTGGATGTGCCTGCAGTACAAACCTATGAGTTAAATTTGGAATGGTACATCTGCCTTTAATAGTTTTGAAGATATAAAGCATTTTAATACACTTTTCCAGTGCTCCAAATTTTCATTTCTGCATTTTTTGGTTGTGGCTTATTGGATGAACCTACAGCACAACCCTATAGATTAAACATGGAATGGCACCTCTGTCATTGATAGCTTTGAAGGGATTAAATGTTTTAAATTTCAAATAGCCTTAATTGGCACAATTTTCAACATGTTGGCTATTCCAAACCCGGGAGTTCATTTCAGCACACACAACGTAGATAATCACCATGCCACGTGTGGTGCTTTTCAGAACAATAGTGTCCGAGAAATACTGGGGACAAAATTTATACAGAAATTAAATAAGTAGATAAAGAATAAAGTATTTGACTGAGGACAAAAAGTCTTGTGTTGGTACACAGTCTTGATAAAACCCGCAGTAGTCTGATTCTGACCAGGTCAGGTCTCGTCCCAAAGTATGTTTGAAGTCTGTATGAGAGGTCAGAGGTGAAGATACACAAAGTGGCTACAGTGAGCTAAGAAATCTCTTGATGAAGTTGTGTGCCAATTCAGGTGTATAAAGCTCCCCAGTACAATGCAGACTGAGACTTGTATTTGCTGTGCACACTGAAGCTAAGTCGATACGTGACAGATCAGCTGAAGGCAACACCAGAAAGTGTTCATATGGGTGGCACATAAGTGTGAAAGTCCTAGACAGCCCATTGAAGAAAGTATACCCCCAAAATGTATGTACATATATAGAGCTCAAAGCTAAGGCATTGTAATTGTGGTCAGTCACAAGAACTGTTCAAACCTGATTCCAACAGGTGTGAAAGTTACTTTCCTTGAAAAATGAAATGTCTGCAGGTAGGAAATGCCAGGACTGGATGTGAATGGTCGGTACCATACATAGTCCCTGTCTCTGTTACTCTTTTGGGAATCCTGCATTTGATCTTTTCATGCCTTAAAATAGATGAATTTGAGAATTTCTCCACCACACTGAGAAGAAAAAGAGAGAGAGAGACGCTGGATCTACAGGTTTAACACTTTACCACCGGCTGTTCTCAACACTCTTGGTTGAGGGATCCATTCTTGTACCCCCCTCCTGTGTGAAATGTGTTCAAGATGGACAATCTTGACCCCATTTCCTAGTTCACAGAGTAACTATTATAGTGTGTCACATTTCCAGGTGATAAGTTTTATTTTCATTTCCACATAACTTCAAATATGTTAAAGCTAAAAGCTTTGTAGGAATATAGCTTGACTCCCATCAATCTCCACCCAACAAACATTGAGAAACACCACTTTCTTTTCTAATCTTTAGAATTTTTTTAACGACATTGCACTGTTATGTAATGTATGGGTAAAAATGTGAAAATTGTGTGAACAGTCTATATAGCATCTTTAATTTTTGGTGGATTTTCATGAAATTTAGTGGAATTGTTAAGTAAGTGAAAATCTGAACTAGAAAATAAGATTTCCTTGACAGGAAATCTGTCTGAGTGCCTTTAAAATTATACAGATTTGAAACAGTGCACCGCATCTTCATGTTTCATATTTCATTTAAAAAACTTTTCATGGCCTCCATACACATGGGAATTGTAGCTGGAACTATTGACGTCCATCATCTACAGCACTGGCAAAGAAGATAAGTATTGATGTGAAATTTGTAATGACCCAAATTTACTTTTTTTAAATAGTTCCAAATCTGACAATTTGTGAGCAACACATGTTGGCCTGATGATGACGAGTTAAAACAAATATGTGGCTGTATTGGCCTGGTGTCAGCTGCATATCGTGCCTGTGACATGGCTGGTCATTGCCAGACTGGTAATTTTACTGATATGTGCACTTGGATAGCTTAGATTAGTTTTGTTTTGTTTCAAGAACGTCTGGTGACCTGTATCCACTGTTAACTTGTGAATTCTATGCATTCACATGCTCAGCTGCCACTGTCAAAACGCAACAGCTCCACCTCTCCCATTTCATGGCGGATCTCCAGATATTTGAACTCACGTGTGACTTTTTGCCTCATTGTATCCCAAAGAGAGGTCAGGAGAGCACTATGGGCTTTATTTGTTTAATATATATTTTAATTTTTGTTTTATTTATATATGTAGTTTTTTTTATTATTATTATTTTATTTATTTATTATGTCTCCCGGTGGAAGCCGCTTGTTGTTGTTGTTGTTGAGGTTCTTCAACACTTGGTTTCCGTGCGATAAGTCTTGAAGGACTTGACAGAATTTGATGAAACTTGGTAGGATTATGTATCTAGGCAAGACCTAGGTTGAGATTGTATTTGGCTGACCTTGACCTAATTTTCAAGGTCACAGGGTCACTTATGTGAAATTGGTTTCCGTGCGATAAGTCATGAAGAACGTGATGGAATTTGATGAAACTTGGTAGGATTATGTGTCTTGGCAAGACGTAGCTTGGGATTGTATTTGGATGACCTTCAGCGAATTCTCAAGGTCACAGGGTCATTTATGTGAAATTGGTTTCTGTGCAATAAGTCTTGAAGAACTTGATGGAATTTGATGAAACTTCGTAGGATTATGTATCTTGGCAAGACTTAGGTCGGAATTGTATTTGGACGACCTTGACGTAGTTTTCAAGGTCACAGGGTCACTTATGTGAAATTGGTTTCCGTGCGATAAGTCATGAAGAACTTGATGGAATTTGATGAAACTTGGTAGGATGATGTATCTAGGCAAGACCTAGGTTGCGATTGTATTTGGATGACCTTGAATGAATTCTCAAGGTCACAGGATCACTTATGTGAAATTGGTTTCCGTTCGATAAGTCATGAAGAACTTGATGGAATTTGATGAAACTTGGTAGGATTATGTATCAAGGTAAGACCAAGGTTGCGATTGTATTTGGGTGACTTTGACCTAATTTTCAAAGTCACAGGGTCATTTATGTGAAATTGGTTTCTCTGCAATAAGTCTTGAAGAACTTGATGGAATTTGATGAAACATGGTAGGATTATGTATCTAGGCAAGACCTAGGTTTGGATTGTATTTGGATGACCTTGAGCGAATTCTCAAGGTCACAGGGTCACTTATGTGAAATTGGTTTCCGTTCGATAAGTCATGAAGAACTTGATGGAATTTGATGAAACTTGGTAGGATTATGTATCAAGGTAAGACCAAGGTTGGGATTGTATTTGGGTGACCTTGACCTAATTTTCAAGGTCACAGGGTCATTTATGTGAAATTGGTTTCTCTGCAATAAGTCTTGAAGAACTTGATGAAAATTGCTAGAGTAATGTATCTGGGTGAGAGCTAAAATAGGATTGTAATTTTCAAGCAAACTTGGTCATTTGTAATTTGTTATCACGTGTAGCTTATTCAGAGACGTAAGTGTTCCACCGGGAGACATTTGATTTTCTGTTGGAAAATCAGTCTGTTCTAGTTTTATTTTTTATTTATTTATTTATTTGTTTATTTATTTATTTTTTTTCTTATTTGGTGGTGGTTGTGGTCAGAGGGAGGCAACTGGATCTTGACTTGTGGCCAGCAGTACCACAATACACCGGAGCACTGGCCACAAATGCAACCGTCAGATTCTGCCATTCACACCTTTTGGGGGCTGGTATGCAGCAAATAAAAAACAAACAAAACTAAACTTTTTTTTTATTATTTATTATTGTTATTTTTATTTCAATGAGTTTGTGCACAGTATCAATGTGGAGAGGAGAAATTGGATGATGCTCTTCAGCTGCCGGCTTCAATTATCCTGATCAGATGTTTTCAACGCTGCTATAAGCCATGTTAACATATTGACTACCGTACTATTTGAGGCTCACTTAAAAAAGATTTCAGTCCTTCTCAGACATCGGAATGGATTACATGGTAATAAACACAGGAAGCCCTGGAAAATGAAAGTAGAGTGAGCCCTAATAAGATTTGACATCATATAAAAAGGTGGTAAATGTGTATACACTTCATGTATCCGATTTTCTGAGATATTTTTCTGAGACCAAATAATAATGTGGTTTAGTAGATTTTTTAAAAAAATCATTGTTTCAAAGTGAAATGGGACAAAATGCTAGGCCTTTGCAAGGCTTTGTGCATTAAGAACAACATGAAGGTTTCCAAGGTAGTCTGTACTTGTTTCTTTACTTGGTAGTCCTGAGTACTTCCAAGAACTGATATCTTTGAGGAGTACGAAGTCCTCAATTTAAAGGAAGCTTGAGTAAAATTCATAAACCAACAAGTGGGGCCAACATGGAACATGAACATATATGTAATTTATTTATTTATTTATTCATTCATTCATTCATTTTTTATTTTATCATTTCATTTTCTTTTCTTTTCATTTTGATTCTCTATTTTGTTCTTTTTTTTTTATAAATGAGGAAGAAGTAGTTGTAACAATACTGTTCATGTAATCATACCTCTCTAGAAATTAAGAGGAAAATGTCCACAGAATTTACGACTTTTAGCTAGAGCCCTTTTTTTTTTCATTTTTTGGTCAAAATATCATGTAAAAATTTCACTGCATTTAAACAGGTATTTAATCTTCATGTATGTAGGCCCACGGTTGACCCAGCCTGTGTAGCATACTGGCAGATGGCACAAGGTCATGAATGGGCCCCAAAGAAACAAATTGTGCTAAACGGTCTGGTGTGGATTCCGGTTGTTGACATTGATATGATCTATATTTATTAATTCAAACATTTTTCATTGTCATTGAAAATCAATTGTGGCAATATGGCCGTCTGCCTCCAGAGCAGTTGAAATAGCTTGAAATCATGAATGCAGGTTTCTGTGAATGAAACTGCAATATCAGTGGTTTCCTTGGTTACAGGTTTATTAGCTTGTGAATGGCATGCTGCCTTCTGATAGGGATTTTAAATTTTAATTTGTGGTTTTTAGCTCTGCTGACTTGTCAGTCAGCAGAGCTTATAGAATCCGTTTGCGTAGGTTGTCCGTCTGTCCGTCCGTCCTTCCGTCCGTATGTCGTTAGACTTTTTATATTTTCGACTTCTTCTCAAAAACCGCTGCATAGAATGTTTTGATTTTGCACATGGATGATCCCCAGGTGGACCTCTACCAAGTTTGCGAAGGAGATGAAGATGCAATATTTTTTCTATTTTTTATGAATTTTTTAATTTATTTTTTGAAAAAAATTAAAATTTCTTCATCTTAAGAACTATGAAGCCAATTGCTTTGATATTGCACATAGTTCTTATTTTGGCCACCAGGTGGTGCTGTGATTTTTTCCTTTTTTTTTTTATGAATTATTGCCTGTTAAGGCTATTTTCGACTTATTCTCTAGAACGGCTGAACAGAATTGCTTAAAATTCTATCAGAATATAGTTGGACATTAGACAATGAAAGTTTGCGAAAATGGTATGGATATTTTAATTTTAGGCAAAGTTGTGGGATATCAAACTTGGCAACTGTAAGGAAGTGCTGCAGCTGTGTATATATATATATATATATATATATATATATATATATATATATATATATATGGCAATACAGTGCATATATTACACTATTGTATTTACCCTTTTGACTTCTCAAGTACACCGGCAGCCATTGAAACAGCAAGGTATATCAATTGATAATACATGTACTACCAGCAGCAGAGCTTATAGAATCCGTTTGCGTCTGTTGTCCGTCCGTCCGTCCGTCCTTCCGCAAAATTTATTTTAAGGAAAAACTTTGCTACCACTCTGCGTACATGTATATAGCTGTACAAATCTAGACTGCAGTCCATGTGTTCCAATACTGTAAAAGCAGATCCCAGTCAGCAGAGCACAGGATCATCATGAACCTCTTGTTATTGGATTAAAATTCTAATCAGCACTTGTAAGTCAAAATTCTTCAGGAATTTGCTCTGGGGAAAAGTCTAACAATCTGTGTGGAACTGATAAATTGGTTTGCCAGCTAAACCAACCAGTCTCAGTGTGTTACAGAGATAATACAGAGCTTGGTCTGCTTTGGAGGGAATGAATTTTTCCAGGGACAAGTGACCTTCATGTATACAATGGACAAACAACATTTCAATACAAACTTGTCAGGAAGATGAAAGCACAAATTAGGCCAGCCGTCAACATGCTGTGCTTGCATGGCCCCCAACAAGTTGAAGTTTTTGTCGCAGCGAATTTGTGGCCTGTCAGATCTTGAAACGAAAGGGAATATTGTGATATTTCAATCTTGCTTTGTCTTTTCTTGGCTTTTTCTCTCTCTCACATGTATACATGTATGTTTGCAAACTCACCGTAGCACTTTTCACATTATATATATGCCGGTTGAAGATCGTGTAATCTGATTAGACCAGAATTTATGATCATCAGAGATAGTTTGAAGTTTCAGTATTCCAAGTACGGGAACTAAGGAGCTGTATTTACACTTCAATGTATTTCTACGTATCTATCTATGCACATTGTATATATGCATCAGTGGTCCAATGTTACACACATCTTGTATGTTCTAATGGTGCTGTGTTATAATATGCTTTCAGGTATAGGATGGGGCTACGTTATACTCAATGGCTTAGTGTGTATCTACTACAATGTAATCATTGGTCTGTCTCTCTACTACCTGTTCGCTTCATTCACCATGACCCTACCGTGGGGCAACTGCAACAATGAGTGGAACACCGTAAACTGCGGGGACCCCATCCGCGCGGGAAACACAAGTAAGTAAATCACTGACAGCAGAATGAAGTGCAAGGTAAAAAGTAAAGAAACTACCCCTCTTAACCCTTTCCCACTCCTACTGCCCAAAAACGACCAGATGTAAATCCATGACCTTGCTTCAATTTCTTGTCATGAGGAAACGGTTTTTGTGAGGATTATAAATAACATCTAGGCTGATAACATGGCCCTGGTCAAAATTTACCAACCTTTAAAAATAAGTGCTAAATTGGCTTACCAGGAAAGCTATTGATTTAGTCTTGTTATACTAGGAAAGGTCTCAAGTATCTAGGTATGTGGGAAGCTCAGTTGTTGCACACGGAATGTCAAATCTTTAGCATTTCAAGTTTTGAAAGCAGAAAATTGGGGGGTCTTAACCTTTTGTACCTTGGACTGAGAGTGAATTGGCAGCAGTCCTTCACGTGGCTGGGCCCGAAACCGATGCCAAGGAAAGCTGTTGTCTTTCATAGATTTCATCTCAATTCGCGCTCACATTGTTTTAATATAACTAATGTTGGAATTTGTGAAGAACATTGGCAGATGACATTTGACCTCTAGCAGTTGTTCATCAGTATAACCCTTTCCAGCACGTTTTCACTAGCGTAACCCTTTCCAGGTGTTTTTTGCCAGTATCACCCTTTCCAACCGGTTTTCATCAGTGTAACCCTTTCCAACCCATTTTCCCCAGTGTAACACAGAAACACAGTTCTCATAAAACCCAAATGGTGTAACCCTTGTCGTGGACTTCTACAATGGTGCCTGCTATTGAAGACTGCCCCTTATGCCAGACCAAAGTGGTTGCACATGGCAGGTGGGCTTTAGTCTTTAGTTGCAGACAAATTAACAAAGAGATGACAGTCTAGTGTCCTAAAAGCTTAAAAGGGTGGTCTTAAGAACTGATGTGATTCTCGCGGGAGGATGCCTTCAGAGCTGGTATAGCTGAACAGGTAGATCCAGTTCAGAAAGTTACAGATGGCCAGCTTTATGCCAGTTAAAATATCTACAAGTTTGTTTTTTTTTTTTTTTTTTTTTTTTTTTTTTTTTTTTTTTTTTTTTTTTTTTTAGTTTTTGTCCAAGTGAAGAAGATACAAATTCTGGGTGACTACTACAATACATTGTACACTGGCTAAATTGGCTAGGAGTTGGCAAGAAATTCGAATTTTGTGTTAACTAATAAGGTGCCCGTCAGGTCATGCAGAAAGTTGATACCAATGGGATTAAATAAAACTGGATCAACTCCATGATCGGCCAATCAGCAGTCAAACTGACAGTAAGTGTCATTTAATGGTAAAGGAAAAAAAAAAGTTCAGAGGCCATTTAAGGATGCAGGACTGGTGTAAATTAAGAATGTTTGTACAAAACCACCCTGCCTGTGGGAACAAATCACCAGAAAGTTCACATGGAGTTTTAATTGAAATTTATGTTGTTCGAGGTGACAACATCAGTCCTGGTGGTTGAATTACAGAGCTGGACTATAAAGTTGGAAAATCCTGCCAGTGGAAGTGGCCTGATAACAGATCTACGAGAAAGTGCTTGTACAAATTAAGTTGAAGAGTGTGGGTCACTTGATAAAGTAATGCATGCCATGCAAGAATAGCCGGAAATCTTAAGTTCCCAGACTACTGTAAGGCACAGGAATGTTGATGCAGTGAAATCAATGTCAACACTACAAAAATTTATTGGCCTTTTTCAGTTAAAGGTGAACTGGGGCCATGGATGGGGGGGGGGGCAATTGTGTCAATATTTAGGCCTCAATCTAGCCAGAAAAAAAAAATAATAATGATAATATTTCACAGCATAGTTATAATGACCACCAAACAAATCAACATCTAGCACCTGTGTATTATAAAAATTAACTGTTTCAGTGCCAAATTTTGGACCGAGTCAACAGCTTTTCTCTGCGCGCATTGGGCGCAATGCACAGAGAAAAGCTGTTGACCTGGGATATTCTCTCTGGAACTATAGGCATGCTGGTATTTGAATGAAAGGTCTAATCATGAGGAATATGAATCTGGCATCCTAATGATAATTCAGACTAGTTTGACTTAAATAGATCGACTTTAGTCATGATTGGCATTGCAAGAGTTAAGTTGACGGTGAAGTTAACTGAAAAGAGCCCTAGGTGTATCTGATAATTTTCACCAATGGTCATCACGACAATTTGAAAATTCATTCATGGTGCACCTGTGCACTGAGTCAGCCATTTATCAGTCTCTTAAACTTGAGAGGATGTGGTTTACACTCCCTGGTTATCAAGTGCTGTGAATTCTAGATAAAATATGGCAGTGTAAACAGATTTTTTATAACACAACACTCAGCATCAACATGGCATAAGTTCTGAAAAGCTGGGCTTTAAGTTTTAAAATCATGGTAAACGGCTAGTCACTGTGGTCATGGTGTGTTTAAATTGCAAGTTTTAATCACTTGCTCAAAATTATGTCTCCCAGTGGAAGCCGGGGGACATATTGTTTTAGTGCCCGTTTCTTCCGCTTCTTCTTCTTCTTCTTCTTGTTGTTGTTGTTGTTGTTGTTCATGTTCTTCAACACTTGGTTTCCGTGCGATAAGTCTTGAAGGACTTGACAGAATTTGATGAAACTTGGTAGGAGTATGTATCTAGGCAAGACCTAGGTTGGGATTGTATTTGGGTGACCTTGACCTAATTCTCAAGGTCACAGGGTCACTTATGTGAAATTGGTTTCCGCTCGATAAGTCATGAAGAACTTGATAGAATTTAATGAAACTTGGTAGGATTATGTATCTAGGCAAGACCTAGGTTGGGATTGTATTTGGATGACCTTGAGCGAATTCTCAAGGTCACAGGGTCACTTATGTGAAATTGGTTTCCGTTCGATAAGTCATGAAGAACTTGATGGAATTTGATGAAACTTGGTAGGATTGTGTGTCTTGGCAAGACTTAGGTTGGGATTATATTTGGATGACCTTGAGCGAATTCTCAAGGTCACAGGGTCACTTATGTGAAATTGGTTTCTGTGCAATAAGTCTTGAAGGACTTGACAGAATTTGATGAAACTTGATAGGAGTATGTATCTAGGTAAGACCTAGGTTGGGATTGTATTTGGGTGACCTTGACCTAATTCTCAAGGTCACAGGGTCACTTATGTGAAATTGGTTTCCGCTCGATAAGTCTTGAAGAACTTGATAGAATTTAATGAAACGTGGTAGGATTATGTATCTAGGCAAGACCTAGGTTGGTATTGTATTTGAATGACCTTGAGCAAATTCTCAAGGTCACAGGGTCACTTATGTGAAATTGGTTTCTGCTCGATAAGTCTTGAAGAACTTGATGGAATTTGATGAAACTTGGTAGGATTGTGTGTCTTGGCAAGACTTAGCTTGGGATTGTATTTGGATGACCTTGAGCGAATTCTCAAGGTCACAGGGTCACTTATGTGAAATTGGTGTCCGTTTGATTAGTCTTGAAGAACTTGATGGAATTTGATGAAACTTGGTAGGATTATGTATCTTGGCAAGACCTAGGTTCTGATTGTATTTGGATGACCTTGAGCGAATTCTCAAGGTCACAGGGTCACTTATGTGAAATTGGTTTCCGTTCGATAAGTCATGAAGAACTTGATGGAATTTGATGAAACTTGGTAGGATTATGTATCTTTGCAAGACCTAGGTTGGGATTGTATTTGGATAACCTTGAGCAAATTCTCAAGGTCACAGGGTCACTTATGTGAAATTGGTTTCTGTGCAATAAGTCTTGAAGAACTTGATGGAATTTGATGAAACTTGGTAGGATTATGTATCTTTGCAAGACCTAGGTTGGGATTGTATTTGGGTGACCTTGAGCAAATTCTCAAGCTCACAAGGTCACTTATGTGAAATTGGTTTCCATGCAATAAGTCTTGAAGAACTTGATGGAATTTGATGAAACTTGGTAGGATTATGTATCTTGGCAAGACCTAGGTTGGGATTGTATTTGGGTGACCTTGAGCGAATTCTCAAGGTCACAGGGTCACTTATGTGAAATTGGTGTCCGTTTGATTAGTCATGAAAAACAGGATGGAATTTGATGAAACTTGGTAGGATTATGTATCTAGGTAAGACCAAGGTTGGGATTGGATTTGGATGACCATGACCTTATTTTCAAGGTCACAGGGTCATTTATGTGAAATTGGTTTCAGTGCAATAAGTCTTGAAGAACTTGATGAAAATTGCTAGAGTAATGTATCTAGGTGAGAGCTAAAATAGGATTGTAATTTTCAAGCAAACTTGGTCATTTGTAATTTGAAATCACCTGTGGTTTATTCAGAGACGTAAGTGTTCCACCGGGAGACATTTGATTTTCTGTTGGAAAATCAGTCTGTTCTAGTTCAATATATCTCACAGCTGGGACCTATCCCAGCACTCTGCAGAGATGTGCGGAAGTGGAACGTGAATGAATTTTTTTTTTTTTTTTTTTTTTTTTTTTGCGGTTTCATTCATGACGACAAGTGTCGGCAGGCATGCAGTACTGACGGCACTCATTGATTGTGGAAGAGTTGACCAAAGCGAATGTACACAGGTTGGGGCCTCATCATTGATTCTCACGTTGATGCAGGCATATCAGGGCATGCCTTGGGAACTTCCAGACAGCAGGGTCATACACTGTTATTTTATGAGGGGGTAGAGGGTCATGGATGCCCAAGCAGAAAAAGTTCAGTGAACTGCAGACACTGCTTAGAATTGCCTTGTATTTCAGGGTTTTGGTGGGCATGTTTACTTTGCGGGCACTTTTTGAACAACTTTCTTCAATTTTTATCTTGTGAACAAAATGCACTCCAATATCCTGAAAAATTGGTTGGTGGTAGATCGAAACCCTCTGTATTATATGTAAATACTTCAACAAACCTGCATGGCTTGCACCTGTTGAAAGTTCAGATCATAAGCACTAAACGTGGCAACAGAAGAACTTACCTCCCCAGTGACCCAACAATGAAAAAATGGAGGGATAAATAAGTAAATAAATAAATAAAAAATGTAAAAGTTGGTAAAAAACATAAATTGTGTTAAAATGTTCAGCCACCAAAAGTTACGTGAAGAAATGCCTGTTTGATGACCAGGCAGAGATTCAAATCTTTTAAGTAAAGTATGGTTGTCGCGTGTCATAATATTTGTTCAAAGTCTGAAATAAAGAATAAAATGTTTGCCTGATGTGCAGAAGGAATCGTTTCATTATAGTCTGTTTTTTTGTCTGTAAATTTATTACAATACTTTCTTGAGCTAGGTGCAGTTGATGCGTCCATGAAGTCCATGACTCTTCAGAGTTGTAGAATTAATGAAAACCTGTAATTGAAACATGGCTGTGCCAACAACGGTCATTCTGGCTGGAGCTATTTTTGAATGCACTGGTCCAACTACTGCAGAGTGTGGTCAGCACAAATATCTTGGCTGATACCAGATCGATCGATGACCTTTCTGGAGTCACACTGGTATCTTTGTTCAAACCTGTCTCACCTTTTTTGGTTCAGGGAGTGGTGTCTCGGCTTACATCTGCAGACCGCACTGTCAATACCTGAATGACCCTTGACCTCGTCTACGAGAGCCGCCTTTTGCTTTCAAGCATTGAAAACTTTGTAAAACCCCCGAAACCAGTCGTCCAACCATCCCATTCACTAAATACAGGACACTGTTGTGAGAAAGAAAAAGAAAAGTGCCGGGTAAGCGTCCCACAAGTTATACTCGGTCGCTGACCTGGAATGTACAAGTCATCATGTCTGATAAAAGGTGGAATGGGTGCATTTAAGACAAAACTTGAGCTGTATTTATGCCAGCTTTGCCTGATAAACGTTGCATCCCTCATCCTGAAGTACATTTTTTCCACAGGTTTGGACTTCATTCTGCATATACAGTGGTACCTGCTATTTAAGACCACCCCTACAGCCAACAAAAAGTGGTCTCATACTTCAGGTGGTCTTAAATTGAAGATATATTTAACATGTAAATACAGCAGAGGGTCTTGAAAGAGTGGTCTTAAAAAGACATGCGGTCTTAAATTGGAGGTGGTCTTTAGAGCAGGTACCACTGTATGTGCATGAAAAATTGGTTGTAACTGTTTCCACTTGAAACAGTACACAAAAGCCTCAGAAGCGTGCTTATTGAATCACATTTGGCACACACAAGGCTCAGGTATTCTTAAGCACTGGCTTAGGGAATGATTTATCTGAAAAGTGAAACATCTTCAATTTGAAATTTATATTAGGGTAATATTTTACATATGAAGAAAGTCTGGCTTGACATTTCAGGACGGCTAAGAGCACAGACGAAGTCAAGGACTTTAACCTACATGGTTTTTTTGGTCTTTAAAATTCTTTCATCTCCGTCAGGGGAGCGAGAAAAAAAAACTCGCACCGAGCTGAAAGGATGAGATTGTATATTTAGACTGTCTCATCTACAAAAAGTGTTCCTTACTTGAGACGGTGTGGAGGGAATAAATTAGTTCTACCTGTGATTCGTAAAAGTTCAAGAGATCATTTTTTTTTAATTTTAAAGACAAGTGCATGTGACAGGTCTTCGTGTTGTCCGTAAACCTGTAGGCACAACTGTATACATTTGACTCGACTTTGACGACACTGCAGCTATGTGCTACCAAGAGGCAACCATGAAAGTGTTTGCTAAGTTACCGCCCAGCTTGAGATGCACGCAATACAGTGTAACGAGAGTTAAGTTGTCCCTGATGTGTGGGGCTATTCAAAAGTTTTTTTCTTGAGCAACAGACAGATCTTTCCACTACGGTGGAGAGGTGACCTATGGTTACACCAGGTGTGTGGTCTTGTTCCACCATATTTTCTCAAATCAGGTATCAAGGTAGGCTGTGATTTCAACAAATGAAACAGTGGCAGTGGCAGGGTGTTTGAACGCGTCACAACATTGATCCGTCCTGTGGCTCACACGCAGGCTTGCATTGATTGGTTTTGCAGGGATCGTCAGACAAGCAGTGCTTTGCCGTCGGCTCCCAGCACCCAAACAATAACACGCCACTGTGGCCCGCACATGGCCCAATGCCCAACATAGGGCCAGTTTGATCCAGTATGGATTTGTGAATGAATGAAAGCTAGTAAACACAGAGGGGTTGTCAAGGTGCCTGAAACAATACCTTACATGCTGCACGCTTGTTTGCACCGAACATCAACACTGATTGTCTAACCTGGTTGAAGAGACCAGTCAAACTGCTGGATAAACAGACTTAGGGGGCATTTTGTGTGCCAAGTTTGGTTCCAGTGGGACAAATGCAGATCAAATAACAGGCTCAGGTGAATTGGATGAGCATTGGAGCGACATCGTGACTTTCGTGACCATGTGTACACTAACTAGGCCTACAGTCCTTACAATATCCTGTCATGTGTAACGGGTGCTGCTCGCTCTCAGCAGTGCAATCCCCCATTCATGTACAGGCATCTTTGAGGTCTACCCACGGCTGTTCAAAGCAGGATTTTATCATGTTTATCTTCATTTTTCCCCCACTAAAAATAGATTTACAACTATCAAGTCATGATGGGGGAGGTGGAAGGGTGGAGCAGGGAAGGGAAGGGAGGAGGAGAGAAAGAGTGCATGAAGGTGGCAGGTCAACACTGTATAGTCTTTTATAATTGGAGGTCCGCTGACAATTTTCTCATAGCCACTTAACTGCTTCTTAAATTGCCGAGACCTTTTCAGTCTTTCCCCTCCAAATCAATTTCCTTCTTTCCTGACGAATGTCTGTCAACAGAGGAGAGGAAAAATCACGAGAAAAAAATCACTTGTGGTGGGAATGACAGGGTTAACAGATTTATAAGTTAGTTCTATTAGAATTAAGAAAAGGTAAGCCGGCATTCCCGTGACACATTAATTAGCCCAGCATTTCTCTTGAGTGGCTGTCAACTGTGAAATCTCGTGGACATTTATCTATTGTCACAGAACCGCAGGACAAACTCGAGAGCAAAAAGGCTAAATTTGGGGGGATTTGGCTCGCAGAACACCAGTTTTTATGTCTCTGTGTCACAAGAAATAGTCGTGGTGCCAAGCAGTTGGTCTGTCTCATGGCCATTAGTTATTGTTAACAGGTGGCCTGTTGGATTCTTCTTGTGCCCACAAGACCACTGCACAGTTTTGAAAATCTGATAAGAGTGGAGCAGCTTTGTATACTTAGTTAGACTTTGCATAAATTCCGTACATGTTCAGCTCTACTATTGTGAGGTGAACACAAGCTATTCCGACACCTGGGTCACCACGACCTTTCTCAAAAGAACACGATGGATCCAGATTAACTTGTAAAGCCCGGGTCACATTGAAAAAAGGAAAGAAAGTCATAAAATTGTTTGATGACTATTTATTGAATGAGATTGAATAAAGTGTATGAAAGGAGATCATTATCCCAGTGTGACTTGTCTGCATGGTATGAATGACCTTTGTTCAGGAGATAGACAAAGGCAGGCTGGACCACAGACAGGACCCCGCAGTTACGCTCAGTCATGAAACAACATGCATATCATGTAACCAAGGAAACGTAAAAATGCTTGTATAAATAATTCACTCGCCCTTACTGAAATTTGTGTTAAACATTTATTTATTTCTGTATTTCAGCAAACGCCACGCTGACAACAATATCCAATGTGACAGCAGCCCTCAGTGGGAATGTCAGCTATGCGTACAATACCGTGACCTCCGCTGATTCACTGGCAAACGCCACCAACAGCTCAGCGGGCCGCATGTCACCCAGTGAAGAATACTGGAGGTGAGATAGACAGACAGGCCTGAACACACATACACATACACTGGCTGAAAACTCTCATTTCAGACTTAAAATTTGTTTAGTTTCAGCATATTCTTCATTCACTTCAATCGCCAACTACCCAAAACTGTGAAAATAAAAACACGATGCAACAGTACTTTGACATAAGTGTTATGGGAGCTATGTCCAAAATATTGAAAGAAAAAAGTTAAAGTTAAATGCCTAACTGGCAAAACGATGAAAATTAACAAATATGAAAATAAGTACAGTTACACCACTATGAGAATATGGCCCTCGCCACAGTACAGCAGAGTGTAATGGTATGATGAAGAATGCTCATAATTAACTGGTGTGACCCCCAAATTTAGAGGAAAATACCAAGAACAAACTTCAGTAATGTGACACAAAAGTTAACTAGACTTCAGAACCCTTAAATTTAAATGTCTTGAGGGCAAATCATGTCGCTGGTAACAGTGCAGTTCAGACTTTTCCTGCTAAATGTGCATCGTGGGGATTGGGCACTCCTCAATATTAAGAGTACCACCCAATGGGGATCATGCCCCATGCACATCGCATTTGTGATCACAACTCAAGCCAGTTGACACCCATCAGCTACATAATATTATTGGGAAGAAAGGTGCGTTTCCCGCACTCCCTTCACATGTAGACCAAGTCAAAAAATCCCTTTTCTACACCAATGACAGACAGGCCAGATGTGATATTAGAATGGGAAGCTTGTTCATTCACTGACCAGACCGGTTTCAGCTGGTTTTCAGGTTTCGTCAGAGGCTGATTGGCCACAAATAAGGCATGCTTCTATGTCACATACGGGTAACACCAGCATTAGTAACATGTTACGTCAGACGCCTGACAGAAGAATTCTCACGTCAGTCATCCAAGTGCCAGTTCTGGTATGCTGGACTGGAAGTTTGGATTTACGGGAAAATCCAATGAGCAAGTTGTTGTCCCGAGCCAAAGCAAGGGCTTCCCCAGAAGGATGTCCACATGATGGAGTACCCAATGGGAGATTCTCCATGGAAGGTCATGAATTGTTTGAAGTCCACAAGAAAATTATGGGAGCAAATGGTCCAGGAACATAGAGAGTTTCGCTTTGATTTTCCTAATCTCTTTCAGCCAACGTGTACTCATTCTGTACTTAAGTAACAAAGGTACTCTTCTACATCAGCGTAATTTTTTATGTTCCTTGTACATGTCAAAGAGCAAAGAACTTAATCCAATTATATAAAGTTTTTGAGAGGTAAAGATGAAAATGTCAACTCAATGGCTATGTGATGTTTGTAATTAACACGGTGTTGGAAGAATAAAAAACACACTGCTGAAAATTGTCTTATGGACCAAGCGTGGAAAAGATGCATCATACCAAGACTCCCTGTTCATGTTGTCAGACACTTAATTGTTAGGGTCCACATGTTCATCTTTAAAGATGAACGTAAGAAATTTGGACAAAACTAATCTTGTGAGACTGGCACAACGTGGAAGGGAAAAAAACCTTTGGCAGTGGTTAGTGTATAGTGTTTTGTTGGTGCTTGAAAGACATCTACTTGCTTTTGCTGTCATTCTATTTTCACTTAATTCACTGATGACACAAAACACTGGGAATAAAAACACAGTAAATTAGCGTTTTAACAATGCATTAAATTGGAGCTGTGTCCAAAAATTAAAATTTCAGTCCAATGCAAGAACCAGACAATTTTTTTCCCCACTATATGAAAATAAAATGAATACAATTACTGGAGTGGTTTGTGCACCATAGCATTGAAGTCAGGGCAGATATACAAGAAAATTTTGGACAGTTAGATATTTACGGAATTAAAAAATGGTCTGTCGTAACAGTCGGTTTTTCACAAAAGGGTGCTAATGTTGAAAAATTGTGCCCCCACCCCACCCCCCACCCCCCAAAAAATGTGATGCACATGGTTTCTTCAAATTTCAGGCTTCAGGATAATGACTTTGTAATATTTTCAAGGGAAAAAAAAATCAGTGTGTGATAAAATGGAGTGCACAAGTTCACGAGGAGTGTCATTATTTACCGTGAGATCAGCCTTGGAAAGTTTGTTTGTGGACGAATGGAGAGCATATGTATGGTCCTTGGTATACAGCCAGAAGTCAATCGTTGTTGCAAAAAGTGAAATGAAAGGTCGGAATGGGGATTTTGTGAGGATCTCTTGTAAACAATCTGCTGTTTTGATGGGGCTGTGACCATAAAAACAGCAGATTTCCTCTTCTAGTATACATACATGTACAGTAAAACCTGTTTTGAGAGACCACACCTAGCGAGGCCAAAAAGTGGTCATATAAGGCAGGTGGTCTCAGTAGAGGAGCTTTGGAACCATGGCAAAAGGGACATGGTAAACATGGTCTGAAAAGGCAGATGGTCTTTCCTTCCAGTGGTCTCTGAAAACAGGTTTCACTGTATTGCAAGTGCCTGCGTTAAAGGGAAATTATTTTGAGAATGAAAAGATTTCTGTTGTATTTTCAGATATAAGCTTCTTGCTGTCACACCAGAACACGACATCAACAACCTGGGACATATACGATGGCATCTGTGTCTATGCCTTCTCTTAGCTTGGGTTCTTGTTGTCCTGTTTGTATGCAAAGGCATCAAATCGACCGGAAAGGTACGACTAGTCAAAGCACTTGCCCGGCCAAAATGGCCAACTTGATTTGCCCAATGTGTAAGTTAGCATTGCGTGTGGAAGCAAACAGACTTTGTGGTGTCCGTCTGTTTGGGCCTTCTTAAGAACTGTCATTCATGGTTCTTTGTTTTGTTTTGTTTTGTTTTGTTTTTTTTGTACAGCAACATGTTTAAGCTGCACCAAATATACATCAGGCAAATGGTCGAATTTTGTAATGTTACCTTGACCTATTTTTCAAGGTCATTAAGCACTTGAGAAAAGGATGCAAAATTCAATATGTTGATAAAGAATAAGAAGAAGGGTACAAAATATACTGCAAATGTGTGTTCCTGTGGAAGTTGGATGTTGCATCGTATGGATGACCTTGACTAATTTTTCAGGGTCATGAAAGGAATGCATTTAAGGAAATGAATTTTTGGTGATGGTCATCAGATTCAATGTCAGCAGAAGAATAGCCTCATTGGCTGCTTGTTTAATTGCCTGCAAAGCGGAGGAAGCTTCTTATTTTGTCTACAACACTCGGGGGATGGAGAAAAGACCAAGATTGGTCCCTTTAGCAAGCAACTTTGTTGGTGTTTAACATGCAGTATTATAATGTTAACACAAGAGAACACATGTAAGTGTGTGTGTGTGTGCGTGCGTGTGTGTGTGCGTGCGTGCGCACGTGTGTGTTGGTACATAAAAATTGTCTTAATTTCCCGCCTTTCAGGTTGTATACTTCACAGCCACATTTCCGTATCTGATGTTAACGGTGCTAGTGGTACGAGGGGTCACGCTACCAGGTGCCTCTGAGGGTATCCTCTATTTTGTCACCCCCAATTGGTCTCGCCTGAAAGACCCTGAGGTAAGGGACCACGTTGTCACAAACTCGACAGACAGATGAATTGTATGCTTTCTCCCATTGCACCTCACAAAGCAAGTAGCACAGTCATAAAAGTTGTGGGATATCGTGTTGTTCCGACAGCACAGCAGTATTCCTCATTTTATAGGTCCTTAACATCTTTATCTTTTCTGCACAGGGTATTACTGATTCACAGGTTGCTGTGATTTATATATAACGTGCTTGAAACTATATTGCTGTGGCAGCTTTCCCATCATTCACTTTGGGGTTTTATAGACATTAAAACATCAGAGAAGTGCGGCATTTACCTTTTGGCTGATGAAGGAAAACTGTTCAAGTTTGTTTTTGGCCACATGTGCTTCAGTGCAATCCAGTATATGGTGCAGTGGGAAATTTTGACAGTGTTCGGATTGGTGCTGCCATCTTGTGACAGCTTTTGGTATTCGGCTATGTATTGCTGATCTTTCACTGAAAATTAGTATGATGAAAAGCATGTTTGTGCGTTTCAGAATTATAGCCGGGGTTTAGCAGGAATAAAGAAAAGAAAAGACAGGGAAAAAAACAAAAAAGTTCAGGACATGAGAATGTTTCCTTCTTAAATCAATGGGAAAGAAAGTCCAGTGCTCCCTCTTGATAATACAGTCTACAGTGGTACCTGCTCTAAAGACCACCTCTCGTGAAAGACTGCCCTAGTTTTTAAGACCGCATTTCAAGACAATGGCCTTTAATTTCTTTGCTAGCTTACCTGCAGTGAAAGACCACCTGACATATGTGACCACTTTTGTCTGGCTTTAAGGGTGGTCTTAAATAGCAGGTACCACTGTATCATGAGAGGCAGTTCCTGATTTTACACGGTGGGCACCATGGTTCCCACTGCAGTACATTGTAGTTACTTCAATGTTGAAAATCCCCACGTTACAAGGCGGTGTTGC
Source organism: Hermodice carunculata (assembly GCA_964020975.1). NCBI lineage: Eukaryota > Metazoa > Annelida > Polychaeta > Eunicida > Amphinomidae > Hermodice > Hermodice carunculata. The sequence goes on along the minus strand of OZ026623.1, from coordinate 84,897,626 downwards.
AATAACACGATCTACTCGGTGGGTCCCACCACCAGCACTGTATCATGTCTGGAAAGCACTCACTTTGTAAACAGGAAAAAAATTGACAGGACCGCACCTCTCATTAATTTAGATTTCTTTCATTTGGAGAGTAAATTTAAAAAAAAAAAAAAAAAAAAAAAAAAATGTTTATTGGGATTATGATTATTACTGCCTTGAGAATAAGACCCCAACAATGGGGGGGGGGGGGGATTGTGTGCAATCACTTCAGTTTGCTATACTTCTCAACGGGGCCCTTGTTAGACAGAAAAATTGTGTGGTTACATTGAAGTTTGTGGTATTTCCGAATGCAGCTATATGCACTAAAGTTGAAGATTTTAAAAAAAAAGGACAAAAGATATCTTTGAAATGAGATGTGTTCGCAGTTAATAGATACATAATCACTTATTTCAGTGAAGCACCAAGAATTCTGTCGTCAGTTTCATATGTGTTGCACAAGATGTTTTGGTGGTCGTGCACTGTTGAACCCCCATGGGCTCCTGAACTACAGCACCTCAAAATTTTTTACTCTTAACTTCATGGCGAATATATAAGACACTAACTGTTGTCCAGTGAGAGAACTACACATTCATATTTTTAATGTTTCTATTTTTTTCTTGCACTGAAGATTTTTAGCTCAGCTGACTTGTGAGTTGGCTGAGCTTATAGAATGGTTAGTCATCCGTCTTTCCACAATGGACATTTTTGATCAGATCCTCATCAAACTTGGTAGCAATATACCTTGGATGGGTCTCTATTAAGTTGGAACAAATGGTCTTATTCCAGTGATTTTTGAATTTTTAAGGGTGTGCCCCGGGGGGGGGGGGAGGACCTTTTCTGTTTTTGGGTTATCCATCCATCCAGATGTGCACATTCTCGTTAGCACGATATCTCCAGAATGCCTCCATATATATTGCTCAAACTTGGCGATATGCTAACCTCGCCTGCCAAAGATGAACTGATTATGTTTTGGTGTCGCCATGACCTAATTGGACCTTATGGCGGCCCCTTCAATCAATGCTTGCGTTGAGGATATATCTAATTTTATGTATTATTTGTTCATTTTTTGGCAAAATCTTGGAAATACCTTCTCCAAAACCACATCAATTGCTTTGATATTGCATAGGGATACATCTGGGGACTACTGATCCTTGTTGAACAGTTGATGCTGTAACTTTCTTTCTTTTTTTTCTTTCTTTCTTTCTTTTTTTTTTTTTTATTCGTGAACTTTTGTGTGTTAGAGATATTTTTAGCTTCTGCTCCAAAAGGGTTACTCCGGCTGTTCTGAAACTTGCTGGAACTGTAGCTTGTTTGAGAGATAAACAAACTTGTTTACATGTTAATAATCCGGATCCCAGATTTTTTTACAGATTTTTCAATGTAGGAACATGGTTGATGCATGCATTCCTGTTGATTATTATGTAAGTATGTGGGGATTGCAATAGTAATTCACATTTTGGGCTTCTGCAAAATATCAACCAGGCTCACTCCAAACTTGCTCAGGATGTACCTTGGGTGGGTCTCTATCAGTTTTGTTTATGTGGTCATGCTTCTGTGAATTTTGAGATTTTTACGGCATTTTTTTGTGGTGGGGGGGGGGGAGTTTATATTATGATAAAATCTTGGAGGAAAAAAAATGAAGATCACAAGACCACTTCAGTGTAAGTATCAGCTGACCACAGGACTGTCGCAGTCCTCTAGTTTGTATATCTGTGCAGCAAACATTATCTGTGCCCATGAATGACAAAGATCTCAGATGAAAAATTCAATACTCTGTGGAGAAAACACTGGTGCTGTTGGTTGATGCCATCTGTCCACAAATGTGAGCGGTAAAAAAATGTAGGTCTTCCCTTTGCACAATGCCGTACAAAGTTGCTCAGCAGTATCATTCTAGCTATGGTAACGCCCCACGTAATTACATACCATGGTGATGTTTTTGTTGCTTCGACACAGGAGCCATACCATGTTTATAACAGGTAAGAAAAAAACAGCAAGAAGGTGCCTTCACAGCACTGATGGGAGTGAGTAACAATGTGGCAATGCAAACTTGATAGCATGTTGTGACGTCAAATAGTGATGCATAACAGGAGCCCACAGGGCAGGGAAGAAAGACTGACAAGTACAGTTGCCTCCAAGCGTCAGAAGATGCAGTCGGCCATATCCTATTGCTCAGAAGTCACTGCCTTTACAAGAGTGGCATGCATGTGAACATGATCTTTACTGGTCATTGCTTGGGTTACGCAAGAGCCCTGTAGAACAAAAATTACTGTTTTTAAACCGTAGCTAGTCTGTTGAACCTTGATCTGTCTGTGGGTGACCTCCAAAGGGGCAGGGGAGCAGGGCAGAGATCATTATGTGGTAATCCAATAAGTAATGATCTGTGGAGATTTGATCCACTGGGGAGGGATATTGAAAAAAACTGAACATGCCGTTTTCAATATTAGGTCTTTAAGCAAAAATGTAAACAAGAGAGAAAGAGAGGGAAATGTCAAATGTGAAAGACATCTTATAAATGATATAAATTCCCAAAAGAAATTTGAAGCAAAGCATTGTAACAACTATGCACCAGTTTAGTGACCCCTGTCCCACCAAAAAGTTGGGGGGGGGGGAATTTCCAGGTAGCAGGTTTGATTTGAAAGTGGCTGTGTGTGGTACATGTACCTTCGTTCAAAGGTGCAAACTGTGGATGCAAATGACAAACATTTTGAAAAGTAAGCACAGAATATGATGACGCCGCCAGGTACATGAGGCAGACTTTACTGGTCTTTAAATTTCTTTGAAGATCAGTCTGCCTAGCTGGCCTGATGGAAGGTCCCAGATGAAGGGTCCGAGGCATGCATACCTGCTTGTCTAGCAGGTGGCGGTGTACGGGTTATGAATGAAGTTTTGAACTGCTGCATGTTTACAATGTTCAAATCAAACTAGCAGGCATCACAACAGGTATGATTTGTGGACTGCTGTTGTTGTGCCGCGCGTTCAGTCTGATAAACAGACCAGCTGCAATTCATCAGATGGAGTGCCATGACATTTGGCAGAAGGTCACGGTGGCTGTACTTTGGGAACCTCCAAACAAGTTGTTTGTGGGGGGGGGGGGAGATCAACTCGTGCACGTTCAACGTAGATGTTTTGTTTTCTTTAGCCACCTCCACCGAACACGCAACATGCCTGTGAAAAATACTTCTGAGGGAATCGACTCATGCTATGCACTTTTAACGTAGATGTTTTGTTTTATTTAGCCACCTCTGTCCAGTATGTCCCTAACCTGTACTTTGTTTTACAGAACGAGTTCCAAGCTGCTGCTTCAGCTGCAGCTATGTGTTTGTGTCATACACCTGTGTGCTCATAGAGGAAATACTTGTAGATGTTTTCTTATTAACAGTGTTGCCGGGACATTGTGGCAGTCTTCACGTTGCTAACAGAAATTAAAACCTGCAGTGACCTTAGGATACATTTTGACAAAAAAACCAAAAAAGGGATCAAATTTATTAACATGCTATGCTTTTTTTCTCCATTTTCCTTTTTAAGTTAATGTGAATTGCTAATATATGGTATGTGAATTCTGGAAAAAAAATCTACTAGTCTTTCGCAATTTCAGTTTAATTTTTGAGTCTGTGCATTTCTTGACCCCTTTTTATTGTAAGTTTTTGACTACTTTTACTATATCATTGAATTATATTTATATATATATATATACTTTATATTTATAGAATTATCTTCCATTTAATTAAGGAATAGACTATATGTTCGAGTAGTATTGTATATTGAATGGAATCGTACACGTAGTGCTTATTTGGCCACTAGAGGGCAGCATTCATTTCATGTTGGATGTGCCACACTTTGGATTTCAGGTGTGGTTCTCGGCTGCTACCCAGCTTTTCTACTCGACCAATCTGGCATGGGGAGGCATGATAACCATGGCAAGCTACAACAACTTTAACCACAACTGTTTTAGGTAGCGTCACTTCCTGGCCAGTTTTCCTATACTCTTTTTTTTTTTTTTTTTTTTTTTTTGGCATATTACAATATGTGCTACGTTGTTTGGTAGTCACTTTGCACAGCGTCGGCTCATCCCAAGATGCCAATGTCAGGGTGGCAGATATCCATTATTGTGTTCGTGGGATGCTCAGTGGTTTTTTTTTTCGTCAAAATCATAGTAGTATCATCACCCAGTTGAACACAAAATGTGGTCTTGAAAACACAGATAGGCATCTCTCCAGATCTCATGACAAGAAAACCCTTCGGTGGTAATGATAGCTACAAAATTTCACCCACATGGAATATGGTTTGTTTAACTTATAACAAAAAGTTGTGCCAGTTTGGAATATCGCCAGAAAACGTTTGTAAATAGTTTGGAATTGGAGGAATGCCTTTGTTTTAAGATCAACATAAATGTTGTTTACATGTAGTTGTTGCATGGTTGTTATGGAAGTGAATGCAGATGCACCCATGGGAGATGCTGGATTTTCTTAGTTTTTGTTTTTTTAAAAAAAAAAAATATTAGCAACAAGCAAAAAAAAAACCCAAAAACAAAGGGGACGGTATTGTGTGAATATTATTTGATGAGCATACAGGCAAACTTTTGTGAAATCTGGCTCTCCCATGTGGGCATGCAGTGCACTTACTATAGGCCCAGTTTGATAACAAAATCTGTGAAATCAAAGTGGGAATAAACCTTGAGCAGAAAGATGATACACTTGAGGTTAATCACAAAACAATGTGATGAGATGGAGGGAGGAGGCAACAATTGCATTTTACCAGCAGTTTCCACTTTGCAAGAAGATATTCAAGTTACAGAATAATAACAGTATAAGAATATCACATGGAAGGCAAAGTGAAATTACAATGCAAGAACCGAGAACCTAGGCAAAATTTGTTGATTTTCTAGTTTTGGACCTCATCCAAATTGATTCATTTGATTTACACAGTAAGACTGGGTGGAAATTGTGTATTTTCTTGTGTGACTATTGGTAATAAATTGCGGGTTGAGTTGTGCAGCGCAATTCCCCGTCAATGAATCAGACTGGGCTTGAAGTGCCATCTTGTGGCAGTAACAGGAGATGGCTATGATGGTTCACCTACATGTAGGTGACCAAAAAGGGAGGTAAAGCATGGGTAAAGATTGGATGTATGGGTTTCCAAGTAGTCATCATGGTAAGCTTGGTGCAAATGTGTGAGAAAGGTGGCGATGCCTGCCGAGGGACGGCAGTGAGCGATAATAGGTGTAAATGGTTAGAAATTCATTGGGCAGTACATGGGTTTCTTCAGGTTTGGTTTGGCGCGGCAACCCAGCTGTTCTACTCCACAAACCTGGCGTGGGGTGGTATGATAACAATGTCCAGTTACAACCTTTTCAACCACAACTGTTATAGGTCAGCCACATGTTTGTATTCTTTGTTATTTGCATGCCTATCAAACTTTAGCTTTCTTTCGCCCTTCCCTCCCCAAGTAATCTAACCCCCTTCAGCACTTAAATGTAAGTGTCACTAATTGTTGCTCAGTATAGTTGTTCAGTTGCCAAGCACAGGTATTTTATTTGATATGCAGAATTACAGATGTTTTATACATGAAAAGTGGCTTTTCTGTTGCACAAATTGGTTGCTACTAAACCCCCATACTTTCATAGTAGAAGTGAGCACAGTGAAATTAAAATGTAAGAATTACCAGTACATATTCCAAAGCTTAAAGTGTCAAAGAATTGGCAGTATTCCACAGCTTAATATGTCTAAGAATTGGCAGTATTCCAGAGCTTAATATGTCTAAGAATTGGCAGTATTCCAGATCTTAGTATGTCGAAGAATTGCCAGTATTCCAGAGCTTAATATGTCGAAGAATTGCTAGTATTCCAGAGCTTAATGTGTTAGAATTACCAGTATTCCAAAGCTTAATATGTCCAAGAAATGTCAGTATTTCAGAGAATTCTTACTGTGGCTGGGCAAATTTTGCATATACAGTTATCGCATAGCACTTCATAAAAAGACCAGAAAGAACCTTAGTATCGAAGGCTTGTTGTGTAAATACAATTCTTTTCCCAAGTTGGAGCATGTAAATTTTATATACACATGTATATATTTCATTCTTTCCCGGTTGCAGTAGATCAGTAGGTCACATAGTTTGTTCAAAGCATACACATACCACTGACAGAGTGGTTCTTTGTGGTTATGCTTTGATTTTTACCATGCTTTGAATTTTCATGTGGAAATCTACAGAGAATTGGTGATGCATGTGTATGTGTACAAAAATTAAAAAAAAAAAAAAAAAAAAAAGCAAAAAACAAAAACCTAAGTTTGAGTCCAACCTGTGCTAGTTAGTTGCATCAACACACCTGCTATCAGCTTAGAGGTTATTTGTTTTACCTGTTGCCACTTAGCATAGTCTTTAGACTTTATTTTACCTTCTGCCAATTTCAAGGCAAAACCAAACCTCCTTTGTTTTGACCGGAACAAAAGATTGTGGTTGGACAAGACTCAATATTAGGTTGGACTAGATGGATACTAGGTTAGACAAGATGGATGCTAGGTGGGATGAGACAGGTACTACTAGGTTAGAGGAAGTGGGTACCAGGTTGGACGGAACGGGAACCAGTCTGTTGTATAAATAATCACATTTGCACTCGGCACACAAGGGAGATCTTGAGTCTATTTGTGGAGGGGAAAAAGGGCTGTCTTCTTGTCGTGTGTATACAAGGAGACTTGCCTATACTTGGAAAAAAAATGCATTTCCAAGTGTTGCGAATGAATAGTTAACATTTTCAGTTTTTGTGGTTTCAACAGGAGATCTGCCCACATTGTTGCGGAGTTATTTTCTAGCCAAAGGCAAAGCATGGTATTTGCATAACTCCCCACCTCTTACCTTTCACTCAGAGACTCCAACTGCCAGGGTACAACAAATGGGAGAGATTTGAGAAAATTGGCATAACAAATGGGAGCTCCCATTAATTACTGTTGAAGGGACTTTACAGATAGGCGGGAGAAAGTGGAGTTTGTGTGAATTTTCAGAGCAACATTGAGATCTGCCCAGGTCAGGAGAGTTTGAGTCTCTGTATCCCATTCCACACTGGGAAGGTCTTGGTCAGTGGTTTGTGTATTACCCAGCAAGTCATGCTCCAGTTGGTCTTCCATAGCTTAACATCTAGGGGCAGAGGGAGCATGACTTGCCAAGAAATGCCATTACTGCGAGCTTTAGGCATTTTGCCCTTTGAATCTTGGTTCCTTTTGCCAGGAATTTGAATGTACAGTTTAATAATTCCAGCCATTAAAACATGGGGGGGGGGGGGGGGGTACCATAACCAGTGTGGAATTTTAGGTGGTCAATGACTTGAGGTGTAGGGAAGCTACTCGGATTCATCAGTAAACAAGCCGATGTGGAATTATTAAACCAGTTTGGGCAGACCTCTACAAAAATGACTTTACAGTATGTTAAGGCTAACACCCACTTGCACCAGTTGCATTAGAACTGTCATGATACGGAACTGCTAGCGCCCCACCACCCCCTCCCAATTAAATTTGTAACTTGTCTTAATTTAACCATATTTTAAATGTAGTTCGGTATGCAAGGTTACTACAACACATTTTGAGAAGAACAAAAATGTTGTTGGCGCATGCTCCCTTGCGTCTTAGGCACAGCAGGTAAATGTGCGTAGACGGTACTTGTGGTCACAGCTGATACAAAGCTTTTGACAAGACCCGGATATTTTTCTGTGGCACGGCTGTTGTTTAGTTTGCTTACCGTTTCATAGATATGTAGGGATTATTTGGAAGCTTTTGACAAGACACAGCATTTTCTGTTGACAAAGCAACAGCATCATCTGGCAAGAGGCAATCTGGGTTCTAATGAGGTCAGATGACACAGGATAGAATAGGTTTTGGCCAAAAATACCATTGCGTCCAACTATTCTATCAAATTATACAATTATGATTTAAAAATTGCAGACTTTCTGCAAGTGACTATTTGTGCCAAATTGAAATATTTCAAATTCATATGAACAAGTCTTGGGCAAGATGCGCACAATTTGAAGTGTTGTCTTGACGTCCTTGTTCTGACAAAAAGTCCAGTATTTGAAAATACCATGCAAAGGTCAGAGCCTATTGTGAAGAGGTCATCGTGTTCAAAGCCACAGGAAGGTATCAGTGGGACCTGCTGAGCCTACATTAATGGGTCCACTAATCCGTAAACTTGCATCAGATTGCTGAGATAATCAAAATAGGGGTATAATGGAACATTTAATTTTAATCTAAGGCACACAAAAGTGAAATGTACACGGCATGATAACTGCTAATCTATTGGGGGTAACTTGAATACATGTCTAATAAATTTTGAAAAAAAAAAAATTGTCCCTGGTGATGAGTGATGGATGTTGTATCACCCACGTGGAAGATTCAGTGGGTAAATTTTGCAAATCATTGTAGTGGATGGTTTGTTTAAAAAAAAAAATGAATGTGAAAGTACACTGATGAGTTGCATAGAATAGTCATGTGTATTTTGGCAAAGTTAAGGGACATGTTGGGATAGATACAATGTTTTCCATCAAGGCTCACAGAAGCACATATAACATGCGAAGGAGGGCTCGAAGAAGCGCATCATAACCCATGGGCAGGGCTCAAAGGCGCACATCATAACCCACAGGGTAGGGCTCCGATGTACATCATAACCCATGGGCAGGGCTCAAAGACGCACACGATAACCCATAGGGAGGGCTCAAAGATGCACATCCTTAGCCACTGTGACACTTAGGTCAGCCCTCTGCACACGGACCGTATTATCCCGTTTTGGCACCCAGTGCCCCGTAAGTGCCCCCTACCACTCCTGTGACTGGGAAAATGTTTGAACTTTTGACCATTAATTATGCAAAACTAGTGTCACAATATGCAAAACGTAGATCTGAACTTCAGGCTCATATGTTCAAAAAATTTCTTACCTGCCCTGGGTACTTACTAGGTATAATATGGTAGTTCAGATGCATTGACCTACTGTCATTCATACTGGTAAATTCTACTTCATCCGGTCTGGTTAAATTACAAGTATGCGCACAAAGGAGTGGGCTAGACGAGTCAGTCATTCTGCTGGCAGTTTTCCTTCCGAAGACCTTGCATGTTGGAATGAAGACGAAAGTAATACCTTTAATGACAGGCAAAATGGCATGTAATGCCAGCATGTAGATAAAAACATATATACGCATGTTACCATGGTAACCCCATGTAATGCCAGCATGTGGATAAATACATATATTATACGCATGTTACCATGGTAACACATGCAGTCTAAACCTTGCCACTGTCATTAATAACATCTCATGTCTTGTCTGCAGGATCAATTATGGTGCAGTTGATTTGTACTATTCATTCATGGCTTCAGTTTGCTTGCATCATATTGTCACCAAAATTATTTAATGCTGCTTTTTTAGATTTTTTTAAAGAGTGAATAAGGTCTTATTTTGTGTAATGTTCAGTTTGAAGTTGCCTGGTGTTAAACTTTCAATAGCTTGAAATTTTATTGCTTTAAAATGTAGTTGCTTCATAATACATACGTTTAAGATATTAATGTACATGTGTTTGTTAAAATGTGGATTTCCAGTGCTTACGCAAGAAGTAAATATGATGTCTCTCTGTATATATATGATGGACAATACATTTTTGTTTGAAGAAAACACTTGACTCTCGATTTGCATGCCTTTTGCCACATGGCTTTGCAGTAAAATCTGTTTTAAATTTGCAGAATATTGTTATGTGATCCTAGTGAGGTTTAGTTGCAAACTATTAGGTAACAATGAACATGTTTGTTTTAACAGGGATGCTCTCGTCATCAATTTCATAAGCTTCTTTACTAGTATATATGCTGGTTTTGCCGTCTTCTCTGTGATTGGTTACATGGCCAGCGAATCAGGACAGGCAGTTGATACTGTAATAAAGTCAGGTAAGCAGAATAAAGAATCTTGATATACAATTTTGATTACTCAGTTCTTCTGAAATTATGGGAAAAAATCCAGTTAAGTATGGACTAAGGAAGCTCCTGTCCCAGGAAGATAGATGAATTATTGTGTAACTTGCTCAGGTACCACGCACATCAGTTTTACAGCTCCGCCTCAAACCCTTTAATTCCAAAAAAGGTAAAAATAATAATTCTCCTTAACTTTTGCCTTTTTCCTGTGCAAGTTAGGCTTTATTTAGGCCTTTTCTGACAAACATGGACAAAAATGTATTTTTGAAAAAAAATATGAATTTTGTTAAAAATGTACTGATTGCTCTGTGTAGCGTAATGAGATTTCTTGTGCAGGTTTTGCTCACAGATTAGATGGCAACGTACCCGGAATAATGTTGGGCAGCATGGAAAGTTCTACTGAGGAATGCATCCGTCGTTGCATTTCACACATCTCGTCATCCATGACCTTGTATATGAATGTCGAAATGTGGTGTTTGCGATATTGGATTGACATACTTGTTTGTCTGTTTACAGGGCCTGGTCTAGCATTCATTGTTTACCCCCGTGCCTTGGGGCTGATGCCTCTCGCCCCCATGTGGTCCGCACTCTTCTTTTTCATGTTGTTTTTATTGGGCATCGGAAGTCAGGTACGTGACAGTGCTCAGCCAGGGCTTGGTCGTGGTTGCAATGGTACATACATGCGTGTACTGTAAGTATGTATTCATTGCAGCTTTTTAACGAAATCTGTCAAGATAGAATTTTCGCCAGTAATGTTAATTGAAGTGATAATTATTTCCTTGTAGCGGCAACTGCTCTATTAATATTGTATCAGACCTCAAGAAATATTTTATCTCGCTGGTGACGGAGTTGTCAGACAGTTGGAAGGAAAGTAAAATTTGACATTGTTTACTAAGAAATTATAACAATAATGAGAAGAGTAAAATTGTGTAGTTTCATGACAAATAAGTCAAGTTTCGTGAGTAATGCATTCAATTTTGCTGAACTTGGACTCTATAAATATGATTCTGAAGTGCTTAAGTAACAATTGTGTAGACTTACAGTACTGTATTTCTCGCATAGCAACTTGTAATCATATTACAGTGTTTATGTATTTGTTTGCAGTCATGAGTTTGTGTGCATTGTCATCAGTAGATACCTAATGTGCCTGTATGCAATCTTCTACATCAACAGGTCCTACATTTATTGTCATCCAGACAAAAGTGACTTCTTTCATGTTTTGGTACAGATTTTTCTTGTTAGGAGCCCTAAAATTGTGTCTGAAATAAAATTTCTGAGAACATACATAAAACTATTTGCAGTGTATGGGAATTTCACAGGCATTGAAGAAAGTTACTGGAAATGGCGTAAAAACAACGATTATTGAGAGTAAATGTCTAAAAAGTTGGTGGAAATGTCATTAAAAAAGGCTCTTGAAAGCAAATGTCAAACCATGATCACCTGGGATAAATTACCTTTGAAGACTGACCAAATTTATGACCAGAAAAAAAAGTATATTGCAAGATCTAACCATTCCCTGGTCATGTCTAACAAGGAAAAAGTCTGTGTAATTCTTGCTTGCCTGTGAACACACCTGTGCAATTTGTGTGATTAAGTCATGATAAGCATTTCTGCTTTCGCAATAGCCTGTGATTTCTTTTCAATAAATGTCTAAGAATGTTTAAATTCAAAAATTGTGAGAGACATGAAAGGAGTGAGAGAAGCCTTTTGATTATCCGGGACGATACTAATGTGAATTTTTCTTGGTTTTTCTAGGTCACCCTACCCCTCCCACCCCCAATTGATATATCCCACTAAATTTAGAAAAGCGTGGTCTGGCCGTACTAACACATATCTGTGAGTCTGAACTGTCAGCCCATCTGCAGTGCAGTCATACTCTAAGTCTGGCCTCATCTAATAATCCAAAAGCCATCCTCTTCCTACAGCGCCTCCTAGTGGCCATTTTTGTTGAGAAACTGGAAATATGCATTATGTAGCTTTGAGACACGAGTGATGTAAATGGTGTCAGATCTCCAGGTGTGCAATGGAGGGGGAAAGTAGCATGAGACGAAAGAAGAAGAAAAGATGTATTTTGTACGTGAACAGCAGTTGACCACCCAGTTGCTTTCCGCATTAACCGTTTCCTAGTGAGAATAGGACACGAGTCAGCAGCTTACCTTGGCAGGGGTTGGACCCAATGCTTCCAGCCTGAGCCAAAGAAAGCTGTTGATGTGGGATGTGCTTTCATAATCTGTGTATCTACAATTGTCACCAAAATTGTTTTCTATTTTCAGTAAACTTTTATTAAAGATTTTTGTAGACATCAATTACATCTAGAAATTTTTGGGCTTTTTGAGTGGGACTGGGTTCATTCCTGTATAAATTTTTCATTAATTTAAGCAAAGGAAAATGCTACGAAATCTTCAGAAGAACACCTGTGTGGCTAAGCAACTGTATAATGCATGTGACCATTTTGGGATGGTGCTGTACGGAAACTGGGTATGTGGTGCGTTTGATTGAGCGGCAGAATTCACAGCAAGCATAGCGGGTTCCCATGCATCGTACAATGTTCATACACTTTGTGGAAACCACCTGTGCAAGGTGCTGCCAAGTAAGACAGCCTCTCCTTGGTTGGTCAAGCAGACCCTGTTGATTGTGGCATGGATAAATGGCTGGGATGGTTGTGTTGTTGGGTAGAAAATCAATCTTAGGCACCCATACAAAAATGTTTTCCAGCTAAACAGTTGATTAATTTCCTGTATCGCGGCTGGCACTGCACCATTTTGTACAGAAGGCACTTTTCGCCCCCTGGTGAGCAAGCTAAGATTCTTACCTGGCATTTAGGAATGAAACTTCACCAGTGCACCATGATACTTCTAAGCGTCTACATGTATATCTTGGAACACTGGAGGAAGAGGTGGGGAATGACACATGCATTTTGTTTAACCAGGACTGGCAGTTCTAATAATACTTGGGGGGAAAAAAGTTTGACATCTGTGATGAAACAGAAGATAATTCCACCGAATTATCATTGCTGAAATTGTCCATATATTCTTGGGTTTGTGGCATATAGCCGTGCTCTATTTGCAGACCAGAACCAGATAGGGCCTACAAGTAAGCCGTGTTCACACAGCCCAGTTTCATTGGCTGATGCAAGAATCGGGCTAGTCGGTGTGGGTGTGAACGCATTCGTCAGCCGCCAATTCCGTCGGCCGACAGCATCGGCTGACGAGATCATCAGTTGGTCTGAACGCGGACTGATTTCATCAATTTTTGTAAGGACATGTAACTAACCATGTGTTTTCTTTACTGAGCAGATCACAACAACATTGTGTCGTCTGATCAGATTTGGGCTGTGTGAACATGCCTGCTGGCTGACGTGGATCGGCTAAGGGGAGAAAAAAAACTGGCTGTGTGAACATGGCTTTACAGGCATGGCTTCCCTGATGTCCTAAAAATAAGCATATCAGACAGCTTCATGTACGTGTGAAGATACGTACAGATTCTTGACAAAGCATATCAGTGTAAGGTTACAAAAATTGGGGGGGGGGGGGGGCTTTAAATAAGCAAATCAGATTGCACAACTAAAACATGTTCACAACCTATTTGTCTGTCGTAACTTTTCATCTCTTGCAAGACCTGGTTTTTATGACTGCACATGGAGAAGACTCGGAATTCATGGGGAGAAGTCACTGAGTTTGAAGAGCTATGAGCTTAGAAAATTGTCTTATACAGACATCACTGTTTTCGGCAGAACATTCAAGATACACAATCAGTTACAGTCAAGAATTCCAATGTGCTGCAGCCAGTTGGTGCTGTGAAAAATCCTTGATCGTATAATTTGGATGTTTTGTGTACCGCCAAAGTATCTGTACATTTTAGCAAAAGTAAAGATGAGCTGGGTCTATCAATATGCCTTAATGTATCAAATTAATACCCTAAAAGTTAACCCACTATGTCTCTTACAGATGGCGCCACATGTAACACAACTTGTTGCACCTGGTGCCATCTGTGGACGTTCTTCCTATGGCTCCTACTCTCCTCGGCCAAGAAGTGTCAATAAAAACCAGAAACAAGTGGTGACACCGTGTGGTTTAGTACCTGCAACACTCCCCACTCATTCTCAATGGACCAATGTGAAAAGAAAGTTGAAAAGTTAATATTTGTGAGTAACAGGTCCAAACATTCTGGTGATAACTGTGGCAGTGTTATTGTTTTGTTCATTTCATGTCTTGTGCATATTTTGTGTTCTGGTCATTTCGTGTCTCATGTTCAGTTTATCTCCGTGAAACTTTGACAGGTGATGAAATGTTAATTGTGACATTTTACATTAAAAAGTATAGTAATTTCCAGTTTCCACTGCAGACCATTCAGAGGCTATTTATGGATAGTATTTGCTGGAACAAGTAAGAAGGGTTGTCCCTTTGCCACTGAAATCACCCAAATGTAAATTGTCCGCAGCTTTAATGCTTGCCTTAAAACTTCATGCGAATTGCAAATATTTTGCCGAGAATTGCAGATGGGACCTATTTGTGATGGCACTCCCTGTGTCAACAGCTTTCTGTGACATGGTTGGGTGCAATGCTTCCAACCTGTGTTAAGGAAAGCTGCTGACCCAGTCTTGCTGTCATGAAAGGCGAACAGAGAAGAGCATCACATGTAAAGATACACAGATTTTTCTGATGTCCACTTTGCCATGGACATCAATGAATTACAACTGTAGTGGGAGAGACAGATTTGTGCGTGTTTGTGCGACTGTCCAAGCTTTGTGTGTGTTGCCCAAATTTTTGTAATGTAAATAGAATCTGTGACGTCCACAGCAATGTTTTGCCAATTCATATAAAGCTTTCTTAAGTCTTGCCATTATAAGCAAGAACTTGTTATACATTATGTGTTAATGAGCTAACATACTGAGGCAAGTAGCCGCAGTAAGGAGGTTGAAGGGGTTCAGGTTTGACCGGGTTTGGGCCTTGTCAAGCTCATCAGGAACCAAAAACGAGCAACTGTCAACTGATGCTCAAGAGCCTAGTATTTATACTGCAGGGTAGTTATGTATTTGCCAACGTTCGTGTGTCCTGTTGTTTATGTCGGCTCGTAGCTTCACTGTGAATTACATCTGTAATTCCAGTTTGTTCCCCTCTCTGTTTTGGAAAACGGCCGTTTTCCAAATACGAAAAAAAGACCTAAATATGTCAGTGAGTACATGAGGATGTATACAAACAGTGGGGAGTCCTGTTCATGTCCCCTCTGTGGAGAGAGGAGGGAAGCTTGCTAGATTCTTCAGGAGTGTGTAGTGGCAGTTTAAGTGCTTTTGTTACGTATTTATGTTTTTTTATTTCTATATCACACATTCTTTACATTCAACAGGGTTATCTTTACCAGATACCAAGCTAAAGGCAAGTAGCTGCGATCACAAAAAAAGGCAGCTCCGGGAATTTAAGGCTGCAATATGCTTAATGGGTTCCTGGTGGTGACCTGCTTATAAATTCATTTGGCTGTTAAAGCCTTGAATTTTCAAAAATTCTGAATTGAACGTGATAATATTGATTGATTAATGTATAGGTTTAGACATAGGCAGGAACTAGATTGGCTATGGAACATAGAGACATTGGTTTTTTCTTTTTTCTTTTTTTTTCCTCGTTGGTTTGATTCAGAACTACACAGAAGATTTGGCAGTGTTGCTTCTGTGTTTATAATTGCCTTAAATAGTACATTTGTCAATAGCACCTTTCAAGGAAAATATCAAAGATTTGCAGGTTTTGTCATGTTATTAGTGATCTTGACAAATTATCTGTAAGCAATTCAGACAGCATCAAAATTATGAATTTTGTCAACTGTGGGAAGCAAAGTTGACCTTGGCTTGGCCAAATTCGGCAAAGAAAGCGTCCCCTTTGTAACAGTGTCTTGTTTGGTTTTATTTTTTCTCGCATGCACATAATGGTAATGTGTGTTTGCCCAGATCAGTTGTGCCAGTCTTGAAAATCTAGTTGTAGCGTCGTCTATTTTCTTCTGGTCAGAAAGCAGTTTGGAAAACAGCTGTTAAATTTTAGAACAGGAACAGAACACAGTCACAAAATTCATACATCTGAATTTCCTTTAAAAAAAAAAACCGGCATTTGGACAGTATTAGCAATGTAGAATGCAATGCGAAAATTTGTATTGAGACACACAACTCTCTGTTGTTTTATTTCTGTCGCTGTGTCATGTCGACATGTTTTCACCAGAATGTTTGGAGGTGGTATGCCAGTAGTTTTGTCAATCATTGCCATTTGAAATCTTCCAGGTTTCCATTTTCCACGCTGCATAAAGATCAACAGCAGGAAAGCTGGGACAAAAAAAGTGCATTTGAACGGCTTCATTGTGAATTACAGGCTCATTGCAGAAAGTGAAAAGAGGAAATTCTAAAAAATGCATGTCATTATGGTTTTTTTTTTTTTTTTTTTTTCTTTGATGAACTGCATGCTCACAGAGAAGGCCTTCTTGTAATATTGCATGGAAGCTAAACCACCATTGGTGTATTTTAGATGGTTCTGATCGAAACTGTGGTGACCGGTCTCGTCGACGAATTCAAGGTGCTGGGGAGGAATCACTGCATACGACTTATGACAACAATAGCAGTCTCCGTACTGCTGTTTATGTTCGGTCTCCCATGTACCACGCAGGTACATCTATAAGTTCATAATACATTTTTAGCCACGAAGCATGGAACTGTTCACAGTACACACTGGACCATTCCTTGGGGGGAGATTTCCTGGACTGGGACGACTTACAAAGGGTTGGGACAGGTTACCGGGGTGGTGGGAATCCGGGATTCAAAGTTGTTAACCCCATGACCTCCACTTCCTCTGTCACCTCACCTGTCTGGCTCCACCCCCTTCCACTCTATCTGGTAGCTTGGAAAATTGTCAGTGTGATAACCCGGCGTTTATTTCTTCTGTCCTTATGTAATTGCCCCTATTCTTTTTTTTTTTTTTTTTTTTGGAAAATTTTGCATCTGGCAAGAGATCTATGGCTATCTAGAGATTCAAAAAAAAAAAAAAAAAAAAAGTAGTGCATTAGAAGTTTTGGGAGTTCACAAGTGACTAATGTACGAAGAACTGACTTCAGTGGCAGTGCTTGTTCTGAAGTGACTAGTGAACGCTGTGTGGCTTCTGTGGATTTCCTTGGTGCACCCTAGAGATTTGCACAATGCTTGCACAGCACACTACCTGATGTAAAGAGGCTGCCCCCTAGGACGTTTTGCAAAGTCAGTCTGGAGCCTCGGTATGTGACCATTTTATTTGCCAGTTGGACGTTGCATAGCACCAGGGTAATACATGGTTGTATTGACATGTGTTCCTCCAAAGCAGTACAAGATCAGCGTTGGTTCCTGGATTTTTTTTTTTTTTGCTTATTTAATTTGTTTCCTGTGTGTCGTGACCCCAGCATCAGATTTGTGTTTCTTGATTATGTATGGTTTGCATAGAAACTAGATTTCAGAAACTCGAGAACACATGATTACCAGACTGTCATAAAGCCATGGTCAATACCAGTATCCCGGCTCCAAAACTTCATTGGAGCCATCTGAAAGCGAAGACGAAAGCACCAGCTACAACGCGACTGCCACAATGCACTTTGCTTGGCTAGTTCGGCATCAAACTGGCTGAAAGATGGGTGATGCCACTGGTAGTGAAAATGTGCGCTCTGAGCATTTTGTCTGTCCTGTGTTTTTAGATGGTACAGATTGAAACTGTTGTGACCGGACTGGTGGATGAGTTCAAGATCCTGGGAAAGAATGCACGTTATCGCTTCACAACAGCCATTGGCATTTGTGCCGTTGGATTTTTGCTTGGCCTTCCTTGCACCACCCAGGTATCCAAAACTAATTGCAAAAAGAAAGAAAAGAAATGAAAGAAAAAAAATGACGCAACTGAAATCGTCAGTTATTTTGTCAGAGGGTATGTGTGTGCCCATGGGGAAAGGGTCATCTCCACATGCAGTCCTGAGTTTTCAGGCCAGAAATGAGCAGTTACTGCTGGATGTGGCAAGACTGGATTATTCAACACATCGTCTTGATGCCAAAACCCAGAACCGCAATTTCTTTATGTGACAGTTGCTTGACATTCAGAGCATTGACTGCAAAGCAGTTGTTCGGAAAATAAGTACCACTAAAGTACGCAGATTTCCTTTGTGTCCCACAAAAGGCCTGCTTATGTGTGTGCATAGAAACTGTGATTTCTTTTTTTTTTTTTTTTTTTTTTTTGCGTTTTCTTTTTTTTCAGTTGAGCATGCTCAGGGTTGCTTTCATATATTTTTGGGAGAAAGCTGAGCCCATAAACTTTTTGCCCAACACGAGACTTTTTGACATTAGTATCAAAACAGCAGCGCTTTGTAGATTGTGTAAAAAAAAAGTAGCATTCAATGTGATAAAGTAATTGTATCCAGAATGAAAATGACCTGGATGTGGTATTCTCTAGTCTTACGCAAAGGCCTTGGAAGTTTTAACTACCGAGCATGCTCAGTTGAACGTGTACATTGGCAGCTCATCTTTTGAGTTTGCAAGCTACCCTGTGTCCTTTTCTTTCACTAATCGCCCTCGTCATGTCTTCTCATACAACTTTCCCTTGCAGTTGTACATTATTTGTTTGCTTTGTGCATTGTAGACCTCCCAACTGCCCGTTTTGGTTTCATTTACGCAGCACCGCACAATTGTCCCATTCAACACCATCTAGCCCGTGTCCAACCATCCGAAGTTGACAACTGCACCTAGGCTCACAATCTTGGGAGATCCACATAGAATAAAATATAATTTTTTCTGCTTTTACATGCAAGACAGTTGCCGGCTGGTGTTTGCAAGATGGGTCTTGTGTGAAATTCCGCTTTATACAACAAATATTACTTTACTTTTAATTGAAGGCGCATGGGTTCGGGAGGGGTTTGCTGTTTTGTCCGTGTGACATCTGCAGTTTCCCGAGGAATGGTCTCAGAATGAATGTAGCAGACACCAGCTTCTGCTAATTTTACTAAGTACTATTTTTATTAACTAGTGGTAAATTCCAACGAAACGAGTATGTCGTAAGTGACTGCATCATGGAATACTTTTGTTGATGCATGTGCCCCACATGGCTTGTGTGATGTATGTTTTGTCAAATGTTTGACAATCGTAACCATGGTAACACTGCTGAGACAGCACTCTTGGTGACACCATGCTTGTTTGGTGTCGCCATTTGGTCCTTGCACCAGAGTCTGCTGCCAACAATGGACACCAGATTCTCTGCAGCCGCAGTTCGACTTAAGGCCTTCCAATTTTGTGCATAAACCCCCATTAATATTCATGAGCCAGACATCAAAGTGTCATTTTAAACTCATTATTATAATATTCTATGCATTAAATTTTCTTCTTTTTTTTTTTTTTTGTTTTTGTTTTTTTTTTTTTTTTGTTAATATATTTTATGATCTCTAAAGAAAAGTTGGAGGTACAAGGTTGGAAGGGCGTTAAGCTGAATCCTGGCTGTCTGCTGATAGTGAAAGACTGCACACTAATACGTACTACAAACTCCACAAAGGTAGCTGTAAGGCTGCCACAGGTCTGGCCAGACCACCCGCCCACAAGATAGCAGACTGGATCCCAGTACCCGTCACTACAAGAGACAAAAAGTCAAAAAAAAGGAAAAAGTCCCGTGTCCACGTTCGAGTAATCTTGTTATTATTATTTCATTGCCTTTGGGAATCAGATGGTGGATTTTGAAACAGTGATGAGCGGGCTTTGTGACGAATTCCCCCAACTGAGAAAGCGGCGACTGCTCACCGCTGCGATTGTGGCTTGCTGTTTCTTCCTCTTAGGTCTTCCTCAGGTCACACAGGTATTGATTCCCACACACACACCTTATGCCCCCTTATTTCGCCCCCTACCATCCTCATTTTCCTGTTCGTGTACTTAAATATAAAAATAGGACGGTTCAGGTATGGGTACGGATGGCTGCATTATTCAGATAGATGTAGAAAGCACTAGTCTTGACGGGAGACTCCAATTGGAGGATTGCTCTATTCAGTTTCAAGTACTTTGATGTTTCCTCCCTGGCGCTGAGGGTGAGTCCGTGGCTTTCCTTGGTGCCTTGGCCTGGGTTGGGTGCGACCCAACCCACGCCAAGTGCCGAAATTAATCGAAATCAATGAAGCAGATGACATTCAACCACCAGCTGGTTTTGGTCAATTTAAAGGGGAACCAGTTACATTACTGTTGTTAAAAGGGCCTTGCAGGTATTTCGTTCTAAGTGTTATGACAATTGTTCAGCCCTTGTTTAAGAGAACCTGAATGATCTGGTTCCATGGAGCGAATTGATGGGTGGAATAGAGAACCCCCTGGCTCATGACATTCAGTATTGGAGTCTCCCAAGAAGCAGATATTAGAGAAAATCACGAGACTAATTTCTAATGCTGCCATTTCGCTAGCAGACTAACGGCAAATTAATAAATGTATTTGTAAGTGATAGAAGTAGTGACTATAATGTGCATGTGTAAAGTGCAGAAGAGCATTTTGTGATACTTTATGAACATTTGTCGGTGCTTGTGTAGGGACGAGTGGTGACAATGTCCAAGAGACGTTCATAGAGCCAGCGGGAATGAAACCACTGGAACATTGGTGTTTTAATATGGCTACTGGTATCGTGTAGTAAATAGGAGTTGAAACCATCAGTTGTAGCAAATAGACGGTATAATTGTATTAATGTGAGTGAGATCACTGACCATGAAATGGAAATAGAAATAATCTAAGAACGTAGGTACAAATTCAGAGTGCTTGATTATGATGCTGATTGTCCGTTGTGGCTGCATGCATGTGATTGTACGTTGCTTTGATGGCTTCAGAATTTTCCATGTGCAAATCTCGGCAGCAGGTTTTATTCAGCAGGAGAAGCTGCATGGCTTCAGATGGCTGTGTTTGTAATGGCTAAATATTATGCATTGACACAATCGGGCTTTTTATTGATGACTGTACCTGACCGTTACCACCTGTTCCTTATCGGGCATGAAACAGCTTTCCTTCTGAACTGTTTTTGTGACATTCTTAAACTGCAAGACCTTGAATGTAATCTTTTTTACGCACATACTCTTCTTTTTTTATATATTTTAAGCGTAAACTATTTCAAAGTGAAATTACAACAAACAATAAGATTGTTTGCTAAATGTCATTTTGTTCGGAATTTTACGTCGCTCAATGAATCCTACCAAGCAACTACACCATGTCGTACCCATGTTGTAGTCCACCCTCCTGGTTTCATGCCTGTCGTATTGTACAAGTCCACAACTGTCTTACTTGAGGCAAAGATGAAGACTCATAGCTAAGACCAAAACTTATCCTAGTTAAGCAAAATGTCATCAAGATCACAGTGTTTCAAAACTCCATGGGGAAACCGGAAATTTCAGAAAGAATATTTGCTGGGATGGCCAGATTCTTTTAGCTAACAAAGTACAAAAGTTTTGGAATGGCTTTGTGTTTAAGACTTGGCATCAACTATTTTTAACAAAATTTATGTTCCTGGGGCATCTTTTTTTTTTTTCTTGGCTTGAAAAATTCCTTGATATGTCGATGCTCGTGGAATTTTTGTGAGTAGTTTTTTTTTGTTTTTTTTTTATTAAATGCAGCATAGATGTCAAATAGAAAACATAGATGTACTTGATAAGAGTTTTGTGTTACCTTGAGCATTAAGATGCGAACTGGAATTGTAGCACAACACCAGTTGAACAACAAAGTACAACGAAAGTGAAACTATAGCACACGTAGAGTTTAACTTGCATGGGTAGTAATAGGATTTTGTTGTGTTGACCATTTATTTATTCATTCAGATTGGCAAGATAAAAACATTCTTGCTTTCAGTAACTTTACCCCTTTGATGTTTTATGCAGCCACATGTCTTCAAGATGAAGTGTAGCATTTACTGCACATAATTGGCACAAATTTTTAGTGGGTCCAGTCTTTGATCAAGCAGAAAGGATGAGGTAGATGCTTTCTTGGATCATTCTAATGGGTCCAGCTTCACAGAAACGCCTTTCATTCAAGTACCACAGTGCCATGATTACTGGAAATAGTTTTTGAAGAAATGAATTAATATTAATAAAAAAAAATAAAATGGTACAAGTCGGCAGCTTTCCTTCGTGCTGAAAAAAGCGTTTGACTCAGTCTTTAATTTGATGCCTTGAGGGCTATCTTTGAGATTTCTCACGTTTGGCAGAGGAAAAGGTTTTCTTACTGAAAGCCGTGATAATTAACATTTATTTGTGAGTGGAATCAAAGCCAGCGAGCATGACCATCGTCATATCACTGTTGCACCTGTATCTAAGTGACAGATGTACTTCAGAAAATTTTAATCCTTTCAGCCAAGGCATGTAAATTTTCCTCTGCTTGAGTGTTTTTTACATAAATTTCTTGTTACTACAAAACATATTTGCTGAGATTTGTATGAAGACCATTAATATTGGGATGGCCTAGGTCAATAGCTCTCCTTGGCACAGATTGGGTGCATTGTGCCCAACCTGTGCCAAGGAAAGCCTTTTGATTCAGTCATATTTTGACAAGGAATGGGTTGAACTGTTTATCTGATTTACTGCCTGATAATGAAAATCTTGTGATCATCTTGATGGCAACCTATATTGTGTGTTATGTACTGTTACAAAGTGTGCATGGGATTTGATAGAATACTCGAGTGTTGGTCCATTGTGAGGAAATTGGACTTAATCAATCCTCAGGTGTCTTTGATTTGTTTTGTTGCTGCATTGTTGTGCAATGCATGTAGAAAAATCGTAGTCTTGTGCCCTCCACCTCAAATGATCAAGATGTTGAAATCCATATTTTGGTCGGAACATTTTATGCAAGCATGTTTGCATAGGAAAAAGGGCTGTTAAATGTAAGGGGGGAAGGGGGTGTGCCCCTATGTTTTGGACAAACACTGTTGCATGTCAAAAAAATGACACCTCCCTACGGGGTTAAGAGGTCACAGGGCAAACAAGTGTTGCATCTTTAGCTTGTCAAGCTTTTTTCTGTTGCATTAAGATGGTAGCTTTATCAAGCAGAGCCGGGGGCGGACTCTTTGGTACCATCTGCTGCAGATGTTTACCTGTCAACTGTCCGAGCTTTTCCGATCCAGATGCATCATGATCTGAATGTGGTGATCTCCAGAAAGAGCCTTGCTTGTAACGATTTACCCACAGTTCCAGGCCTGACCTTTGACCTGGTGAAGGGCAGGTGCGGTAGCTTGTAGCAAAATCCTGCTCAGTGGAGTCGTCCGCCTGCCGTGTTGACCCAGCATTTTCTTTTGTTTGCAAACCTGGCATATTGTTTCTCCCGCCACTGCAAATGTATGGACCAGTTGTACTGGTCTGGAGCTTACAGTGCAATCCTTCAATCATTAGTTTGGTATCCAACTTTCCATCTCTTTCCCAACAAAAAAAAAAAAAAAAAACTTGTGAGGTTCAAGTTCATTAGCAGATTTAACTGTTTTTGTCCATAACTGACTGGAGGGTAAAGGTCCTCTTGTTCAGTGATTTTTTTTTTCCTCAATTGCAGTGTTAATTTTTAAAAAAGTGGGAATTGCCGCCAAGCTATATCACAATAGCAAGTCAAAGGTCAGCGGCTTGTCTTGGGGCGGGGTGGGGTGCTTAGCAACTAACCCTTCCCAAGGGAAGCTGTGGACTGGTGCAGAAGAAAAGGTTGAGATTGATTGAAGTTCTGGGGTTTAATTGGTACCACACTGACACTGAAGCTTGGCAGAGACGTAACCTGTGTCGGTAGTGCGTGCATTATTGCGAGACAAAATCATTTGGAGACTGGGGCGTGGCTTGGCGGACAGTGTGCAAACTGCTGGATTTGTCCAGGCATTGTTTGGCATTTCACTGAAAGTTCTTTTGGGGAGAAACTTAAAATATGTATGCCCCAATTGATTTGCGACGACAAATAATGCATTTGAAATATGTCAGTATGCGTGCAGGGTGGGTCAATTGATGTATTGTTAATGAGAGGCGTGAGAGTCCCTCTTGTGAAGTGGGGCATCGTAAGTTGCTTTTTGTGTTGAAGCCTAGACGCCTACATACGGAGGGTGATCAGTTGAGACGCTCACTTCTGGAAGGTGAACTACTGCAATGCCTGCATGCAAAGACCTTGGGCTCAATGAAAATACGAAGTGCTTTTCAAATGTTCAAAGTTCCCATCCTCATAATAGCTTTGCAATTTAGGTCAAATGGTAAGGAACAGGTCTGCCTATGCAGGCAAGGCAGGTAGCCTGATGAATTTGGGGGTCTAACCTGTTGTAACAGCCTCTGGTTCCTTTTGGAATTTTATCGACAATTGTGGGCATCATTAAATTTTATCTTTCAAAGCGTTGAGTTGGAACAGTTTTCAGTGGATGTGCATGTGCTAGAAATTAGAGTATATTTATATTGACATCTAAATCTTGGATGTAAAAGTATACAGTTCTCCCTCCTTTGAAAGACCACCTGCTATGTAAGACCACATTTGACCAGTCCCTAGCACCATCTTATACGTGTAATTTTTCTTGCGTTGAAAAACCACAGGTTCCCTGTGCCGGCTTTTGAACCTTCCCAAAGGAGAGATTACTGTATATATTCTCTAAAAGACCAAAATATTGTGGTTTTTATAGGACATGGAAACTTAACCTTGAAATTAAAGTTATCATACTGTACTTTCGGTTTTACATTTATGATAAATTCTAGAAGGATTGACCACAGTGACAAATGGGGCCAGATTTAGATCTATATTAAAGACACTGGAAAACTATCTGGATTATAATGTGCATAAACAAAAAGGGGGGGAAAAAAAAAGAGAACAATGTGTCTGCTAATATTCTGATGTGTATAGATTGTACAAGCCATAGAAGTTTGTCCGTCACATTTTGTGTATGTAATTACAGTTCTGTTTCTGCTGACTCTCACAACAACAGACATACCTGCAGATGTTTCAGTATTTTAAAGTGAAAAAAAAATGAATTCCAGCACAAATTTTATTCTTGCAGAAAATAATAGCACTTACATGTTAAAGTCTCAAAACTTGAGGCCTTGCCAGTTAAGTTGCTTGTCTGATCCCCCTCCCCCACCCCTTATCAAAAAAAGGGAAAAAACAAGGAAAAGCACAAAACAGATTGTATTTTTCTTTGAAATTTCAGTTTGTGATGGGTTCATGTAATTCCAAATGAGCATTAATGAAATCTCCTTGATCAAGTCCCCCCGTGGGCCTACTTCTTTTTCTTCTTTAAATTTTTTTTTGGGGGGGGGGGGGTAATGCCTTCCAATGTAACTACATATGGCAACTGGGAAGACAGTGGCTTGGGTGCTAGGGGCCATGTTAATAGAAATAAATTTGACATTTTTGTTAGGTCCCTGCAATCAAGAGAGTCCCTGAACCTTTGTCAGAAAGAAATAAAGAAGTTTTGCCACAGTTTTTTTTTCCTTTTGGCATTCTGGGAAATTGTCCCCACAGGATGGGGAGGGATTATCAAGCAGGCAACTTTGGTGTTTAGCTTAAGCTTCATGGTTTCCATTTTGGAGCATTACCGAGACCTATTTGAGCCGAACATACTATTTCGTTAGATTGTTTTTGTGGTGGTCATGAAATAGCCGTAAAAAAATAAAGTGTACTTGGGGCTACTTCCCGGTCCAGTCTTGTAAAGCTAGCAGACGCTCTATTTTCGAAACTGGCTGTGTGGAAGAAAGATGTAAAATATTTTGGGGCATCAAGTTAACCAGACTGGAAACTCCTAAATTCTGGAGCATTTTGCTTTGATTGTGTGTAGCTTTGTGGTGGTGGGATTTGGTAACATGGGCACATATTGTCTGCACATGAAGCTACCAAACTGGAACAGTTACACTTGAAAGGTTTGGTATTATTCATAGAAAATGGCATTTTTGTTAAAAGTTTACTGTAAACAAAATAGCTTCTGTGACAGTCTTTTATGAAAGTTTGTATGTGTGTGTGTGTGTGTGTGTGTGTGTGTGTGTGTCACTGTTGAGAACAAGAAAAAAAAACAATCTTCAAAACTGTTGGTCTGCATACTATTTGCTATAAGGGTGTGTAAGAAGAGAAATCTGAAATGCTATTGGTCAGTGTACTATTTGCTACAAGGTTTATTTAGCCAATGACAATGAGAGAATTGTTGCCATGGGCACCAGAAGCCATATTGAACCAAGTTTTCAGTAATACTAGATTTTTTTTTTTTAGTTTTGTTTTGTCACCATCTTAGTACTTGTAGGTAGACAAGTGGTTCTTTTAGATCATATGTAGAAGGTGATTTGAACTCTTGTACTGCATGTTGACCAAGTGGATTTTGATGTATTTTAGAAATAAGAAATTTGGAGTGGTTTCCCACATTGCTGTGTCTATATAGAGTGACGTGCAGGGGTAGATTGGTGGTTGTGTTTCTGTTTTTCATGAAACTTGAGGTGTGGGGGGGGAGGATAAAAATTACTTACGGGTGGAGTGGCAGATGACAACTGCAGTAAACTGAACACTAGCAGTCCACACAGAGGAAGGAACCAACTGGTCCAATGTGAAGGAAGTCAATTGTATTGCAGTCGATTGGTTTGGCAGAAGCTAGATGTAGCATCAGTCTTGGCCCATCCTCACATTTAAAAATCCAGTAAGCTACTGCAATGATCCCAATGCATGAGGTTTGGTGTAATCTGTTGCATAAAACAGACAACTATTGAATGACACTAATTTACATGTAAATATATTTTTTGTAGCTAAATAGATAGGGCTATGAAATGCAGTAAACCTTAGATAGTCTGCAATGCAAGTGTTAATACGCTCCCAGAATTTATAAACGAATAACCCGAGAAAAAAGTTTATTAAAATGATCATAAAGCACACATCGGACAAATTCCTTTTAGTCAACACGTATATTAATTTTTGCTAATGTCAGTTTTGGATGGCCAGCCACTAAAAGCAAGATTCCTTTTGAAGAACAAAATTGTTTCCGTAACAGCTTGTTTTGTGATTTGGTGACTTTATCTTCCAGATCCTCAGTTTGGAAACTGTCCCAAAGTAATTCATTCAGAATGGTAACATGATTATATGTGTTGGCAATTGGGACCCGTCACCCTTGATTCAAGACTTTGGGTTGGCAGCGCTCCTTGGCGTGGGTTGGGCCCAAGTCGGAAGCGAGTGGCAGCACTAAATCATAGGCAGCCTGTGGAATGTTTCTATTGTGTGGCACCAAAGCGCTTCTGGGGTGCCCTTTTCATTACCAGCTGTTGTCTGTGTTACCCTTGGCCAGTGTGGACCATAGTCGGGGTAAACGCAGATTTGTGAACTGTGAAGACGCTATGCGCTGAAGAAATTGAATAAATATGTCATCGATTCTCCAATTGAGGGTAAAACTTCAGTTTTTGGAGCAGGTACAATGTACGTGCACCACTGTAACAAGTGCTGTGCATGAAAGCATTCCAAATTTTCCGTAAAGCAGTGTTTGAAGTGCCTACTCATAGTTATTCAACTCTCAGCCTTTTCTTGCAGCAAAAAGGTTGCAATTTTAAGTGAAAGGAGCTATTTTTTCATTAGCGTAGATATAAACTGACAAAAATCCAGTGAAAACTTTTTTAATGGTACTGCAGTGTAACCATCAGTCTTAACTGGATACATGTAGATCATGAAAGGGAAAGTCGGTCTTGCTTCATTTAGTTTGAGCAAGTGAAACAAACTGCACTCTGTTATCACACCATTAAAAAAAAGGAAAAACATCAGCTGTTCACAATTTTATTGCATTCAGTGCTACCAAAGAAATCGAGGCACAGCATCAAATCTGCGTAACGATTAATTTGGGAATTTGTAACTCGTCCTTTTGAATTACATGGCCAAAAGAACTGCTGTAAGAGTTATAAATTGCAGTGTGCTCTGCTGGGAAGTGCTCACTGATAGGCAGTCGGCAGTAATAGCGATTGGACCACTGTCTCGACACTTGATGAGAGCGTACAACCCATGCCAGGGAAAGCTGATGACCCGCATCTTAATTCAAGGGGGAAAGGGTTGAAGAATTAAAACAGTGGAAGATTACATAGTCTCAAAGAAGTGGAAAGTTAAGAGCCAAATATTACAAAACCATTTAAAATAGGTTACAATAGACTGACTGGGGGGAGTGCAATTTGCATGATACAATGTAACAAAACATGTCGGAGAAAGGGAAAACTTGCCATGACTGACTAAATCTTGAGATCTTAGGGTCATTTCTCTATACTAATCCTCCTTCCATCTCTGTCCTTTTCCTGTGGGAAACTCTCCTATCATCTCTTTTTCCCATTTACCCAATTCCTCCAAGTAATCCTGGCTGAGCTTGGACCATTGCAAGCCAGTTTGTTCTGCACTTGCAGCAATTTTTGTACAGTAGTTGGTTTGTAGTGCACAATCTCTTGCCGTTCAATTCATCTTGTAGTGGCTGAAAACAACTGTGTTTTTTCAGTGTATTGCATGCCGATCATGTGCCCCACATGAACAGAACAGCAGGAAAACATCGATTCGTGTTATTGCGTAAAGCTAACTCCACTTGCCTCGCATGCAATCTTGCATGAGCCACTGTGGGCAGAAAAATTTGTGGTCTTATACCAGATTTCCAGTTCCCTAAAAGACCTACTCTTCCTGGACTCTATTACTCGAGGTTATGTTCAGACATGACTCCACATTAAATGCCACATGAGCCAAACAAGGGTGGTTCAGCTAAACCTGGCGTCAAACTTATAGAAAATGAAACTTCGCACTGGTGAATCAGAAATGTGATTGTATGATCCGAACTTGTGACACACTCCCTGATTGTGATACACTCCCAGGTTGTGGGGTCCCTCCCACTTCTACGAAAATGTTCAAAAGCAAAATTTTAGTAGTTTGGAATACAAGAAACACACTTTTGCATTTTAATGTATGTTGGTATTTACAAAACTGACAGTAATGTAGGAGTAATTACTTACGATATCGCCCATCTTTCTGCTGGTGAACTAAGCCATTCACTGATGCCTCGGTAACTTCTGTGATGCAAGAAGTGTTGCAGCGTAAAGTGCGGTGCTTGCAGAGTAGAGTGTGCTCGTGCGACAACACTGTACACTGTACGAATGCTGTAAAACCGTGTGCAATCCTTCATGGCTTCCAGCTTTTTCACGTGGAGCCCAGTTTCCAAAGACTAATGACGCAAGTTTCAGTGGCATAAAAAGCTGCTCAGGATGTAGATTGTTGTACAATGGGGCTCATCAGGGGAAACTTGCATGTATCCAGTTGGTGTGTCTGTATAAACCACCAATATCCATTTCTTCCCGTCTTCTCCCTACCATCCCACCTGCTTTGTCTCGCTTACTGCATCACTTACCGCTGTTATAATTCACTGTGCTCTGCTTTGACCATGGGGCTTGCCTTGGGAAACTTGCATCTATCCCGTCGGTGTGTCTGCATAGCGCCGCCAATGTCCATTTCTTCTGTCTTCTCCCTACCGTCCGACCTACTTTGCTTCCCTTACTGCATCACTTCCCGCTGCTTTAACCCACGCTGCTCTACTCTGCTTTGACCATCCAAAAACACGTCGGATGAACCAGGATTCGTCATGTTAGTGAAACCTTGACTTGCAGCATCAGTACAGACTGGTGAACAGAACCATTGTGAAGAAACAACTGAAAAGTTGCTAATATTTTCCCAAAGGCGTCAATTTCAAATGCATACAGCTCCCGTGTTACATCGTCCAACAATTAGGTAGCTTTAAACAGGGAACATTACACAATACAAAACGTACAGTACTTGTAGCCATGTGGGGCCACAGAGAAAATCTAACGACAGCCAAAGGTTTGCTATGGGTTAATGTGTGGTTCTGCTAAAAAATGTAATTTTTGCATGGACCTCTTGGTGCAAAATATAATGACGAGTAGAGTACATTGCAGATATGGACAGGAATGTATAGTATTTGACGTACATTGTGAGGAGCTATTAAATTTCTGAAGTGCACAGGGTTAATTGGTGCGGTTAAAATCCTGAATAAAGATGGGTACAGTGTGTTCTGATCAGACTGGATCTAAATGTGGGAAAAGATGCACACCGAAAACTGCACCTGATGTTATAACATAGCTATGGTGAAACCTGGCATATTAGACTGCGGTGAAAAACCATTTCCTTCAGATGTTGCAAATTGTGCTATCTTCCACAGCGAAGGACAGAACATTTGACTCAAAGTCCACCTTTTTCATAGACATCATTGGGCCAAATGGAGGCTCCTCGTAGCCAGGTTTCACTTGCTCGTCAAAAGCAGTTTGGGTCGTGACACACTGATCATGCAGTATACGTTGTGTTATTCATTACTGGAGAGAATTGCCAATGTTGTGTACGCTTTATTTGTACTGCTTCTGTTCTTGCTTTTGTTTTGCTTTGCTTGTGTAATGTGACTGACTTTAATCTTTTGTATTACCTGGTTTGCAATGTTGAGTTTGCCAATTTGTGTTCTGTACGTGAACGTGTACCAACAAATTGAAATTTGGGAGGGTACATTGGGTGTAAAAACAGCCTCGCAGGTGACACCAGTTTTTAAAGCGATGTGGTTCGTAACGGTAACAGGTGCATTGGTTACCTGATGACCTTGTTTTATATCGGGAGTTCATTAGTGGCTTCCAAATACTGTTGACCTTGGTTTCATCTCAAGGTCATTCGTGATTTGCACCAAGCACCCTCTTTCTGCAGGTGCCAACAAAAACTGTTGAACCCAGACCAAGTAAGCCTGGGTATTGGTTTGATATCATAGTGCAAGGTACTAAAACAAAAGTTCATGGTTCTA
This sequence comes from Hermodice carunculata, assembly GCA_964020975.1. Classification (NCBI taxonomy): domain Eukaryota; kingdom Metazoa; phylum Annelida; class Polychaeta; order Eunicida; family Amphinomidae; genus Hermodice; species Hermodice carunculata. The sequence goes on along the minus strand of OZ026623.1, from coordinate 84,866,916 downwards.
TGTGAATTTACGGCATATGTCTTCAAAGTTACGTAGCTCAACTGAGATTTTTCAACATCAAAGATGAAAACATTCAACTCACGTTTGACTTCTCATGAAAAAGTCGTAAAGTGTCGTACTATGAGGACATTTTGTGATATATGCCGTGTAACAGCACTCAGTGGTTGCTGAACTAGTAGCTAAGGATGGATAAGCTACACTGGGCTCATGCTAAGAGAGTGCGTGACAGTAATAAGTATTGCCGTGCCCAGTCCGTGCATATGCAGCAATTCATCTCCTGTGTAGAGGGAAGTAGGTCGTGCAAGTGCAAGCTTGTACAAATAATATGAAGTGACCATGAAGGGAATAACTACAAAGTGCACGATTCTGTTGCGTGGTAACATTGTGTTGCCGGAGGACAGATGTCAAGTTGAATATAACTACCAGAAAATACCCAACGTGCACTCTTTTTTTTTTTTTTTTTTCTTTTTTGAACCACATCCTGATGAGATAAGACCAATCGGAGGCATCTGCCTCGCACATTACGGCCTTGCTTCATCTGTCGAGCAGGCTGTGCGTTGGGCTGGCACCTGAGCCTTGTTAGGTTACGTGTACGTTGCTATGAACTTACTTGCTTATTACAATGCGTGATTCAAAGGCCTCAGTCCATTGACTGTGTACCTCTAGCTCTGTCACCCTCCGCTTAAACTACTTTCTCAAGATATTCCTGCCAAGGACTGTACTCTGTTAGAACGTCCGTCAAAAATTGAGAGATAACAGCGACTACCAGCTTACAAGCGTTCTTTATTTATTGGGGAAAGAGAGATACAATTTACAAAGGACTCTTCTAAGGGAAGTCTCCATGGGCACAATGATAATGTATGTGTATGTATGTCAAATGAAGTTATAAATATTTTATTACACTAGTATACTCTATTGCGTTCACCTGGCTTTTCAATGGTGAATTACATACGAGTTGCCTGTACGTGTCAAGTTGATTGTAACGTGCATTTTATGAGGAAAGGGGCAAGAAAAGTACATGCTGATGTTTTGTCTTATATTGTATTTTGTTGTGATCCACAGGCTTTGGTCTTTACGTATTTGTGTTTTGAAGCTTTTATTTGCCAAACTTCACTGTGCATTTGGTTCTTTCAAAACGCTGTGCCCCCCTTTTTCGTGAAACAAAAGGGTGGGGTAAAAGATTTTAAGAGAGAGTGAATCATGGACATAACAGAGATTTAGAGAAGAGGAATGTCATTTTGAAACTTGATGGGCCTACTTTTCAATTCTTGAATTGACAAAATTATATGTGCATTGTCTAGTGTCATTTAAACCCATTCCTTGTAAGAACACAGCTGAGCCAATAGCATTCCCTGGCACGAGTGGCATGCCTTGTGCTCAACTAGCGCCAAGGAAAGCTGTTGACCTGGGGCATGGCATTATGCTTGGTCTTTTATACAAATCTTAGCAAAACGGAGGAAAAAAAAATCATTCTATTGATAAGAAATTTAATAAAAACCTTGAAGCAGGGATAGAAAATGAAATGGTGGGTAACTGTAGGTAAATTGATGGGGTATACAGTAGAATCATGGGTATAAATTGGTGTGCAGGTGAAACCGTACAAATGCTACATCAGAATAATGTGTAAAGCAGAATGAAAGCAAGGCAGTTGATATATATATGTGTGTGTAATTATATATATATGTATTGTTCAAAGATGTCGTGTAACCAGGATAAGTGTTGTGTTAATTTATGTAGTATTGCATGCAAATATGCTGTCCATGATGTTTTTTAAGTGTTTGTTTTAAGAAGACACTTACTCCTAGCGTTCCTGACAATTTTCAAACATTAGAATTCAGTGTCAGTGTCATGACATTCTTAGCAGGGTCCCCAACATGACTCAGGGTTTTTTGTTTTTTTGTTTTTGTTTTTGTTTGTTTGTTTGTTTTTTTTTTTTTTTTTTTTTTTTTTATTTAATTTTCTAAATATGTCAACAGAAAGAAGCAAAGAATTAGTGTATATGTTTATTTGAAACTATTTTGGGCAGCATATGAAAAGAGACTGAAAATGGTGTACTTGTATTGTGTTTGGCCGAATTATGTATGCTCAAGGAAGATACATTAAGAGGAGAAATGCTGTGTTTGTGTAGATACATTGAGGAGGGTACAAGTAAAATGCAAAGGGGGAAAACATGAAAAATACTGACAATTGGGAACCTAACGGTTAAAATTAAAAACTTGAAACTTGGAAATTAATGTACGAGTCATAATGTCCCATAAATTTTTGTTAAATGACTAAGCAATAAATTATCGACATGTACAAAGCCTTTGACAAGCACACTGATTTAACAACATGCATTAAGTTTTTGATGCTGTTCACTTGTAGGGGGGCATGTACGTATTACAGCTTATGGACTGGTACAGCGCTGGCTTCTGCGTGTTGGTCATTGCTATGGTCGAGTGCATAGTCATAAACTGGATATATGGTAAGTTCAAAGAAGACGACTGCGTGCATGAGAGACTGATGACTGTGAAGGGACTGAAAACAACGTAAAAAGTATGGGATATCAGATGTACTATTCAGCGTGGTGACAGCACCCGCTTCCTGTGTCACATGACGTTTTGGGACTGATTACTACAGTTTTGTTTATCACCAGGAGTCTCCACCTGCAACGAGGGGCAAGTTATAGTGCCGTCTACGGGCAACATGCTTCAATAAACAGTGAATAAAAAAAATGGAAACTGGACTACCATATTCATCTTCATAAGCACACAGTGTGCTATAAAAAATTCATCCACAAAAGCTGAAAAAAAAAAATTTGTAGATTCAAACTTTAAAAATAAGTTCTAATGTTTGAAAACTATAATGGGTTATTCTGGATGTCCATTCTTTGTAAAAAAAAAAATGGGGATGTGTGCTTATTAGGGAGTGTGCACTTAGTAAGATGCATACGGTATGCACTTTTAAGTGAAGGGGAGGGTATATAGCCAGCCGTGTATGTGCTTTGCTTGGCCAGTTTCTCAAAGATGGAGGCTGGGGGAGGGATCCTCAGCGAACTATGCCAAAATAAGAATACAGTGGTACCTGGCTTGAGAGACCGCATATCTTTTTAAGACCGCTCTCTCAGCACACTGTGCTATCATTTCCATGTAATTACTGTAAATTGCTTTATTTCCGCATGTTTAAATTTTCACGGTTTTTGTATTTTTAACATTTCACTGTTTTGGACACAATTCCCATTCAAACAATGTTAAAATACTATTTCAATGTGTTTTTATTTTCACAGTTTTGTGCCATCAGTGAAATAAGCGAAAATAAGAATACAGCGAAATTAAAGCAATTTACAGTATACCTCTGATAAAAGACCACGTGTTTTGAGAGACCACATTTTACCTGCCCTAGGGGTGGTCTCTCAAGACAGGGACTACTGTACAGCAAAATTAAGTGAACTTACAGTATGAACAATTGTTCTGCATTGTGTGTTACAGGCAACAGCCGTTTCTCTGCCAACATCAAGGAAATGCTGGGCTCTCTACCCCAAAAATGGTGGCGGATCTGCTGGATGTTCGTGTCTCCCATCCTCATTGGTGTAAGTATTGAACCTTTCAGGCTCTAGCCAACCAAAGCAATACCAAGTGTCATCTGCTTGATTGGTTTTATTTTCTGATGAAAGTAAAACGGGAAGAGAGGATGGTTGGTCAGGGTAATGTGTTGAAAACTACTTCAAGACCATTGTATTCAGCAGTATTATACCAAACTGACTACAGTGTTACATAAGATATTTACCACATTAAATTCAATATTTGAGAAACAATAATGCTGATGATACCCAATGTACCACAAATGTGTATCGTGTGGAAATTCAATATTGCATAATATGGATGAACTTGACCTATTTTCCCAATGCTTAACCTGAAAACTGTGCTTGTCAGGGTCATTAACCATTTTAGTAAAGGACACTAAATTCAGAAGGAAATAATGAGGCTAATGATACCAAAGTACCACAGATGTGTATCGTGTGAAAGTTTGATATTGGATAATATGGTTGACCCTGACCTACTTCTTTAAGGTCACAGAGGAATGCATTTTTTTTTTTTTTTTTTTTTTTTTTTTTTTTTTTTTTTTTTTTTTTTGTGATAGTCATTACACTTTAATTTTTCACATGTATCCATACTTCAAACAATTTGATGTGTGGAGTCATGGTGGTGCCACTGATGGTGTTAATTGGCGTTACCATCAGAGGCATTAAAAACGCATAAAATTCAATTAAGATGAAACTACAAAATTTACCCCAGATGTGCATTACGCCAATATTTAAAATAAGTAAAATTCTGGATGACCTTGACTAATTTTTAAGGTCATTGGGCACTCGAGTAAAGGACACTAAATTCAATATGCCGAGAAAGAGTAAGGCTAATAATGCTAAATGTGCCACAAATGTGTATCTTAATGAAATTTGATACTGCGCAATGTGGATGATCTTGAATTACATTCTCAGGGTCCTAGAGGGCTCACATTTGAGGACTTGTTAGTGATGGTCGTTCAATAATGTCGGCAGAGCGTTGAGCCTGTAGGCCCTTCGTTTCGATCTGTACAATGACGATGCATCCCCTAACATTCTCGGAGTGGAGCTGCATTTGTGCTTTGTACAAATGGAGAGAAGTGTGGAGGTTGATTTTTTAACCCCTCAAGGTTCTGTGACACACTGTGGACACAGTGCACCCAAAGTATGATGCCAAATGCTGTTGGCAATTTGCATGTACAGTGGTACCTGCTTTATGCGGCCATCCTTTCTTCGGAGAAAAAGTGGCCACAAACAGCAGGGGACCTGTCACCACAGGTAAATTTTACAAAGAAATTGACTCCTATGTATGAGCCTAGTGACCACAAAAAGCAATGCGACTGCTCATGGTAGTGGTTGCATACAGCAGGTACCACTGTGGTACTCTTAATGAAACATTTTTATTTTCAATGAGAGAGAGAGAGAGAGAGAGAGAGAGAGAGAGAGAGAGAGAGAGAGAGAGAGAGAGAGAGAGAGAGAGAGAGAGAGAGAGAGAGAGAGAGAGAGAGAGAGAGAGAGAGAGAGAGAGAGAGAGAGAGAGAGAGAGAGAGAGAGAGAGAGAGAGAGAGAGAGAGAGAGAGAGAGAGAGAGAGAGAGTTTACTTTGAAATGAAAGTGCATGGTAATGTGTGGTCATTAGGTCAAACTGTTAACCGTACTTCAGTTTATTTGACTGTGGTAGACAGCTGTATCTTGCCTGCCGCCCGAGACTTTTCACAATAGAAAACTGCAGAATTCAGTTGTACGCTGGAAAGTAAAAATGATATACACGTATGTCATGTATGTAGTGACCTGTCATTATTCTGCAATAAGCCTTCCTGCCAAGATTGTCTAGGAGTCTCCTGCTCCAGTCATTGGTCTCGCATCATCTTTGGTGACAGTTTTCCAGGATTGTACCCTGGTAATCATTATGATCACAGTATTTAAAATCTAGTTGATCACATCATCAAGATTCCCAGTATGTAGTCCCCTGTCTTGATCCAGTGTCCTTTTGTTTTTCCTTTTCCAGGTTGTGCTTGTATTTACCTTCGTCCGTTACGAGCGTGCCAAATATGGAGCGTACACATATCCAGTGTGGGCAGACACTGTGGGGTGGATGCTGACGTTTGCTTCTATCCTGCCCATATTTGTGGTGGGCATTTACAAGCTGATCAAAGCACCAGGAGTCAATATTAAGGAGGTGAGCATCTGGTGTACACGCTGCAAATGAACCCACTTCGTGTGTGTACATTTTCGTAGATTTTACATTTGGATGGGTTTGACTGAAATTTCCAATTTCACTATTTTGGACGTAGTTCCTGTTAAAGTTACATGCATTTTGATGAATTGTGTTTTTGTTTTCCATATTGTGTGCCATCAGCAAAATAAGCAAAAATAAAAATACTGTTGAAATCAATGAATTTACTGTGAAATACAAGATTGTTTGATAACAGATTTTTTTGATTGACAACAAAGGCTTCAAGGAGAGCCTGAAAAAATACTGGTGCTGCATATGATAACCCCCAAATAGATGGGCATCAGGGCCCAAATATTTGCCTAATGATTTGGTCCAGCACCCAAATATTTGGACTGCTGGGACCCAAAACCTTCTGAAATATTTGAGGTTCCTCTCAATGTTGGACAACTTTTTGTTCGGGGATATTAATATAAAAGATGATTTTCTAATTTCAAAATTTTCCAACGTACGTGTTGGATGGCTTGTGCATGTGTGGATACACTTGCATGTCTTGATCCAGTTTGCTGTCAAAAAACTGAACATTTAGAAAAGGGTCCGTGTCTCACAGGATTTTAACCCATGCCTTCACAAATTGTGCTAAAGCACCCCGGTAAAATGTCGTCTACGTTTGAATTCCATGTCAATAGAAAACATTCGCCTTGCTTTGGGCACAAGCCAACTCACGCCAAGGAAGGCTGTTGACTGAGGTTTACCCTCACCAGGAAAAGAATCACGGAAAGCTGTTAACTCAGTCTCTAATTGTGACTATGAAGGGGGTGAGTGTCAGAAGTCAAGACACATAGCATGTGTAAAGTTGACAAATGATGCGTGTTCATTGTGGGATAAATGAAAACGGTTGCTTTGCTGTTTGCAGAAATGGAAGAACGCCACAAGATCCAACCTGCCAGGCGAGCACAGCAAAATCAGCACAATCGAAATAGATCATGACAGGAAAGTAAGACCAGACGAGGAAGAAAACCAACATGTGGAGTTGGATGAGTACAAAGCTCAAGAAAAAGCACTGATGGTAGACAAAGACGCTGTCTAAAAAGCAATAAACGGACTGTTTCCTTATTGCTTTGCAATGCATTTCACACTGAGATTGGATATACGTCAAACTTGTAGCATGTCAATTATCAATGTTTTATTTTGGCGTTTCTTTATCATTTCTTCGGTAGCATGTGCGCAAAAGAGTGCCATGATTGTTTTCAGGAATTGAAGAAATTCTTTTTGCTGTACTTTGTAACAAAAGCATAATAAAAAAATGATGAACATTTGAACCTGACCAAAAAAAAAAATAAAAAAATAAAAAGAGTTATTTTCAGTCAGTATATTTTTTATAAATTAAACTGATTTGGTAAAGCCTTCGGCTCCATTTGGTGTTTCTTTTGTCTTGAAAGAGCTTGTGCCAAAGATTTCTAGCTGATGAAGATAATTGACATACTACCAGTAAAACCTTATAGCCCTTGGACTGGGAGACTGCAAGTTAAATGATCTGCTGTGATGTCTGGTCTGTTGCAAAGGCTTGTGGGAAGATGGCACCCTATATCCCTCTTACGTACAGGGTGGTGGATGATTTTACAGCAAACTGAGCTATTGAACTGGAAAGGTATCGGGAAAAATATATAGACTTGACATATCAGGTGCCCTTGTGAAATTTATCTTTAGTCAAGTTGTCACTCATTGGCCATTCCTGTGGAGAAAGGACTTCTGCCAGTTCATGCTGGCGCGTCATTGGTGGATACCAGGATGCTGTTCTTCCTGGGTTATCAGAGGAAATCTGGTGACCGGTACTCCTTTGAGGATGCAGCAACCCAGTGTTAACAGGCAGCTAATAGGATTATAAAATGAACAGATTCTCTCTCCGCCAGACACACGGCTGATTGGTCACGGTGGTGCCCAGCAGGGACAGCTGGACAAGTAGGACATGAGTTCCCAACAAACTAGTCACAAGCTGGAAATAATTGCAGTGTCACTCGGGTATGCACCCAGCACCATCGTAGTTTAGATGTGGCACTTTGGCCTGAGGTGTTGACTGTAAAGGGGAGTTATAGCCAGTAGAGGGCACCGCTGGTGGTCTGCAGAGGGTGCTAGTAGACTGACAAGCCTGTGTATTAGGGCTGGCTGGGACTGCAGGTGATCAGTCTTAAGGGCCGTGCTGGCCTACAGGGGGCGCCAGCCGAGGAGTCTAAAAATGCCAGGGCTGGCCAAGACTAGTGGAGGTCACGCAAGCAACCTTGTGTGGAAAAATAACTTCTTTTTTTTATGCCACCCCTCCAAAGGAGGTGGGGACACATATCAATCACTTTGTCCGTCCATCCATAACATTTATGCACTCTAACTTAGGCTCTTTTTTACCTAGGGCTTGCACTTTGTACAGGATTATGGTCCTCTATAAGGGCTAGGTCAAGTTTGAAGGTGGGTGACCTTGACCCAATTCCCAAAGTCCAGAGCCACATTAAAGAATTTGGTTTTTGGATAACTTGAGTAATGTTGGAGCTAGGGCTTTCATATTGCACCAAATCATAGGCCGCAATAAGGGTCAGGTGAAACTCAAAAGATGGGTGACCTCGGTCTATCCGTCTGTCCGTCCACAACATTTCTGTACTATAACTTGCACTTTTTGACCACGGGCTTTCATATTGCATGGGTTTAGAGTACCCAGGGCCAAGTCCTGTTCAAAATTGGGTGACCTTGACCCAATTTCCAAGGTCACATGCATATGTGAATTTGGTTTCAACATGGGGACTTTTTTGGTTAGGGCTTTCATTTTGCACAGGGTTATCTAGTCATCTCCTAGGGCTAGCTTAAGTAAAGGTTTCATATTGCACAGGTTCTGTCTGTCTGTTCATCCGTCATTCCTCCGTCTATCCAGCCGCATTCCGGGTGATAACTAGAGAGCTTTTTGATTAGGACTTGCAACTTGCATTTGTTTCTGCACCGCTGTGAGGTCTAGATAAAGTTCAAAACCCAGTGATCTTGACCTCTTTTTTTTTTTCAAGGTTACAGGCAGTTTTTGTGTATTTGTTCTCCAGGTGAAATCTGGTAAACGTTTCCAGGTAGTACTTCCAAATAGCACATGATCAGTGCTTTGTCAGTGCACGTGGCTGACCTCGAACCCATGTCCAATGTAAAAATGATAATGGGGATTTGTCGAGTGTATATGTGCGTTTCTTATTTCAGCTAGACTGCTGGTGCCAGATGTTGCTAGTTCCAGTCTGTCTTTCAGAACATAAAGTATACAGATAGTGCAGAGGATGGCACACTTTTGTGCATGCCCTGCTGGACTTTTAAGTGCTACAAAGGTGTAGATACGGCATCTTAAGATTGCCTAACCTTATTTTGTAAGTGCAGTCTGATGCTGCATCTATTTGAAGTACTAGATACCATTGCATGTTACAATACAAAACATTGAATGTTTGGCCTTTTATTTTCTTCCTGTTCATGGCAACAGTTATTCCAAATGAGACCTGTGATTACCAAGGTTATGGGGGGGGGGGGCATGGATCTGGCAATCTCTGATTGCGTTTCGATTGGACAAGAAAGGTAAGCCATCTTGTCAATCCTTACAGTGTAGTATTCATCAACAAACGTGGATGTTGAGAGAAAATAAGCTCAAGTCAATTTATACACAATATATACCTTAACAAAACCCATGCTTCCAAGAGACAGGCTCAAACCATGGACAAAGCTCATATAAGGATACAGTAAGTTTTTAAATTGCAAGAGAAATAAATGATGTGAATACTAGTTCAGTACCAGCTTGATTGGTACAGCTGCTTTAGTAGACACCAGGGAGCACCAGCGTGAGACGCTCCCACCAGGGCAAATCACTCTATATGATAGAGAGACCTATGTACGTGTCCAGGTGATTAATGCCCTGCAGTTAATTGCCTGTTTCCTACAGGGTTTGCATCAAATACATGCCAAATGTAAAGTCTTTTTAAATATTTTTTTGATTCAAAATTTTGAAGTGGAGCACAAGACAGCCATGCTATAAAACAGTGGAAGGTGTTTAGGACTATTGCGTAGATGAACCACGTTCAAATTGGCCGCGTGACTTGTGTATGTTTTCAGGTTGTTCTTGTGTGGTTGAACCTGTGTGAAAGCAGATTTTTTTGTAGCAACTTTGGGCAGTGATGCTTATAATGTGAACAGAAAGGGCATATTGCACATAGGAAAAACGGATTGAATTTTGAAATAAATTTACGTTGCCATAATTTGAGCATTTCCTTAAGAGGAAACGAGCCACAAAAAAAGGGCATGTTCTGTCAATTTCAGCGATTCAGTGAGTGAATCTGAATATATATATCATTGCAAGTCAGCTGGATTTATATGAAAATGTTAGTGTATAAGGTTTGAATGTCTTGAAGGAATGACTTCAAGGGCAGCAAATATAAATAATATATATATACATATATATATATATATATATAAAAGGGGTCTCATTAACATTGTATCACTGTAAATAATCGTTGAAATGTTTGAGGTATTGTGGTGACGGTCAAATTAGCCCCTTCCTTGTAAATTAAAGCCTTTGTGTCCGTTATGCAGGTTTACATGTCTTCAAATGGCATTCAAGATTGCAGTGTTCACTGTGTGCGAGCAGATGAAGATTATCAAAGTGACCAGTGGTCAGTGCACTAAGTCAGAATTTTAGCATCCTGCAGTGTGAAATCTGGGGCTTAAGAGTGTGTGTTGTCAGAAAAGATTGCGAAATGACGTACTGAAAATATGTTTCAGCTGCAACTAAACAAAGGGTATGCAGGAAATTTCTGAGGCAGTTCTGCTTGAAGTGAAAATTGCACAATGCTGTTGACGGTGAAATGGTTGATTTTATTACAGTAAAATAGAGGTAAAAGCTGCAGGTAAGAGTAGGATTTATGATAGGTAAGGAAGGCGAACTGAATGGTGTGTACAAAGATAGCACTGCATTAACGCATGCTGACTTGATGGTGTGTATCGCTGTCAGGGTATGGTTTGTACAGTTTCTGTCCAAATGCCTGCTTCAAACCAACTTGTCTCTGTTCGCGTTCCGCAAACAACCCCTACAGAACAGAATTCTGGGGGAGCTCGAAAAGAGGTTCTCTTTTTAAAGTAATTGATGTGAATGTGACCGATAATTGGAATATTTTCCATGTCTGAATGGGTGCAGTTTGTGAGTTATTGCTTTATGTGAGAAATAGTTGTAAATATGCATATTGTGCAAATTTTGATGGGGAGGGAATAGGAGTTTTTGTTTCCTTTTTCTTTTTGGCATAGTTTTTTTATTTTTTTATTATTTTTTTTCTTCCAAAAGGAATACACCTATCACCCCTTGCAGACTGACCTGTTTGCTGGAATTTTATCTCGGGGGGTGGAGGGATCCACTATTTGGTATAGGGGCGATAGAAATGTACGTCAAATCCACTTGTCAAAAGGTCTTGGTTTTGTTTGACGTGTGATTGTCTGTGTTCGCTTCACAACAAAGAAAAAACAGTATATTTTCATAGAAAATGAATTGTAAAAGGTGAAGAGACACAAATTGGTCAAGCCAGTGAAATATGGGGAGGATTTGTGTGGGGGTACACAAAAATTGCAGAGTTCTTGTGATTACCATACAGAGTCTCTGAAGTGCGATATACTCTGCCATTGTTGTTTGACTACAGTAAGGACTGGTTTGTCCAAGTTGCAAATGGCCGAACTGACTGTGGCAGCTTCCAGGTGCTGGTCCCTTGAAAGAAGTGGGCTTATCCAATCAGAAGTCAGTAACAAAGCTCATATTCAACATCTGGCCAATCACAAAGGGCAGTAGAAAGTGTCCAATCAGAAACCTGAAATGACACGAATCATCAGCATCTGGCCAATGAAAAAGGAAGCTTTAATAGACACAAGACAATGTAATGTACATGGCCTATACATTTTAGCCAGGCTTGTTATATTACACCAGGAACAGGAGCTGCATTCTGTTTTAATGTCACAAGATATCTGCGCAGTCCACTGACTAATTGTATTGACTTTTTCTGGAGAATGGACGTGCTTGTGTGACTAGAGGTCACTCGCACGTATACAGTGTCACATGAACCTGCCACCATCTCAAATGGCAGAACCTTAACATTCATATAAGAAAAAGATGCATTTAGACAAATAGATATAGTCTGAAGACCACTACGTTGGCAATTTATTTTGTCCTTGCGCACAACAGGAAGTCTGAGATCTGATCACTGCAGGCGTAAGCAGTCAGTGGGCACTATTTATAGGAGTAAACGTCGCCAAAGAGTATTATGTTATAAATGCACATTGAATATAATATTAAAGCTCAAATCTTTATTTTTATTAAAAAAAAAAAAATTAAAAAAAAAAAATTTAAAAAAAATTAAAATCCAAATGTGACCACATTGCGGGCACACAACAGCTTAACATGCATTTTCAAAGGTACAGGGTAAGAAAGTATTATTCATTGTGTTGGCGGTGTGTTTTGTCACACAACATCTGCCCACCTCACTATAAAGGAAAACCTGCAACTGCCATTGAATTTTGAATGGGGCACACAGTTCAGCAGGCTGCCTTTGAGTTTCCAGCCCGTTGGATTCAATCCAGCGGTCTGAAACGATTCAGAAGCCTTTTGTGGATTGCATGGTCTCTCGCACCTGTGCATGAAGAAATGTAAACAGGAGAGCACAGTCGCAAAAATCTCAACCATTTTCTCCCTAAACTAGATGGTGGTCAAATGATGTCTGTGTCTGTGTTTTCAGCTGATCTGAACAGTTTGACTGAGAATTGCAGACGAGACCTATTGAGATCATGGCCCAGGTCAACAGCAAAGTGGCTTACCCATGCCAAGGAAAGCTGTCGACTGAATCCTTATGCCAGGGTAAAGGGTCAAGTGTTCTTTAGAATGATCCCATAAAGCAGGCATCCCTGGCGTGATGATCTGGCACAGTGGTGCTCTTCTCAGAACTGCACCAGCAATGTGGCCTTATCAGAGGGGTGGCCCCTCTGGAGAGGGAAATTGAAAGTGAAACAAAAATACCATACACAATGCATGGAGAAGGGGGGGGGGGGATCACTGTAGTTTCATCAGATCATCTGGACAAAGCTGTTCCAAGTTTGAAATACAGGCTAGAAATCGAAGGCTTGTTAATTGTGTGCCTCAGAAAGTCAGCTGGAGTAGATCCCAAATTGCTCAGAGGGGCATGGGACCAACATAACCAGTCGCTGAGTGTGTAGAACGAAAAGTGGCCGAGTGTAAAATAATCAAAATGAGGACATCCAGTGGATGTATCTCCACACTGATGCTGGAAACAATATGCTAAGTGCAGATAGTTGTTTCACAAAGCACCTCGTCTTAGAACACCGAACTGTACGATGGGATAGTCTCTGTGCATAAAGGGTGGCAAGAGAAATATTCCAACATTTTATTTGCCGAGCCTGAAGGCGGAGCTACTGTTATAGCATTATATCCCAGTAAACCTGGACAGATTGTGCTCAAATTTAGCACAAAGGGGCATTCATCAGATTGGGGGGTCACTTTGACCTGTTGACATCTGGGCTGAAAGCAGTTCATTAAGTCCGAGATTCGCATACGATCAGTAACTGGCAGATTTCAAAGGGTTAAAACAAAGTTGCACCCATTGACCCTTGAATCTCCCTGCCTTGGTAGGGTGATCATGGTATTTACAAATTTTCCGTTAAGTTCTGCTGGTATGCAATGAAAGGTGCAGAAAGGAAGTTTCTGGTACATTCACATTGAAGGTTAGCACTGAGATGGGTAGGGAGAATGTCCTGTGCAGTGACATAACTAGTCAAAAATCCACTAGTTTCCCGCAGTGTTAGAGGAGGATCATTTTGTAAAATCTGTCACAAACAAGAAGATTGAAAACTAGGATTGTGATGACCTCGTGTCGTTTCACGTGACAGCAATCAAAGCAAAACACCAGGCCCTGTGCATTTAACAACATTTAGGTTTTAAAAATCTCTAGTCTAAGTCCAGTCATTTCAGCTGATTTAATTTGTTTATCAAATCTCAAGATTTGTTTACTGGACTGAAAATGCCAGCTTTGTTAGATTTTGAACCAGCACCAAAGGGTATCAAACATGCATTAGGGCAGCTGCCAGTCTGCAGTGCACGTTCCCGGATGTAGCGCAGATTCTGTCCGTGCACACACAGACTATGCAGAGGCAGCGATTGACCACTTCAAAGGAGTGCACGGAGTCACTGGGCCCTCTGTTTGAAAGGCACTCATAAAGAAGCCAGTTAACCTTGGTCGGCTGCAGATGAGCAGCAGGTTACAGGGTTACAAGTTGTAACCTAATTCGCTTCAAGTAATTTTGTGGGTCCGATATTCAAATTTTTTTACCAGGGACGGGCTAGTTTTGTGGGATGTGCTATGCTGAGATCGTATCTTGTGTCAAAGTCTGATGCTCTCTAGATGGTTAGTCACATCTTCTACACAACGGTGGGTACATGTAGACGTAAGATTGGAGTCATCAGGAGGACACTCAAATCCCCATTGACCACGAGTTTGAAGCTGATTGACAACAAACAGGCAACGAAGTATGCATCAGTTACAGCAACTGGAATAAAAGTTGCACAGGGTGACCCTGTATGGTACAGTGTGCAGTGTCCCAAGTTCTAAAAAAGAAGTTGTGCTGTGGACAAGCTTATGACCGCTTTCCGTAAGGTTTTACGACTGAAAGTCTGAGGTCGCCTGCTAAAGAGACTGATATCCGTGTTTCCCCCATTCAACTCAGTCTGCCAATTTATGACATGATTCCTGTTTTTGTGCTGAGAAAGTGACTATAATTCTGATTGGCCACGATGGTAATGATAAACGTCTTGTTTGGTGTATGGGTCAGTGAGATGGGCGAAAAAAGAAAGAAAACAAAAAAAAACAAAAACAAAAAAACAAACAAACAAAAAAAAAATGCATGGCTTGGAGAAGAAAAAGCTCAGACTGCAGTACATACCTCAATCTGCTTCAGAAGGTACGCTAAAAACTTGTCCCATTATACCTCTTTTTCTTTCTTTTTTTCCTTTTCAATTGAAAATAAACACGCTGTGTTCAAAGAAAGTAGCACCTGGAAAGCTGCACAGTCATTTATGCCCAGACTGGTAGGGGGAGTCAGCCGGTGACTTCGCTCCAGCGACATGGTCACCACTCGCCATAAGACTCGCTATAAAAAACAGACCAATGTGAATTTTAAAAACCCTTACAAGAGTTCGGAAAAGGTGAAGGAAATCTGAGAAGTAATGTCCACAGAGGACTTATTTGGAAGAGAAAGGCAGTTGTTACCATTCTTAAGAGATTTTGGGGGTGACTGTTTTTAAGCTTAGCATGTTTCCATGGATAGACGACAGGGTGGATAAAGAATAAGGTGGGGGTTGGGTTGCATATATACTCTGAGTTTTCACAAGATTGTTTAAAGCATGATTGTATATTGAATTTATTTGTTGATTAAAGAGGCGCATGTGGTGATGTATAGTGGACGGCACTATTCCAATGCTTCATGTCACTGGTTTATGATTTCACTGTTGACACATATTGCACAGATAAGTCGTAGATTGTCGTAGAATAGCAAAGTAGAATATATTTAATATGTCTTCTGAAAATATATAGACGGAAATTATATAGACCGGTGTGATGGGGTAGATAGTTAAGACCAGATGACACCCTATATAGTATGCAGGTTCGCATTCAACCCTGGTGTAGAGATTTGCAAGGTGTACAGAAAGAGTAGGGACTAGACCCAACACAGACGCGAGTATTTTGTGGTGAATGCTTTGTTCCATTTGTTGTTTAAGAGACAATGGAAGATATTTACCACATATAAAACAGTAAAAGTATAAAACCACACTGGATTTGACGATGGGCAGTAAAGAAGGAAGTGAGCAGGACTTGTTTACTATCAATGAGGTGTAGGGTGTCCTATATTGTCGGGTTTATCTGAACAAGAATGGAGTTTGAAGTTTTACCAGGCAGTCTGTCAAAAGACTACGGTTCCTACTGTCCTGCAGCCAGTGAAGTAAAAGTCCTTTAGTTACACAGCCAAATGACAGTGTTGCATAATTTATAAAACTTCAGACTTCAAAGAAGAATTTTTTATTTTTGACTGGGTGTATTCACGCCTTTGCACAAATTGCAGCCAGTTTTCAAACCAAATTAAGATTTTTTTGGGATGATTATTTTTTTAAAGCCCCATTTTCCAAAAAAAAAAAAAAAAAAAAATATTGTATGAAGAAAGAATAAAGATTGTCCAGCAGGATAGGGCAAAATACATTTGATTGCCCTTCAAATTTCGTGAAATTTCCTTGGATAAAGAAACATGTAACAAAAGTGCCTAAGTCAACATGTACTCATGTGGAGCTGCACAGTGCTTTTCAAGTAAATTTTGTCGCAGTTCAGCATGCATGTATTTGATATTACAAAGAAAGTAGTTTTCTTACTATTGTGTTCTATAAAAAATATGCTTAATATATTGAATCATGAAGTTTCAAGATTTTTTTTAATGGAACTTTTGGCTTCTTTTGTTGAAAGCTGCCTTGTGTTCATGACAAGTTCTTGGTATGACCTTTTATGCATTATAGATTTATTTGGCTGCATAGTTTAAGAAAAACCAGGCGGGGAGTTCTATCCCAAGTGTGCTTGAAACAAAATGTCTTTTCTGTTTTTATTCACAGTTTACTTCATGTTACTGTTACTTTTATTTGTTAATTGGTTCGTTAGGGGAACCAATGAGATCTGATGCTGTGCTTTACCATGCTCCTGTGATGATGATGCGTACTAAAGTCTGTTTATACCGGTGCATACAAGTGCTGACGGCCAGCCGTTCTTTTTTAAATACGCAGTTGTACTCTTAATGGGGTGCCAACTACACTAGAAAGCAAGAAACTAGGCTAGGGTTTGCAATATCTTGTATATCCATATTTGTACTTGTGTTCAGTCTCCTGGGTGTTGTTCAGTGTCGGTCAAAAAGTAACCGCACTGCACTTCTCTGTGCTGTTTGCCCCTGGGGACTTGACAACAGGAAAGAAAATGTCAGTGTTAAATATTTTCTCCCAGATTTCAACCTCATGCCATAAATGTGACAATCTTTCGTGTAGATAATGCTGTAGAACTTGACTCTAATACTGTTATTCCTGCATAGGTTCTAGGAGCTTTGTATTTTTTGGTTATAAAAAGTGCTTTAAGTTTATATCAGATGCTTGAAGGTAAACATGTCCAAAGTATGTGCTTATGCGTAATTCGTAACTTCCAGCATTTTAAATGCCCGGTGGTCATTGGACAGTGCTTAGGAGGTAAATCCAACAAGTGGTGTGCTAAATTGTTGCGAATCTTTGTGTGTAATGGGAACAAAATCCCACATTGTATTTTTAGTGGCATATGTATATTTATATATTCCATACTAATAGACAAGAAGATGAACATGGGAAAAGTTTGATAACACAGTAATGAACCCATTCAACTGATAAACACCGGTACAGTAAGTGCTTTTAAAACATTGTGTACCTTCAATAACAGCATCCAAAGTCTGTAATTTAGTATACCTTGTTCAGGGTCTCCAAACTTTTTTATCCTCAATGCTACAGCTTAATGGTTTGAATCTGCATACCATATTCAGTGGTCGTAGTTACCTCCTGCTTCTGTTGTGTACATCCTGACTGGTTCCCTGCTAAAATTCACTCTAAATAGGTAAATGAACGTGAAAGAGGCATTCTTCGTGACTAACCTCATAGTACATTTTGTACATATTTGTTACATTGTTGTGAGGACCCGAGTCTATTATAATAGGGTCTTGAGAATGGGGGACATGTAATAAAAAGGTACGAGGAACCTGTATCGAAACATATCGCTGGTCAAGCGGTTAGGCTTATGGGGGAAAAAATGGTGTGTATTTACCGGTAATCCTATGCTGGTCAGAATAAGACTAGAGTCAACAGCTTTTCTTGGCACAGATTAGATGCGTTGTGCCCAACGTGCATCAAGGAAAGCTGTTGACCTGGGGTGTGAACTTATGATAGGTCTTATTTACAATTCTTAGAAAAAGTTTTTTTTTTTCTATTTACATGAAATTTAATTAAAAAGGGTAAAGCAGATGGCGATGTACATGTATGCGATTTGAGCAGGAAAGTGGTAAAATGGACCGATCTTGTATTGTGTTTTCTGCCAAATGTGAACCGTGAAAAGTGAGGTCAGTGTGTGGTGATGCTTTGTGATGAGAAATGTATAGTGTTGTATCAAATGCTGCTCTTCATATGTGAATTTCTGTCGGCAGATGGAGCCACCAATTGATACACTTTCACCAAGTAACCAACAAGTGCAGGTGGAGCCACTTGGGCGTTAAAACCCCCACTCCTCAGATTTGGTCAAGTTGTTGCCAACAGGAAGTGGTGTGTCGTACAATAAGTTCTCATGTGCTGGTGGCTTACATCTGTTGGTGACATACACCATTATACGGGACTCATGGATTGATATACGTGTCAAAGTCTGTACATTTGGTACAGCTGAAGCCCTATATCCATGTGTTAACAGTGCAGTTTTGTGGAAGAAATGATATGACATGATTTTTAACATCTGTGTTTAATATTAGTGTTTTTGTGACAATTTGGCTGCCCCTTAAGCTGGTGTCGGTACTTTCAAGTCATCCTGCTCACCTCTGAGGTCCCCCAAACCCAGTTTTACTTCGTATCTACCTCATTACGCTGATGACAAACAAGACTGCCCAATAACCTATGATGACCACAGTACTTCAAGGTCACTGCCTATCACTTGGCATGATGTAAAAAGAGCCAATATGGCTAAAATTACTGGAACGGCTTAGTCCAAATGACCTTTAGACACAAAGGCAAAATGGGTATTTATTTTTCACCATGTATAAATGGAGGTGGGGTGATTTCTTGTGTTGGCTAAATTTGAGAAGTAAGAAAATAAAAACGTAAGATTTCTCTGGCTAGTTTTTCCAAAAAAAAAAAATATATAAATAAATTTCTTGTGCCAGGTGTCACATATTACCCTATGAGATGAAGAAGCCCAGAAATCTAAATGGAAAGTGAAAGTAGTGACAAGGCTGGACAGCACCATTTATTCTACACATATCTTGAGAGTTGTAGTATTTCGGGACTTCAAACCATATAAATCAGGGTTTATTTCACTTCATGTTAAATACTGCTTGAAAATGCAGAGTGAGAATTATTTATTACCAATTAAAATGCTAAAATAAAAGATAGAAATTTTGAAAAATGTGTTTCTTTGGGATCATAGGTCACCCAGTAAAAACTATACTCATAAACAGTATTTTAAGTGCATGTATCCAACTTGCTTTTAAAAAACGGAAATAAATGCTGGAACTGCATAAAAATTCAAGACGCACAAAAGGTTTGAGTTGATCTAAAAGCGTGAACCACAGGAAAATACGAAGCGCACAAATGCTTGCAAGTTGATCCATAACAGGCTTTGAAGTAGTGCAGTCACTGAAGAATGACTAGTGAATATAGAATTGATGTGCCTGGAGTGCCCAATGTTTTGTCATTGCTGTTTAACATGTAAATAGAACCTTTTTAAAAGTACAGATATTCCGGTATGAGTTACGTGGCTTTGTACCCAATGTGTAATGATTTATTGTGTATTTCCCCCCCCCCCCCCCCCATCATTTTGTGTACATAAGATGTGGGCAAATCCTTTGCTTGGGTCCACAAGTCACTTCAGTATTTGACTGCGCTTGATAAATTGTATTACTAAAATGAAAATTACAACAAAAAAAAACAAAAAAAAAAGACAAAACAAAACAAAAAAACAGACAAATTAGAAGTACCTACAAGTATACAGCTAGTAAAATACTCTGTTCAAATAACATATAAATTATGGTCGCATTGGTCCTTTCGGCACATATTTTGAGCTTGGGTCCATGTAACCCCATGGCTCAATTTACCCCACAAGCTCCTACCTCTTTAAAAAGTTGTGTGGTCTCTGGTGCTGAAGGGGAGGGCTCTGCTGGGACTGCTGTAGAGACCATATGTGTACAATTTCTCGTGACATTACTAGTATCATTTAACCCAGTTACTTTTGAAAAAATGGTCTTGTGAAAAGTCAAAGTTGAAGGTGGCGAATTGACGTACTTTCTGTTTGTAATAACGACTAATGTGTTAAAAAGTTTTTGGCTGTATGCTGTGAAAATTAAATGCAGCCTGAAGTATACATCTTCCTGTGTTGTCTTGGTTTTTTCGTGGTCTTTCAATTTTTAGTGTGAAGTGTGTCTGGGAAGGATTGCACGGTAAAAGTTGCATTGTGGTGTGATGAATTATCTGGTGAACTTGAGGTCCGAGTGAGACTTGAGAGTAAGCCTGTACCCTTTCAACGCCAACTGTGACTTAGTCAAACCACTTCAGATGAACTGCTCTTGATGAAAATGAGGATGCTAGACTCGTATTCCTTGTGAAAAGACCTTTCTTTCAAGTATGAGACGCACCTGTAGTTCCAAAGAAAATTATGGTCGGAGTCTACAGCTTTTCATGGTGGGCTTTGATGCATTGTGTCAAAAGCACGCCAAGGAAAGCTGTTGTATCTGTCCAAAACTTGCCACTCAATTTGGTCTCATTGCAATAACGGTGAAAAGGGTTACCATGACCAGATTTGGTCTCATCACGATAACTTGGGAATAAAGAGAGCTACCTCGACCAAATTTGGTCTGTGCAACCCTCATGTGGCAAGCTTGTATGGGATTGTACATCGATGACCATTATGGTAAGGTAAGAGGGGTAACTGTCAGTTTTACGGCATATGCATTGTTGGATAACTTTAGAGCTACCTCAACCAAATTTGATTTGTGGAAACTTTGGATAAAGAGCTTGGATGGGATTCTATATCAGTGACCTTGTCCACAGGTCACAGAGGTCAACTATGAGATCTTTGGGGTCAGCATCATAAGTGTACAGTGGAAAGTGCTTCTGCTATGAAACTTAGCAGATGCTCCTCTTGTAAAGTGCTTTTGATATTGTACATGTGTGACCTGACCTCATTTCAAAATATGTCAACTTTGCCATAAGAAGTTCATGTTGGTTTGTATTTTGGCAATGATGAACCCTGGGGTTTTTTTTATTTTTTGAAACGACCAAGGAAAGTCAAACCAAGGTCATAGGCATAAAATATTGGCATATGTGTCAAACTTGGTTCTCAACACGAAAACTGCTGCTGCAACCAATTTATGTGTGTGGAACCTTCTCGTGAAAAATTTGGATGGGATTGCATATTAGCAACTTGGACCTTCTTTTGAAGATCACATGGGTCCACTTTGTCAGTTTTATGGCATATTCATTCTCATTGTGATAACTTGGGAATAAGTTGAGCTACCTGAACCAAATGTAGTGTGCAGAACCCTCTCTTGGCGAGTTTGGATAGGGTCACATACCAGTGGCCTTGACCCTATTACAAGGTCACAAAAGTCAATTTTGTCAGTTTTACGGCATATTCTCTTTGACATAGCTCTGTTATTAGAATAAAACTAGTAACGTCAACCAACCTGAAGATGTACAGGCACCTTTCTGTGGTGTGCTCTGAGAAGTGAAAAATTAGATTCATGAAACCCTCTTAAAGAGAGTTTAGCTGTGATTGCATATCAGCAACCTTAGCCATGTTTCAAGGTCATATTGGTCAACAGTCCGTGTGACAACTTGAAAATGAAAAGAGCTTCTACAAATATACAACACATCATTTCTCTGATAGATTGCTTTAGATGACACAGCACAAGAGTGACCTTGACCTCATTTCACAGTCCTATATTAACATTGTCAGCATGTTCAGCAAGTCCGACATTTTGACCTTGGCATTGGTGCATACTAGGTCCATGCTCATTATTAAACATTAACTGGAAAGCATCAATAGAACTTTCAGGTATTGATAATTTTGAGCTTCAGTGACCTTGAAAGATGAAATCAAGGTCAGAGGCACAATAGTGGCAAAATATTTCTAAGGCAGTGTATTTTTGGACCCTGGAAACTTGGACATAATGGGAAATGACATGCATACAACTGTCAGATTTGACGTATATGACCTTGCAAGGTCAAATTACGGCCAATACACATATTTTTAATGTCAACACTTTTATACCCTTGCTTGTTCTCATCCTGATAACTTAAGAATGCAAAGAGCTACCTCGAGCAACAGTTATCTCCTTCAGAAGCAAAGTATTCCCACGGGAGACCTGTGATTTTGTTTAGCAAAATTAGTGGGCTTAGTTGATTGGACAGCTGAGCATATAGGATGGGTCTCTGTCCCTTGTCCATCTCTCCCTCTAACTGTGCATCCCGCCATCCATCTGTCCACAATTACATAATCGACTCTTCCAAAACCATTACATTAGCCAGATCCACTTCAAACTTAGTGGGATCTCCCATGGGTGGGCGTCTGTGCCAAGTTTGTTCAAGTGGGGAAGCTCTAGTGATTTTCTTTCTTTTCTTTTCTTTTCTTTTCTTTTTTTTTTTTTTTTTTTTTTTTGGTGCCTTTTTTTTGGGGGGGGGGGGGGGAAACCTTCAAAAATTATCCTCCCAAAAACCACTGGGCAAACTGCAATTTTTCCTTATTTTTTGCAGGTTTATGTGTTTGAGCTATCTTCTTTCTTCTCCAAAACTGGCACTCAGATTGTTATGAAACTTGGCTGAACATGTAGTTTGTGGGAGGGTAAAGGCAACTTGTTCACTAAGTGTTGACATTTTAGATGCTTGAGTTTGTAACCATTTTTGTTTTTTTATTCAATTCAGGTATTTGTCGGTTAATGCATACATTTCTGTTCATTACTTTGCAAATCAATGGGGATGGTAATGGCAAATTTTTACTTCTCGAAAAACAGTAGGCCAGATTCACTTAAAATTTGGAGGCCAGCGTCCGTCCTTCCGTCTGTCCATCCTTCCGTCTGTCTGTCTGTCGTAAGACTTTTTATATTTTCGACTTCTTCTCAAAAACCGCAACATAGAATGTTTTTATTTTGCACATTTATGATCCCCAGGTAGACCTCTACCAAGTTTGCGAAGGAGATGATGATGCAATAATTTTTCAATTTTTTATGAATTTTTTAATTTATTTTTTGAAAAAATTAAAATTTCTTCATCTTAAAAACTACCAAGCCAATTGCTTTGATATTGCACATAGGGTCATCTGGGGTCAACTAGTTCTTATTTTGGCCCCAAGGTGATGCACTGATTTTTTCCTATTTTTGCATGAATTATTGCCTGTTAAGGCTATTTTCGACTTCTCCAGAACGGCTGAACAGAATTGCTTAAAATTTTATCAGAATATACTTGGACATTAGACAATGAAAGTGTGGGAAAATAATATGGATATGTTAATTTTAGGCAAAATTATGGGATATCAAACTTCGCAACTGTAAGGAAGTGCTGCAGCTGTATATATATGTATGGCAATACAGTGCATATATTACACTATTGTATTTACCCTTTTGACTTCTTCTCAAAAACCGCTGCATGGAATGTTTTAATTTTGCACATGGATGTTGCCCAGGTGTTTGCGAAGGAGATGATGATGCAATAATTTTTCTATTTTTAATGAATTTTTAAATTTATTTTTTGAAAAAAAAAATTTCTTCATCTCAAGAACTACCTGGCCAATTGCTTTGATATTGCACATAGGGTCACCTGGGGTCAACTAGTTCTCATTTTGGCCACCAGGTGGCGCTGTGATTTTTCCTATTTTTTTATGAGTTTTTGCGTGTTAAGGCTATTTTCAACTTCTTCTCCAGAACAGCATGATAGAATTGCTTAAAATTTTATCAAAATATAGTTGGACATTAGACAATGAAAGTTTGCGAAAATAATGTGGATATGTTCCACTATGTGCCACTCCAATACTGTTAAAGCAGAGCCCAGTCAGCAGAGCACAGGATCATCATGATCCTCTTGTTTTGTTTTGTTTTTTCAACTGGTCATGCTCCAGTGATTTATAGACTTTTTTTAATGAATTATCTTGTTCACTTTTAGCAAAGATTTGAAAATATCTGTTTCCGAAATGAATGGGCCAATACTTTTAAATTTGCATGGGCACACATCTGGCGACCTCTATGCCCTAAATTGGTCACCAGGCAAGGGACCTTGAAAGATGGTGCTGCGACTTGGAAGTGTGTGTGTGTGTGCGTGTGATTTTCAACTTCTCCCAAACTGCATTCTCTTCAAATGTAGTTGGAGAAAGAAATTTATTCCTTTTTACCTCAGCTGACTTGTCAGTCAGCTGAGGTTTTTTGAGGGTCTGTCGTCCGTCCGTCGTCCACAATTCACATTTTCGACTTCTTCTCAAAAACCGTCAGCCAGATTCACTTTAAACTTGGTGGAGATGTGCCTTGGGTGGGTGTCTACCAAGTTTGTTCAATTGGTCACGGTCCAGTGATTTTTTGGATTTTTAATGAATTTTTTTGTTCTTTTTTAGGTAAATCTTAAAAAATCTTCTTCTCCGAAACCGCTTACCCAATTGCTTTGATATCACACAGGAACACTTCCTGGGACTCCTAGTTCTTAATTTGTTCACCAGGTGGCGCTGTGATTTTTTCCTAATTCTTTATGAATTTTTGTGTGTTATACCTATTTTCGACTTCTTCTCCAGAACCGTCACTCAGATTAAGCTGAAACATGGTGGATATGTTCCTTGTAGAAGGGTCAAACAAAGTTGTTCACTATGTGGGAATGCTGCGGATTTCTGATTTTTAATGATTTTTTCAATTCGGGTACTTGTCGGTCAATGCAGCTTTCCTATTGATTACTATGGAAGTCAATAGGCATTCTAATGCTAATTCACATTTTCGACTTCTTCTCCAAAACCGTCATCCAGATTGACTTCAAACTTGGTGGGGATACACCTTGAGTGGATCTCTACCAAGTTGTTCAAATGGTCACGCTCCATTGATTTTTATTTTTTTTTTGAATGCACCTTTACTATTGATTACCATGTAAGTCAATGGGCATTCTAATGCTAATTTACATTTTTGGCTTCTTCTCCAAAACCATCATCCAGATTTGCTTCAAACTTGGTGGCAATGTACCTTGGGTGGGTGTCTACCAGGTTTGTTCCAATGGTCATGTTCCAATGAATTTGGATTTTTTTATGATTTTTTAAAAAAAATCTCTACAAAAGTTTTAATAGGAAAGTTTAACATGGGAATTTCTTGTAATGGTCATAACTTTAATAATATTGACCAGATTTACTTCAAACTTGGTGGGGATGTGCCTTGGGTGGATCTCTATCAAGTGTTTTCAAATGGTCATGCTCTATTGATTTTTGGATTTTTTATGAATTTGTTTGTTCTTTTTTGGGGCAAACCTTCAAAATTCTTCTCTGAAACCGCTCACCCAATTGCTTTGATATCGTTCATAGACACTCCCGGGGACACTTAGTTCCCAATTTGTTCACCAGGTGGCGCTGCAATTTTTTTAATGAATTTTTTGTATGGTTTTGCTATTTTTCACTTGTTTTCAGAACTGTCCCTCAGATTAAGCTGAAATGTGATGGATATGTTGTTGTGGAAGGGTCAAACAGTTGTTTAGTAGGTGGCACTGCTTTGGATTCCTGATTTTTAAGGATTTTCAATTACGGTACTTACCAGTCAGTGGAGCTTTCCTATTGATTACTATGTAAGTCAATGGGCATTCTAATGCTAATTCGCAGGACAACTGACACGAAATTTACTGTTTATTTGATAACTTGAGATCTGTTTTGAGTTAGCTACACATGTTAATTAGTCTGTATGAAGGTCATGCTGAGACAGTACATGAATGACCTTGACCTCGTTTGTGGGGTCACAGTGCAACATACATGAATTTTACTCTTCATTATAATTTGAGAACTACTTGAACTTTGATGTACTTGTAAGTGTTCTTCTATAAAGGTCAGACTTACTCAGAACATGGTGTCCTTGATCCTTTCCCAAGTGCATAGAGCTGCAAGTGTGATGAATGTCAAGATCAGCTGAGGCACGGGCTGTTCACACAGCCCTCTTGTTAATAAGGTGGTGTGATTGTCATTTTCTGAAGTTTGACGAATTTTGAAGATCACAAACTGGTCACTAAGAGTACACTGCATCATAATTGATATAGAGATATCTGTATATGCACGGTATATGTAGTTTTCTCCAAAACTTTTCACCAGATCCTCCTCAAACTTATTGGGAATACACCTTGGAGTCTCCACCATGTGCAAGCAGTCATGCTCCAATTATTGTTCGATTTTCCCCATTTTGGGGATAAACTTAGAAAAATCTTATTTTCTGAAACAGAGAAAAATATTTACTGAACCGCCCACTTATTTCGAAATTACACTGGTGCACTCCTTGTTCAAGGTAGATGGAACTGTTTGTTCAACATGGACATGATGTTGAGATTTGTTCCTGTTTTTTAACTCGAATTTTTTGGGTGGGTTCTTATTATTTTTCATTCTCTAAATCCAGACTGGATTTACCTAAAAAAAAAAAAAAAAAAAAAATCTGAGAATGTACCTCGGGTGAACCTTAACACAAGTTGCCTACCAGAGGGGACTACTACAGGTTCCTGAAATTAAGGAATTTTTGATTTGCATATATGTGTATACATTATCCTGGCATTGATAACCATTACCATTTACATGCTAATGGGGAAGGCAATATTAATACTTAATGCGAATGCACGTCCTGACTATAACTTCTTTGAACTATAATCTCATTTCGTGGAAACTTACACACACACACACACACACACACACACACACACACACACACACACACACACACTCACACGCACGCACGCACACACACACACACACACACACACTCGTGTATCAGAGCTCATCTTTCTTCCTCAGCTGTATATCTTGAAACCTCACACGGGCAAACATCAGTTGGGACTAAAAATTTCACGGCCGTGAAGTAAAATTGTATCAGCAGCTGAAGTGTCTGGATCACAGTGATAAAGCCATGTACAATTCACCCTAAGAGTAAGAGACATTCCCTGAGCTGTGACAGTGTGCGTGAAACCTCACATAGAAATATATGTTATGCGGCAGAAGTAAACTAATATTTCGGGTAACTAAATGACTGGCATACTCATAAACTAGTCATCCCTGGCCAATAACTTCCGTGCTCTCTCTCTCTCTCTCTGTCTCTCTCTCTCTCTCTCTCTCTCTCTCTCTCTCTCACACACACACACACACACACACACACACACACACACACACACATCAATGAGGACCACAAGAAGATTACTTTGACCATTGTTGGTGAAAGTTTGTGTCATCTGGACGAAAATTACCTGTTCGGGGGAGTTCTTGGACAAAATATTGTATCAACCTTTAATAGGGAAATTTCACTGAACCGTCAGAGCGGCATAATCGTGGCCAAGGCTTTGTTTTTCTTCCTGAATTTATATTGACCATTGTTGGTGAAAATCGCCCGTTTTGGAAATTTCTTGGACAAAATATTGGATCTACATTACAGAAGTTTTACTGAACCGTCTGACCGACATACCACCCGTGGCCAAAAGGCTTAGTTTTTGTTCCTGGTACGTGTATATCGATTACATTTCGCAATAATCTGACACATGTATGTATTAACTCACTCATCACTTCCTGGTCAGTCCCTTATTTGGGTGTATATCTATTCCCCTAAGTTGAAAATGAATATTGTATGTTCAAATTCATCATAGAAGTCAAAAGCGTTTATAAGAAAACTAATATGTTGTAATGTATTCGGTTCAATTTGCCTCCTTTTTTTGTCCGTGAGCAAACACCGACATTCTGTTTATATCTGTATGGCAACACAGAATTACTCAAGTTCTTTCTTTCTTTCTTTCTTTCTTTCTTTCTTTCTTTCTTTCTTTCTTTCTTTCTTTCTTTCTTTCTTTCTTTCTTTTCTTTCTTTCTTTCTTTCTTTCTTTCTTTCCGTTTTACTACCAAATATTGTTCGTCATTTTTCTGGAACACTATTGCACTCAGAAACTTCGAACTTGGTATGGTTGTTGGTCTATATATGAATATTTGCCTTTTGATAAAGAGGAGAAAATATGTCGACGATTATGCAAATTAGGGGCATTTGAAAATTTAAATCTTGAATATCTCGAAAACTGTCATAATATAGCTAACCAATTCAACTTCAATTCATGTGTTTGTAACATATCACATTTTTTTAAATCACGTGTGACCTCTAAAGGTCAAACGTCAAGGTCAGTTTGCCATTTGAAATTTTCTTTTAGCCATAACACGGTCAATTATCACACAATTTTAATCATCTTGGGCTCAAATTGTACATATTGCAATACCACACTATTTTGGACCTTTGAAATTTTCATCCAGCCATAACTCTGTCAATTTGCATCCAATTTTAACCATGTTGGACCCAAATTGTAATTATTGCAACACTGCATATTTTTATGATTATATGTAACCTCTAAAGGTCAAAGTTCAAAGTCATTTGGACCTTTGAAATGTTCTAGCCATCACTTGGTCAATTTTCATCCAATTTTGACCATGGTGGACTCAAATTGCAGATCTTGCAACACTGTGCATTTCTGTAATTTACATGTGCCCTATAAAAATCAAAGGTCAAGGTCATTTTGCCATTTGAAATTTTCTCGCTATAACCTGGTCAATTTTCATCCAATTTTGATCACGTTGCGCTCAAATTGTAGATAATCTACCACACTGCACATTTTTGTAATTTACATATGACCCATAAAAGTCAAGGGTCAAGGTCATTTGGATCTTTTAAATTTTCATCCTGCCATAACTCGGTCAATTTTCATCCATTTCAATCATGTTGGACTCAAATTGTACGTATTGCAACCCTGCACATTTTCTCGAAAGGTCAAAGGTCAAGGTGATTTGGCCCTTTGAAATTTTCATCTAGCCATAACTTGGTCAATTTTCATCTGATGTGGTTCACGTTGGGCTTAAAATGTACATATTGTAACACTGTACATTTTTTGTAATTTACATGTGACCTCTTAAGGTCGAAAGTCAACGTTATTTGGGCCTTTGTATTTTCATCTAGCCATACTTGGGTCAATTTTCATCCAATTTCAGCCATATTGGGTTCAAATTTTAGGTATTGCAACACTGCACATTTTTGTAATTTACACGTGACCTCTAAAGTTCAAAGGTCAAGGTCATTTGGACTTTGAAATTTTCATATATCCATAAGCTTAATGGAATGCGAAGTCCCACAGGACAAAAGCTGTGGCATTTAACATTTAAAACTTTTGAAGGCACAGACAGATTTGCTTTGAAGCAAATCTTCTTTTTTATTTTTATTTATTTCTGCTGTATGGCATTTTTCTGCGATGCAGTAAAAGCGACAGCTTTGAAAAATTGTCGGAACGCTGCGCGATGGCACTTTACCATTACGCGCCTGGAATTTGACAATTATGCAAATTTGGGCATGAAATTTAAGTTCATATCTTCACAACTATTGTGGGTACACAGAAAATTTCAAGTTGTGCATACAGTTTTATGACACCTGCCAGTGAAACTAACAGAAAAAAAAACTTGCAGCATTTTGAATTGTGCTAATTAGCGCACTTGAAAACCGAAAATGTTTAATGTCTTCAAATCTATATTTGGTAGAGTTGTGAGTCCAAAAACAATTGATGGGTTTGTACAATAGGTGCATCCAAAGAACCATGAACCAAAGCTGTAACATTTAAATTTATGTAAATTAGTCAAATACATAAAATTTAAATCTCAAATATCTGCAAAACAGTTTTATATAGAGGTGCCATTTCAATTTAAATCTATAAATTTGGATACAGGTACATCGCATGACCAATAAACGAAAGTTGTACCAAGCTTATTCAAACGGTCACGGTCGTGTGATTTTTGGGGTTTTAGGAATTTTTCTTGTTGATTTTACATGCCTGTTGATCACCATGCAAGTCAATGGGGATTGCAAAGTCATTAGGGTTTGCAATGCTAATTGACAATTTTTTTACTTCTTCTGCGAAACCATCAACTAGATTCACTTCAAACTTAGTGGTGGTGTTCCTTGGGTGGGTATCTACCAAGTTTGTTCAAATAGTCACAGTCCAATGATTTTTTGGATTTTTTATGATTTTTTTTTTTTTTGTTCATTTTTTTGGCCAAATCTTCAAAAGTCTTTATCCTTTTATATATACTCAGCCAATTGCTTTGAAATTGCATGGGGACACTTCTGGGTATGAGGGTGATACATATACAGTAGGCGACTGACCTTGACCTCATTTCCAAGGTCACAGGCCGAGGTGCATGGAATTCATTGTTTATATGGTAACGTGAGAACTATTCAGCCTAGGACATTCGTATTGCTTGCGCTAGTTGTCCTTAATGAGGGCCAGACTTAGACAATAGATGAGTGACCTTGACCTCATTCCCAAGGTCTCAGAGCCACTAACATAAATTTTGCTGGCCACGTGATAACCTGAGAACTATTTGTACTGTGACTGTGATCCTGCATATTGGGATGGCCCTCTATGAAAGTCAGATTCAGAATAGGTCACTGACTTTGTCCTCATTTCCAAGGTCATAGGGCGACTAAGTCAGCTGAGCAGAGGACTGGGGTACAGTCCTCTTGTTTGTAATTTGGTAGGACCTACTTACATGCTCACTGGGTGATCTTGAAGTAAGGAGATAGGTTCACAGCATGAAGCATGTAGGCCTAATGTTCCTTCTGGTCACAGTCGTCCCTGTTTTGAGAGACCACCCTTATGTCAGGTCAAACTGTATCTCAAAACTAGTGGTTTTTCATTTCCATAAAATGAAAAAGATAACGCGGTGTTCCAAGTGAACAGTCTTCAAAAGATATGGTATCTCTAAATCAAACCAGTACCACTGTACACGTACAAACTTTATATGTAAATTTTAAAACTAATTGTCAAAGTTAGCATATGTCCATTCACTTCGACATCGACGATTTCTAAACTTTGAAAATTATAATATAGACCAGCGCTACTTGCATAAGGCACGAGTGGAAATTTTGTTTTCGTTTGATGTCAATTTTTAAGTTGCATGACATGATAAAATGGGACAATATAACTGAATAAAAATTCACCGATAAATCGTCATCTCAACGCAGACGTTGTGAACACGTCATCGAGTTGGTAAATGTATGAAAGGCTTACTTGTGCACGTTTACTTATCATCTCGTTTTATAACTGTATTTTATTATTTCGTGTGCTTCATGTAACTATTTTTTCGCCATGGGGGGGGGGGGGGGGAAGGCTCAATAAAACACTATCATTTATTATTATTGAAATGTCAATGTAAACAGTTTTGACGATTTTCTGTGTGCCAAGGTGACATTAGCTTTGAAAACGTACAACATATACAACATAATGAAACAAACATCACTAGACTCAGAGAAAATCGAAAATTATGCAAAATGAAGTAGATGCTGCACAAGAAATTCAGATGTAATATTCAAATTACCTAGATAACAAACAAACACGGGACAAAGTACATTTACGTGAACAAGAATGAAGCAATGGAAAAGACTTGCCTGCTCATATTCGGAAAATAGAAAATCATAATTTATTCAAAACCACAGTAAAGCGATACCTTTTGAATAAAATGTCCTTGGAACAAAACAAAGTGTGCCTTTTGTACTAAACCACCACCCTCTCTTTATGGACAATAAGCCAAGAAGGATAATAGGGACTTCTTATACAACCATGCATGATTATGTGTAGTAGGGTATTGTGACACATGTATAATATATATGAAATGTGTCATCTATACTGATGGGCAAATGTTTTATACCTTTCATTTTATCTGATACTGTTGCCTGTTTCCTCCTATTGTGTGAGCGAAAAAAAAAAGCAGAACAAGCCAAGTTCAACCAGATATTGTAGCCATGAAGCATGAAAATTCCCCCAAATCTATGTAGGGTATACGTGATGCAGTTAGATTACAGCAAAGCACAAGTTGCTGATTGTGGACAGGAAAGTAGGAGAGAGAGAGAGAGAGAGAGAGAGAGAGAGAGAGAGAGAGAGAGAGAGAGAGAGAGAGAGAGAGAGAGAGAGAGAGAGAGAGAGAGAGAGAGCACGGATATTATTGGCCAGGGATGACTAGTTTATGAGTATGCCAGTCATTTAGTTACCCGAAATATTAGTTTACTTCTGCCGCATAACATATATTTCTATGTGAGGTTTCACGCACACTGTCACAGCTCAGGGAATGTCTCTTACTCTTATGGTGAATTGTACATGGTTTTATCACTGTGATCCAGATACTTCAGCTGCTGATACAATTTTACTTCACGGCCGTGAAATTTTTAGTCCCAACTGATGTTTGCCCGTGTGAGGTTTCAAGATATACAGCTGAGGAAGAAAGATGAGCTCTGATACACGTGTGTGTGTGTGTGTGTGTATGTGTGTGTGTGTGTGTGTGTGTGTGTGTGTGTGTGTGTAAGTTTCCACGAAATGAGCTTATAGTTCAAAGAAGTTATAGTCAGGACGTGCATTCGCATTAAGTATTAATATTGCCTTCCCCATCAGCATGTAAATGGTAATGGTTATCAATGCCAGGATAATGTATACACATATATGCAAATCAAAAATTCCTTAATTTCAGGAACCGGTAGTAGTCCCCTCTGGTAGGCAACTTGTGTTAAGGTTCACCCGAGGTACATGAGAGAGAGAGAGAGAGAGAGAGAGAGAGAGAGAGAGAGAGAGAGAGAGAGAGAGAGAGAGAGAGAGAGAGAGAGAGAGAGAGAGAGAGAGAGAGAGCCTACGACCTACACTTTGTATCAGAGCATTTCCAGTATCCATATGGCGACTCTTGTCCCAGTAGTGATCTTACTGTTGGCATGGAGCTAATTACTCCATACTGTGAGGGAAAACAAGCAAACTGGTTCAAGGCAATAGTTCTTAGATTAGTTTAAACATGTTTCATTGGCAAAATGAGAAACATGGGTGAGCCCCTGTAAAATCTCTCTTGGAATAGGAGATTCATATACCTCACTCCCAGGAGTTGTGTTTGTGTGTGTTTTGTATTAATTAGGCTGTTTTGGTGGGTCTCTAATTGAAATCATACTTTGTTTGTCTCAAAATGATTTAAAACATATAAAATGTGTTCATAAGAAGATAAAAAAAAACAACTGTTTGAGTGATTGGCTCTACTGCAAGGGCCCTTATGCTGACACTGTTAGCAGTCAAGCTGTGTATTGAGATCCCATACAGAGCAGTGAGGGCACCAGGAGAAACCCTTCGGGACTCGGAGTATTATCATCCCTGTGTTAATTACCCCTTTTCGTTTGTTATGAATTATGTGTGGATTTACTGAATGAACAGAGGGTCACAGTCATTTTGTATCCAGTCTTAGTTGTTTGAAGAGCAAACCTTCCTGTCTGTTGCAGATTTTGTAACTTTTATTACTTGTCTCAGGTTCCTTGTCAACAGCATGGGATACAGATGTCCAGAAACGACCAAATATAAAAATATTTTCCAATCATATTTATTTTCTTATTCAAAATATAGAATCCCTTGTGTTTATCGCCTTAATTACCACCAGTACTGAAAACTACTCCAAATGAAATAGATTGCTTCTCAGCCAAGAGGGCGCAGTGAGGTAACATTCAACTGTAACATGCACTTTTGCGACACGAGTGAAGCAGTGCCGGTCTGTAACTAGACTGGAAATAGATTAACTCTTTCAGTGCCAACTGTGATTAAAGTAGAACTACGTAAGAGCATGGACGTACTGTACGGTTAACGAGTGGCACTGTGATTTTTTTTTCGTTTGCAAATTGTCCATGTATATAAAAGAAATAATAATAAACAAAGAATTTCAATGAATTAAAATTGATGTTACAAATTATTGATTATCTAGAATGTATGTTTTTGAGACTTTAAATGATAGTAGGAATGATGCATCTTGGATATCGTTGTGCACTGTGTTCCAAATATGTGGTCCATTGAATGGTATGAAAATTTGCCTGAATTAGTTCTGACAGGATGCACATAAAAAGTTGCGTTTGTCTGGTATTGTGACCAGGAGTAGCTGATACGTCAGTGAACAAAAGTATTCCGACTGCAAAAGCAATGAGAGAGAATTTGACTTTAATACCGGGTATGTATGAGCAAAAGTGTTAGGTGTGGGTCCAAGCTCTGAAAGTTCCAAATTTTAGATAGATCCAATTTCAATAAATAGGTTTGTGCTCCTGGCGCAACCAATAAAATGAAAATAAAAGGTGTAGAATTTGGATTGATGCTTAGTACAGGCGTACTTCTGAACCGCAAATGTTGAAAGTGTCCAAAAGTATTCTGGATAGAGGTGCCAATCCAACTTCAATTGGTTGATTTGTTATATGCTATATTATTGGCACACCAGTGAAAATAAAAGCTGCAATTTGTAATTAATGCTAATTAGACACAATTGGAAGATTTAGGTGCTTCACCAGTTTAAAATTATTATAGATGAAGGGTCCAGTCAACGAAGGATGTATGTTTAAGGTGCATTTGAATATCACTCAACAACTTTTTAAATTTTGGTAGTTTTAAAGGCACGCAGACGATAGACCGCCAGGCAAATCTTATATTTTTCCAGTGTTATAATTTGTATCTCTATGTAGATTCTAGTCAAACGAATTTTGAACCGGTATAATGTAAAAATCATTATCATCAAACTAAATCAATCAATCAATCAATCATTACGTGACTTCGTATGAAGTAGGCCTATTGGTCTATTTTTAAGAACCCCCCCCATTAGTCATCTCGAATGTACTGTAGGGCAATCCAGTTAAAATAAATTTGTTTATACTTAGGCCTATTAAAGACGATACCTTACAAACGTGCTGACTGAGTCAAGATTATAAAGATACTGATGTTGGACTTGCCTCCATACCAGACGCATGAAGGAGCATTAGCGGGCGTGGGGTTGTACGCCTACTTTTATCCAAAATTTTGGAAGATTGTGTAGGCCTGTAGCAGTATAGGCTATAGCTCAAAGTCAAACGCACATAACGCATCCTTCATGTAATGATTCTAAAGGACGGATCTACTTTTTCACGAAAATAGTAGGTACCTCTCTTGATTGGGGATTTTTTAAAGCAAACTAGATATGGCTAAACACTTGTGTCGAAACTGCTCCCACAAGAAAATTTTGACCTTTGCTGGCCATGGTGAAATTTAGCCCTGGGAAATTGGTCGGAGGGAAAATTAGCCTCTTCACTTTCAGAGATTTCAAACCAGTTCTGAAAATGTGCCAATATCTTAACTTCAAATGTAAATATCTTCAAATATGTAGTTTATGGCAAAATGTCTCCTAACCATCTCCCCGTCCCCGCCTCTGTGGGCCTGCTGCCGCAAAAGCTAAGTCGCACTAGCTAGCTGCACTTTTAGTATCTTTCGCTGCCGTCAGATGTCATCTTAACCCTGACCTCTGAAGGCCACTGTGCACTCAAGCAATCCAACAACGGAGCAAATTAAGCTGACTGATGAAGCTGATACCTCATCCAAGATGACACAAAACCTATCAAGGTGCGACTTTTACTTTTCATCAAACAACAGTTTTTATGGTTTCAACTCTTAAATGGCATGGTTCTAGTTCGAATTATGTGATGACTGATGCCGAGTGGTTGTTCACAGGCGCGCCTGAGTCCTGATATCTGACCAGTGACTGTCACTGTCAGAATGCTGCCTTTTCCATATTTCTGGCCGCTTTGAGTTCGACCAACTGCAAGCGTAACTGTTGTTCATTGTTGGCATCCATGGAAGCGACCATCGAGCCAGTTCACTAAATTTCCGAATTGTGCAAACAAATTACATGGAGGATTGACGGTTATGACTCAAGATACCAGCCCAGTATTTGTTCAAAGCAGCATTGTAACAAGGCAAACACAGATCCCCTAAATTCTGGCCGAGCCCTGAAGTGAAGACGCACATCGTATATCTCGGACGGCACTCCAGGTGTCCAGCTGACCCATGCCAGCTGGAACTGGAAAACAGACAAAGGGAAGAGGAGGGCTGGAGATCCAATAAACGGTCATCATGTCTGAATAAGCACTGGTCAGCTATGAGGGGATGTACTCTTGCAGGGGTCCAGGCTAAAACACAAAATCACATATAAACAGATTGCAAGACGCATTTGCGTAATGCCTAATGGCAAGTGTTTTGACTATCCAGACTTCAGGCACACGTTGACAAGAAGCAGTGTGGTTTCATGTGATAAGGCCATAGATGGGTTTATACACTTAACAGTGGTGTGACATTACGTGTCCATTACTTACTTACTTAGGGTGCCATATTCAGAGTGTTCCCCCCCCCCCCCCCCCCCCGAAAATGAGGAATAAGTGGGAGATTGATAAAGATATGAAATAATGAAAAGTGGAAACATCAGTTTTAAAGCTCTAGAATTCTAGGGCATTGGGCAAAAAACCATGTTGTTTTTTTCTGATCAGTTATGGTAAATTATTGAGGGCTTGGTCAATGATTTACCCAGTTACCGCCTGGCAAGTTTTGTGACATATTTATCCATGTGGCAACAACAGCAAAACTGTCCGTGAAGTGGTTTGTGAATTGGAAGTCTCTCAAGTCTTATTCATGTGCAGAGTTCAAATGCAGTTTAGCCTGTGTATGACCAGACCACTACATCTGTGAAGGGATCCACAGCAGTGTGACCAGTGACATCTGTTCTGAATAAATTGGTAGTTCTTGCATGTATTAAAAAGTTCCTCAATCAGTTACACATTGCACACCTTCAGGCCTCGTCTATTACTGGAAAGTGAAGGCCAGTAAAACTCTGAAAGAACAGTAATTTGAAGTCCTGATCTGTTTTCACATACAGCATGGCCATTTTGTGTGAGTGATAGTGCCCATAAAAATGATGTACTTTATAAAGATCACCTGTGATTAGAGACCACCTTGCATTCTAAGACACTTTTACAGGACTCTGCTGACGTCTTTACTTTTTTCTTGGCCGTGAAGAGGCACCTATTACGTCAAAAAGTCCACCATTTGATTTAAAACTGTTTTAATGTTTATTCATGACATTTATTCTAGCTTTGACTATAAGATGAGAGACCATTGGCCTGTATGTTTCTATGTGCAGTTTTCTCATCACATCTCCTTTAGCATGTTTAGGATAGACACATTTTATGGCCTTTTGTCACGGAGTAGACTCAAAAATGTCTGACAGGTTCACATTTTTAAAGCCTAACACAGCTGAATATTATGTAATAATGGTGTAAATTACAAAAATACTTGATTTGAGAAACATTTTTCTCTTTTAAGAATGTTTAAAAGACTGTTTTTCTGTTTTGTCCCACTCAGGTGACATGCTGAAATTGTAAAAATTCTGAACTTTAATATTGATTATTAAATAATCATGGGAAACACAACTCTGCATTTCCTGCACAGATTTATTCAGAAAGTTCAACCTCAAACAAGAAGTTAGCGTGGATGGGGCATTGAGCAACACAAATATAAGAGAGAAGTTTCTAGACAGGCCTAGTTAATGTTCAGGAAACAGGAAATTATTGAATATGTGAAGTAATAAGATCATAATAAGAACATAACTTTTAATGTCAAATGTATACTTGAATCTTATCACCTAATGTGATATATATACACACACACACACACACACACATATATATTATATATATATACTCCTGATGCAGGGACACTTCAAGGCCTTCAAAACATTTAGCCAAATCGGGAAATAAAACAGTTATCACCATAGAGTGGAACCTAACCTTTTATACATGTAATTCAAATAATTAGCCATTTGGAAATTTCTTTAGCCAAATGAAGGAAACACTAGCACTTGGCTAATGGCACCAGTGGCCCCTGCTAATACCAGTAAAAGCTGGTCCTGTAATGCGGATGGTCTAAAAATTCAGGGAAATTTAAAGAATATCAAATGTCATGAAATAATTGTCGTAAAAAGACCCGATCTGTCACTGGAGGTGGTCTTTATAGTAGGTTCTAGCACCACTCTACTGGGACCCTTTTATGATGTACATACATATGTACAAGTTTAGCCTTGTTTTTAATTGAAAAGCTGAGTGTGCCTAAACTCTCTATGAGGAGTTCGTGTTTTAAAACCTGTATGTAAATTTCTTGTTTATAGAAAATATTTTTGTGGAGAAAATTTTAGAAAGAAGACATATATCATGATGGCACGCCCCAGGTCAGTAGCTTTCCTTGGCATGGGTTGGTTCATTACCCAATGCTTGGGAAAGGTGTTGACTTAGATTTCTTCTGACCAGAAAAATGTGAAAGCTGCAGCAGAAGCCTGACCCTTACCTTCAGAAAAATTGTTGTGTGCAGATCATTCTGTTTGAGTGATAGCAATCAAACTTAGTACTTTTTGCACTTTGTTGCAGCTCTCTTCAGGACAAGATGAAGTCCCAGATTTACTGGAAAGGGTAATTACCGATGATTCTCTTGATTCTGGTCTTTTCTTTGTCATGTCCAAATGGGTGCTTTTATTTGTTGTGGGATATATTTTGGGTGTAATGCTATAAATACAGTATCTATTAGTGAAATGGAATTCAAGTTTCTTGCAAGTACCAGGTCTAACATTGTGTTAAAAAAACATGCATGATCAAACAGGTCCATAGAAAACATACCAGCCTAACATGCATGTGCATTTGGGTGACAGTGGATTGCACCCTATTTTTCCTGTACTAATGCTGCATATCTTCCTATGGACCTACAATTTCCAGTTTTATACATGTTATATGCTTTGCCAAACAAGAAGGTAATGAATTATTCAAGGCTCACCAATTCGCATGTCCAAGGTCAAGAATATGGTTTTATTAACACTTTCCAGTCGGAGTCCGTATATATACACGGACTGACGCAAATTACCGTTGCAGTCGGGAGTCCGCATATACACGGACTCGCCTTCCTAGATCACTTTGCAGGTTATGTTGCATGATAGAACCACGGATTTTGTGCCAAATATCTTTAACATATACACTTCCCCGTCATAGCAGTAATTTGGCGATTGGGACACCATCGAAAATTTTGTACAGGATTTTGGAGTTGCGGTAGGCACCTTGTCAATATTGATACGTGTGTAAATGGTCACATGGGGTGCACTGCTTTACCATGATCACGGCAGCCAGAGACCGTCAAATGGAAGTACCACTTGGTTCTATGAGGAAACATGATGGCAAATTCCTTACTGAATTATTAATTTCAGAGCGAGAGTAGCATGAATTGCAAGAAAAAAGGGTCATTTATCATCAGTGCTGCATTTCTTGCCATTCAAGGCATGTTTGGCATTGACTTATAATATTTTCGTGTCTGATAATGATAAATTTGATGAAAAAGAGGGAAAACCCAAAATGGCGGCCATGTTATGGGGCCTAAGGTGACCGTGACATAATTTTAGAAACTCATTATTGTGAGGTCTATGTGAAGCTTTTCTGTGGCAAGAGTTTCTAACTTAAAGAAAAAAAGAAGAGTTTCTAACTCATTAACTTTCCACATATATATTATGCTCACGAATGTGTTTGAATTAAAATTTGCCGAATTCATTTGGCTGTGTAGATTGCAGTCATTGGCCAACTTATCAAATAAGCTGCCCAACCAGGTTGCCATGGCAACTGTCCCAAACTGTATTTTGTATATAAACAATGTATTTTGCAAAACTCAAAAGGCATAAATGTATTTGTGATCTAACCTGTCAAGATCCCAACACTAAAAAGGTTTAGGAATAAAACATAGACCTTGGTAAACCATTTCATCTTGTTCAACATAAGTTGTTTTGCAAAATATCAGAATATGAAACAATACTTTGGTTACCATGGCAACCAAGTGTTACACTTATTATTTTCATTTTAACGTTTACAAAACCCGAGAGCACTACTTCTACTGAACATGGTGACATATATTTATGATAACTACGTACGTAGTTATTTCATACATACAGAATAAAGTGGGTCCAACATTTGGAATTTTAAGGCTACATACGCCAACGAAATAGCCCACACTGGAAAGTGTTAACAGGATTTGAACGGATGGACAGGTTAGTTAGAAAAGGGAATCAGTAAAATATCAAGAGAATGTAATTTTATATATATATATACGTACACGTGCACGTGTGTGTGAGTGTGTGTGTGTGTGTGTAAAGAAAAAAAATTGTCCAAAGGACCTGCACAGAAAAGAATTGGCAAGTCCTGGGATGTTTTTGTTTGTTTGATTGAGTAGCCATCATGGGTTCTGCAAACTGGACTGAACATGTTATTGCCTCTGAACATTTTATTCAAAAAAACAGTATATGTATCTGCCTTCCCCAACCACAACCATGGTTTGCAACCATTTCAACCATTTGAAACCCTTTTCCAAACTTTTACAAACCCTTTGTCAACCTTTTGGAAACCTTTTACAACCTTTACAAACCCCAGTACAACACTTTGCAACACACAAAAAAATACATTCGGCTAAGTTTTAGATGGGCTTAACTGTATTTATATGTGTGTGTGTGTGTGTGTATATATATATATATATATATATATATATATATATATATATATGATCAATGCAACTGATGTATTTCATTTTATTACTCGCATTACATTTTAGCCTACTTTCTGAGGTGACTTTTGTTTGCCTGCTCCAAACTTTAAAAGTGAAGGTTCATCCAACCATTCAATGTTATTTTTGATATATCCCCCTCCCTCCCTCCCTCCCCCCCAAAAAAAAAATGAAAAGAAAAGAAAAATGCCTGCATGCAAAAATTTTGGTCAAAAGGTATCAGACTGTCCAGACATGAATCGTTGTTAAGAGCCAATCAAGTTCATCCGCATTTTCACATTAGTGTAATATTTATACAGCTGACAAAATTCATGTGAATGCTAATATGAGTATATAAGTTTGCAACATATTTCACTATGCAAAGAATCAACGTTTGTGTGTATTTTTCAAATGGTACAGGTCCCTTGCCGATTCAGTGGTAAACTTGGTCTTGAATTAGGGAAGCCAGGGTTAAGACCATATGGCATCAGCAGAGATCAGATTTCACTGTGCACAGTGGAATGTATTCGGCCAAATAAGACCATATGGCATAAGCAGTGATCAGATTTCACTGCACACGTGGAATGTATTCTGCCTAATAAGACCATATGGCATAAGCAGTGATCAGATTTCACTGCACACGTGGAATGTATTCTGCCTAATAAGACCATATGGCATAAGCAGTGATCAGATTTCACTGCACACGTGGAATGTATTCTGCCTAATAAGACCATATGGCATAAGCAGTGATCAGATTTCACTGTGCACACGTGGAATGTATTCTGCCTAATAAGACTATATGGCATAAGCAGTGATCAGATTTCACTGCACACGTGGAATCTATTCTGCCTAATAAGACCATATGCCATAAGCAGTGATCAGATTTCACTGTGCACACGTGGAATGTATTCTGCCTAATAAGACTATACGGCATAAGCAGTGATCTTAAAGGGTAGGTTTCACTGTGCACATGTGGAATGTATTCTGCCAATAAGACCACATTATAAAGAGCAAGTTTTGCGGTACACAGGTGGAATGTATTATGCCAATAAGACCATGTATGGCACAGGCCGTGATCTTAAAGAGCAGGTCTCGCTGTACACACATGGAATGTAATATGCCCAATAATTATTGCTGTGGATGCTGAGAAAATTATAAGTCAAGCTAGTATCCATTAAGGACCTGTATTGGGAATATTTTAAGTAAAATACTATTAAACAAAGGATTGTTAAACGTAGAAATGTTTGCCCATGCTGCACCTTCTGGTAATTCCAACAACTCTTTGTGCATTTTGAACTTATCTGCAGGACAGCAGTATACATGTGATAGTTTAGGGGGGAGGGGAGAGAGAGTTGCATAATATAAATATCTGGTTCTTATGATCACTGAAGTACTGACTGATTTTTTCCCCCCACATTCTTCAAATTGTTTCTTCATGCACAGAGCACTTCCAGGACTATAACAATAAGCCAAGTTGCTGTCTCAGCAAAGCCCAGCCCAGAGAGATTCAGGTCAGAGGTCATTCAACAGGGGAAGTGTCCTTTCCCCACTGAATTTATTAAATTATCCTCGTAACCAGAATAAAACTTTTCATTTTAATTAATTTCTTGAATTAATTTCATGTATATGTATATTAAAAGTGTATAGCCCATAGATGATGATGACAAACTGAGGCAAACTTCTTAATAAATGAAGCTGTGATCCATAGCAATTCTTTTCAAAGCTTTCTGTTTTACCTCTGTACATTTCTATGTAAAGTAGGTGAAGTTTGCATTCAATGGCCTATGACCTAATAAGAGGAACATACCTCACTGAGCGTGCTCAGCTGAGATGGCTCTTTGTTTTATTCCAAAAATACACTGTGATTAGCTTGGGGCTGGTTTTTTTTTTATTTTTCAGGAAATTTGCCACATTTCGCTTTTTTATTGTATTTTATCAACTTGCTTATATAGTTTGCTGCAAAATGAATTGTTTCTTATTTTATAGTGTGGTCCACATTAAAAAATGGATACATTTCTTAATTTTTGCATATATTTTTATGAATTTTTGAAAGTTTGTTGCGAAGAAGAATTCCATCTCCATGTGGAATGCTGGAGACAAATGGTTCAAAGTGCCCACTTCTCCAAAGCCTGTGGTTTCTGTGCAATGAAAGAATTTCTAATGCCCAGGCTTACAGGTCATACTGTAACCCTTGAAGAATCTGAGGAAATTTGGGAGAACCAGGCCTCAAAATTAGTCACAGGTCTGCCAACAGCCAGATGCTAACTTCAGTTATGCCGTTGGCTGTTGAATTTTTTACCCTTCGCTTGTGATCAAACTTAGATTCTAGGATTTTTAATTAAAATTTAACTCTTTCAGTGCCAAATTTTGGACTAAGCGAACAGCTTTTCTCGGCACGCATTGCGCGCAATGCATGACGAGAAGTGCTGTTGACCTGGGATATTCTCGCTGCAACTACAGACTGGTATTTGAATAAAAGTTCTTTTTTCGAGGAGTACGAATCTGGCATCCTTGTGATAATTCAGACTAGTTTGACTTAAGTAGATAGACTTAATAAGTGCTTGCCACTGAACTAGGTAAAAAGCCCAATTTGACTGACTTTGGCTTGCCTCCAAAGCAGACCCAAGCTGCGTATTTTGTCTACTCCGCTGGCACTCCCAAGTGTAGTAACACGGAATTTGGTCTGCTTTGCAGGCAAGACTTGGGCTAGTGAGTGAAAGTCTTAATTTGGAGCCCTGAAGGATTGTGTATCTCGGTGAGAAGCAAGTTGGAATTGGGTTGGCTGACAATAACATGTAAATTCTTAAAGTCATACTGCCTCGAGATAGAATTTTGTTTCTGTGCCGTATAACTCTTCAAGAGTTTGAGCAAGTATTATGAGACTTGGTAGGACTGTGTACATGTATACCAAAAATGCCTAAGTTGGGATTGCATTTGGGAAGCCTTGCGCTAATTCTCAAGGTCAAAAGGATATATATATATATACTGTAAATTCTCTAATTGAAGCCGCGACTTGTATTAGAATACATTTATTCATTTTTCAAATTGAAGATGATGAAGTCAGGGTGTCTTTCTAATAGAAAGTTTTCCCTGCACCATGACCAGATGAGCTACTGTAGTTCTTGAAATTTTTGCACTTCACTTAATTTCGCACTTTTTGCGCTAGTACTTGATGCGTGTAAATAAAAATTAATTGGCATAATGAAAGGTTATATATGGACAAGCCATTGATGCGCAAAATTAAAATACGCAAATATCTTTGAATATTACAGGAAATCAAGTTTGCGTGACAACTTCTAGAACTACAGTATCATGGTAGCTTCAGGAGTAGACATACCGAGAACACATAACATCATAAGGTCAAGTAATAATAGAAGGGTTGCATTTTTAACATACATACTTTGTATTGAAAAGAATGCCACTGACAGAGGAAAGGTGTAACATACTTGTGTAATATGGATAAAATTATGTTAAAATCACATGACAATGAAGGAATTTTAAGGTAAAATGGTCACACAGTCCAAAATTAGCACGAGTCACACACATGAAACTCTGGAAGAAACTTTTCATTTTGATTACTTTATCTTAGCAGCCTGAAGTCGGGGTGCGTCTTCCATTAGGGTTTCTGTGCTGAACAAAACGACAGAGATTACAACCTTGTAGATGTCCCAAAGTTGGGGTGTGTCTTCTAATAGAGATGGATCTTCTAAAAGAGAATTTACAGTACAGTGAAAACTCATTATTATTATATATGACACTATGTGTTCCCTGAGAAATGTGCCAGATAACTGAATATGTCAGATAAATGAAACAAGTAACAAAGAAAATACACTTTTTCCCATCAAAATTTGTGTCAGTACATTGAATATGTCGAAC
Organism: Hermodice carunculata; assembly: GCA_964020975.1. Lineage (NCBI taxonomy): Eukaryota > Metazoa > Annelida > Polychaeta > Eunicida > Amphinomidae > Hermodice > Hermodice carunculata. Next base: position 84,822,850 of record OZ026623.1, on the reverse strand, counting down.
ATCTGAGTGTCTTTATAATGAGGTTTCACTATATATATATATATATATATATATATATATATATATATATATATATATATATATATATATATATATATATATATATATTATATATATATATGCAGAATGAGAAAATTCTTGTGTCCGGCTGTCTGGTACAAGTAAAATATGATGCAGGACAAGGGAAAATTCAGAAAAATAACATGTAAAACATAGGCGAACTTGTCCATGGGCAAATAAACCCAGAATGGAATTTTGTCGCCCTGATATTTCATTTCACTTCAAAATTTTATCAGAGACTGGATGAAACTTGGCAGGATATTGTATCTTGGTGAGACCTAAGTTTGAATGTTCGTGCTACTGCTTGGGTGACCTTGACTTAACTGTCAAGGTCATGGGACCGTTAATGTCTCGCGCCCACAATTGTTCAAGAAGTTGAGGAAGCTTGGTAGAATTAATATATACATGTATCTTAGTAGAACCAGAGTTGTGATTGCTTTTGGTTGACCGTGACTTAATTCTCCGTGTCACAACAACTGCTATGTGAAGTTAAATGCAGTTCGCAACTTTTCAGGAGTTTGCAAAACTTGGTTGGATTATGCATGTTGGCAAGACTGAAGTTGGAATTGTGTTTGAATGACGTTGACCTGCATGTAATGCTGAAGGTTATAATATACGCTCTATTTACCATCCAACAATAGAGATCTCCTTAAAAAATATATACATGGCCACGCTCCTATCCTCTGTCTGCTTCAGACACAAAACTGGTCCAGGAGGAAATAATTGATTTTTTTTTGGGGGGGGGGGGGGCATCTGAGCTGTCATGGTTTCTGTGGAGTCACAGGAGTACCACAGAATTGGAAAGACAGTCAGTCATCAGAGAATGCATGGCTTTTTTGCCCGCAAGTCCAGCCTTTCAGTGCACTTGACCATATTCAATTTTAAGACCACACCATAAGAGAATATCTCACCAAATTATTAAGAATGTTGTCTCTGTTTTATTTAGTACTTTGTTGCTTTTGAATTATAAGACTCTACTTCTCACGTGTACATCTTTGGCTTGACGGGAATGACTATAAGCCATAGACTGCACTTCTGACATCGACTTTAATCCCCCTGGTGCTAAGTTGTAGACAGAGTCAACAGCTTTCTTCAACACCCTTCGGCCACAATACACCCAAAGCATGCCAAGGAAAGCTGTTGACCTGGACCGCTCTTGTTACCTGTTGAACCACAGGCATGCAGGTACTTGAATGAAGGGTCTTTTTATGAGGAATTCGAATCTGAAATCATTAATACCTTTCAGATTATCGTGACTTTTGTGATTAGCACTGGTAGTGACGTAGAAGATTGTTGTGTCCATGTACAGTATCATCATGTATTTTTACCATAGGGACATAGCACTGACGAGTGGTCAGTTCATGAAGACCAGTACAGTTGAGGACCAACTGTTCGACTTGCTGTCCAACAACAATGATAGGGTGTCCATCGGCAGGTTCTGGGCGGTAAGTTGTATTTCGTAATTCACTTGCACTTTCGTGTCCCGACTTTAAACTTTAAGTTGATATGACACTTGTTTATCCTGCATGTGGATATTTTATCTCCCCTGCTGTCATGTTATTTGGACATACACTGATATACAACACACTATGGTGTTGTTTGCACATACCGTGTTATATTACTCACTGTGATGTCGTTTGGGCATACACTATCATGTTATTTGGGCTTACATATACACGTGTAGATTATTAAATGACCCGTCATGTAGATCGTTTTTATCATGAGAGAAGATCCAGTATTACTTGCTATCGCTTTTTCATGATATGAGTTCTCCTCTTGTGATGAAAACGATCCACATGATCAACATTTTAGTATTGATTTATTGCATATTCTGTTGAATCAAAGCAATCCACTTTTGTCAATAATTTTATTCAATCCACCAGAATTATCTGTTGTGCTTGCCATTTTAGCACTCGGTACAAAACAATTGAGCGCCCCCTTGTTGTTGGACTGAACATTCCCATTTTGTATTGTGAAATTTATATCACTGTGTGATAACTTGCAAAATATCAAGGCAGATGTTGGGCCCTGCCTCTAGGGGAAGCTGTGGCATTATATTTTGCTGACAAGACTCTGTACCAAAAATACCAAGTACACATGTTATGTATACTGAATATACAATAAACTGTCACATCCCAAACCATCGTGTTATTTTGGCAAATACTGGCGATGTCACCTCACACTCGTTTCTAGTTCATGCTGACATACAGATAACATCGTATCACAACAAAAATTCTGATGAATGTTATCTTGCATGCTGATAATCTTTTATGTGACATTGTGACGGTGGGAAATATTAAATGCTATGCATGACCCAACATTATCCCAATTAGCTCCGTGTGGAAACACTTGACATTTTGCATGTACTTTTAACCTGGCATGCAATTTTATTACCAGCTTGTGGGTTTTTCGTTTTGTTGTTTTACTTATATATATATATATTGCTGGCCATTATGTCGTAAATGTGGGGTGCACACAGTGGCACGTATCTAGCACTCTAAATGTTACCTTTCTAGATATCCGCCACTTCTGTCACGCCCCATTGCTTCTTTTCTCCACGTATATTGATCTCTTAAGTAGACAGTTCATACTTGTCTGATTCACCATTATGTCATCTGGCTCAGAGCAGGTCATGCCGGTCTTGCACTGGTAATGCTTATTTTCATGGGTAATGCCAAGCATTCTAACTGGAGTAACAATTTCATTATGTCAGTCATAAGTTTCTACTAAACCTATGTTGAAATAGTATTTCCTTGGGTTTTTGTTTTCAAAGTTTTGTGCCAAATGTTAATGAAGTAACCAAAACAGTTTAAAAAAAAAGTTCAGTGAATTTACCTTGCTATTTATCTGGTAATTTGATAAAATTGACTTAACTCTGTCAGTGCCACATTTTTTACTGAGTCAACAGCTTTCCTCAGTGCACTTTTGGCACATTGCACCCAAAGTGTGCCGGGTAAAGCTGTTGACCTGGACTATTTTATTTTATGCAACTATAGGCATGCTGGTACTTGAATGAAAGTTATTTTTATGAGGAACGTGAATCTAGCATCTATATAATAATTCAGAGCAGCTTTGTTGTTAGTTGTTCGACTTCAGTTGTAGTTAGCAATGAAGGCGTTAATCGGCTAAACCAAGAAGCCAACAAAGGCTTGGTAGCAAGAAAGGCTTCTTGGTTATGCTCTGACACGGTGTACTGTTCGATGCATATACATGTAAACTGTTGTGAGGCTACTTTATTGTGGACTTCACCTCATATTGTGACCAGTGACTTTACTGTTCTTTGAAAGAGTTTATTTAAGACTGACTATTTAAAGAGTTTATTTAAGACTGACAATTCGACCTTTTAAACATTGTAAAACTGCCCAAGTCTCCCACAAGCGCCATGTACTGATATTCTATGTATTGTTAATCCAATGGCAATAAAATGCTCTCATAAAAGTGCACTTGCAGCCTGTGTGAACTTGGTGCCCAAGAGCAAGTTTGAGATGCTTTTAAGGCTATTTTCTATCCTTTCGTACATCATGTGCATCAATTATCGCACAGAGGTTTGTCTCGCTGCTTTCAGTGTTCGCTTTCATGCCAAAGGAAAAAAAAAACAGTTGCTTTTCTCAATATTAAGTTCATACTTTTGTACTTAGTCCGGTGGGATAAAAATTGGTCTTGGAATAATGTTATGGTGCACACAGTAGTATCTTCTTTTTAAAACCACCTTAACCAACAGAAAATAATGGTCTTATATGTCTGGTGGTCTGAAAATGGTGGTAAATTTTTGGAAAGTCGGTGTGATCAATTGTCTTCAAAGAATGGTCTTAGAAAGACGTAGCCTGTCGAGGAGTAGTCTGTAGAGCAGATACACTGTACCCTTGTAACCTGTCGCTGCTTTACTGCATGGAAACGGCTAGGTGCAACAATTTGTATTTCAAGACCCAAAGTGGAAAAGTTGTCATTTCCTTCACATTTACTCTAATTTTGGTTGATAGAAATATTGTCATTCATATCTCAAAATTCAAAAGTTCTAGTCCCACGTCCCAAAAAAAAACAAACAAACAACAACAAAAAAACCCCAACTGCAGTACCAAATCAACGTGCAATCGACATACAGTGCTGACCCTTGAATCTTGATAGACCTATGACAATGAGGATAGCTTTAGAAATACATCCAAATATCATTTAGTATATAGCTGTTTTTCCATGTTTTGTCTCATTTCATGTTAGGGGGCCTGATAGATTGTCAAATTCTTGTAATCATGGGGTTGTACATATGGATAGTTATGCTAATAACCAATATTGCTTATATATGATATTCCACAAGAGGAATTTGTATAGGCATGCTGCCTTTTTTTCCAATCATTTTTGAAATAAATTATGTTTAACCCATATGTAATGATTTTGAAGAGAAGCCATTTTAACCCTGTTTACATTGCTTAATTTCTTATTTCGGGGGGGGGGGGGGGGGGGGGGGGCAGACAGGTTCGTGAGAAGGAGGAAAGAAGGACCATCATTTCCAACTTTCTAACTTTGTGGTGGAAGTTTGTTTCACATGTTTTTAATCAACTGAATTTTCACGGGGATATATTTGGGGTCAAGGACATATATTTTAAACAAAAGAATTTTTTAATTGAAATTAATATTTCACTGTTAACTTGATCTGCTTGTCCTAACTTGTTGCACCACACCTAACAGGCCCCTGTCCAAAGTGGGTTTGACCGCAAGTGACCCCAGATTAAGGGAATGTGCAGAGGCCTTCCATAAAATTCAAAAAGGAACGGAGTCTTCAAGATTGTCATGAGGTCCGTAACTTGGAGATTGATAGACCAACTTTTAAGGAGTAAGTACAGAAGTACCAGTTATGTTCACATTCTGATTGGTCCAGAAGGATCACATGATCAGAGTGAGTTGTTTCGCATAGATTTTCAGTTCACTGTTCACTGCTTCATGCCTGCTTTTAGTTGGACATATTGCACTAACCTCTAAGCTTAATGACTGTAGTTTTGCCTTGTTTGATATTGACTGGGTTTAAGTTGGGTTCCATTAGATGGCGTTACTGGTATTCCTCTTTTGAAGGAGTTGAAAGCCCTGGGAATGCAGCAAGATGACCCCCGCTTGCTACAGACCAGGCTCAGCTTCAAACAGCTAGCTCTTGGTCCAAATGATGTGACTCGCCGACAGCTTTTTGTGGACAGGGAAACATTCAGAAAGTAAGTTCTGCAAATTTCAAACAGCAAGACAAGTGTCTCTGGGATGGACTTGTAAGCACAAAGGAACATGTTGAAAATATTCTCCGTGTTCGTGTTTGTTTAGTGAAAATATTCACAGAGTAAGACCCTCTCTTGAAAGATGGTCCCCAGGGCTGGTCCAAAAGCGCTGACCTGAAGCAAGTGGTCCCTCAATGGAAGCGAGCAAAACACGGGAGAAGCTGGCAGGGGGAACAGAGAAATGTGATCGTAACTCTTTCAGTGCCAAGTTTTGGTCAACACCTTGCCCTGGTGCACTTTAGAAGCGTGCATCATGCCCAAAGTGCACAAAATAAACTGATGACCTGGACCCCTCTTGTGGTCACTGCAAATGTGTGTGCATGCTGGTACTTGGATGAAAAGTCGGTTTACAAAGAATATGGGTCTTGTATTGTAACATCAACTCAGATCATGAATTTTGTCAAAAGTGGCAATGAAATACATAAAAGGACAAGTGGTCTTTCAATGGACTGGTCTCTTGGAGAAAGGATTGGGGGGGGGGGGGGTTAGGTTTTTTTTTTTTTTTGTTGTTTGTTTTTTTTCCTTTGTTCATAAATTTTATTTACGATAGTGTAAAGTAGACGTGCATGATGTTTCATAATCCACCAGCTGTATTTCCTTTTAACCCTTGAGCTCAAAGTTAACCACCTGGAGAGCAAGTAAGTGGCTTTGTTTTCTATACCCTAAATACAATTTAAAGACAAAATGCCCGTTGGCACAAGTTTGGCAACAGCCTGTTTCACGGCTGCAGACAGAGCGTGCTAAGTGCATGAAGTCTTTTTGACCTGATTTCATTCTGATGTAGTGCTACCACACAGAGAATGAAGAAGGGCCCGGGGCATGAAAATTTGTATGTCCGTTGGTTCGGGACAAGTAAAAACAGTTATCAAACAAGTACAAATTTTAAAGTGCTTGCCCTGTCGGATAAGTTAAAAACTTCTGTCTCATATCGTTGGAGGTAGAAGACCAACAGAACAATTTCCCGTTCTAACTCGGTTCCCGTACAATAATTGGAAAATGACAAGAGCACATCAGAAACATATAGTGATCTATGAAGTTCCTATGGAGGCAAGGTAAAACTTAAAGGTCTTCCTATTTACTGTCCCTCTCTCGACCATAACCAAGCTCTTTATATGAAAATAATCCAACAGATAACCACTTTATCATCCCTTTTAATATGATTAAAACCCGTAGAAGCCAAAATGTTGAGTAAATTACATTATAAATTAATCTAACATAAATAAAGCTAATAATGTTTCTGTCTGCTCACGGCTGCTGATGCCGAAAACAGCCATGCGCTCAAATTCGTAACTTTCCCATGTTGATCAAAATTTTCCGCGGGACAAAACTTTTGAGTGCATGGCTGTATTGTCTTTAAGTGAAAAGTATTATTTGATTTAGATCATGTACAATCACTTTATGCATTGGAAACATTGCACCCCGCTATCTTTCAGATAATGTTTTCAATGAACTACTCTCATGTTCGCAAAAGATTCTAAGTTTTGCTCTGGCAGTGCACTGCCACTTGCTGGCTTCATCCTATTAGCATTATCAGGGACATGTTACAGCAGGCTTTTGGCATGACCTACCTAGGCAACAAGAGCCAAGGGTAACTAGGTGATTAGTCATGCGTGCGATCGTCTCGCCCCGGGAAAGTTTGAACTACATTTCCTCAGTTCAGTATTATTTGGTCAGCAGTTGTATTCAACAGGACTTAGCCACATCATGTCCTTAACTGGGGTCATCCTGACATAACCTGTTTTTTATATCATGTACCCTTATCTCCCAATGGAACTGTGATGTTTGTACCTCACCTGTATGTATTTCTGTCAAATAGACCCCTTCTGAGTCTGAGTTCTGAGCTACTTACCTGATTTCTGTCAAAACAAGCAGGTATTTTCACTGCTAAGTATTTGTTTATTTAATGTTAAACTTGTTTATTATATTACAGAGGTTGAAATAAAGGGATATTATTGGTTATTATTATCTCTTGTTGTGCATGAGAGATTCACACTTGAAAGAGCCCAAATTTGTTTATGTAATTTGCATACCATTATTGAAAACATCACAATGTTTCAGTTTTCTTTTATTGGGTGCTGAGACACTGAAAATACTTTGATTTGTTTACATCATGAACATATTATTATATATGCATGTATTAAAACTTTTTAATCGTGTCAAAATGTCAACCTTATTTTGACAATTTACTAGACTGAGACTAGAAAACAGTTAAAAGCTATTTTGAAAATGTACATGTATATAATTATTGAAAAAGGGGGAACACAATAATAGTAATAATGTTAAAATATGATCCCCATGACATGGTAACTTGGATATCAAAGCAGTTTCATATATATTTACATTTTCATATAATATTATGTACATAACAGTAATTTTAAAAACAAACGAACAGAAAACTTTATTTCTGTCTACCAGGAAAAGAATGTCTTTCATTTCATTTAGAATGTGCACCCAAAGGCAAGGCCTATGTCTACGCTAAATTAGCACGCCCACTCCAAATGAACCCCTGCATGTCTGAATAGCATGTCTGTGGTATGACACACAAGGGCGTTTGACAGGTTATGTTACCTAATCAAACAGACATTGGCAGGGCCCTTCGAGGTTTCTAAAGTATGCAAAGTTTTCGCCGTTTTCCTCAATCTTTTCTATTCACCTAATAGGTTGTCAGGATCAGTGAAACCACAGTGCGGGTTTGGCAGCCATGACATTGTCATTGACTTCGCGCATTCAGTCCACATTGCACGATTACATTTAATTGGCCCTAACGATGCACAACATTACTCATACCAATAGTACCCCTCTGTTTCAACCTGTGTGATAAAAGAAACAAGGTAGGGTTAAATAAATCATCACTGTCCTCTTTATCCGAAGAAAAATCGCTCATACTTCCAGCACTATAAGCACCGGTGTCTGTGCCAACATATACAGCAACAATGAACTCCTAATACGCATGTGCGGAAAATACAGTTTAACACATTAACGATTGCTGTACGACATTTGGGACTGGCTTGTGTATTTAACAACAACGACTGGTTTAAATGGATCATTTAAAAAGCTCATGAACAGAAGTACACACTGTAGTACATGAAGGAGTTGTTTAACCCTTTCCCCCTTGAATTAAGACTGAGTCAACAGCTTTCCTTGGCATGGGTTGGGCACTAAGTGCCCAACCCATGCCAAGGAAAGCTGTTGACCTGGGGCATGTGATCTTGATATGTCTCATGTACATTTCTCAGTCAATTTTTTTCCCATAACTGTTGAAATTAGATGAAAACACTGAAGCAGACGACATTTGACCACCAGCCGGTTTTGGCCGGTTTGAGGGGGAAAGGGTTAATGAATATATGTTCAAGAGTATTAAACAGAGACTGGTTTCATATACGCCCGTACATTATCGTGGTCTAAAAATAGGTCATCTTTAAGTTTCATGTGGGGAAATTTTAGAATCACAAGGTTCAATACAAATGTACAGGCAAATATGGAAGCCGTTTCAAGTTACCCAAACTCAGACCTTTTTTTCTTTTGGCATAATATTCGCATGACTGTGAAATTTATTTTCATTTGATTGTGTTCAGCGAAACACAAGTCTACTCTAACCAGTGTATATGATTAAATTACAAACTGCTCTACGCATGTAATGCCCTGTGCTCAAAAGCACTTCTAGTGTTGTTTTCCGGACATCATGTGGCCTTTTCAGGACGTGGTCTGAGCAGAGGCTGAGAAAAGCCATGCGCACAGGCCCCATAGCTTAAAAATTCTGCAGCTCTGGGGCAGACCAGATGGAATAGATATGATGTGGAGCTTGGTCGGCTCAGAAGGAAATTGAGGACTTTTCTGTCATAAAAGTAGAAAGAAGTGGGCGACATGAATCAGGTGTGATTTGTTTTGCCTCAGTGGATGCTACAATGCTTCCATCCTATTGGATCTAGTACAGTCAGTCAGCACTGTTATCCTCCCAGTCCAAAACCTCAGAGTTTTCATGCACATCACCAGATTGATCCTGTTTGGAAGTTGGATCAGATTAGATAAGAGGAGAGAGTGTACATGTTGAATGAGATAAGACCCAATGCATTACAGCTATATCAATTGGGTCTTTGGCTTCAGTCAGAAGTGAAACTGTTGGTCAGGGCCTTTGTTCAAGTTACGAAACAAAACATGTTGCAAATTAGACCAAATTCAAGGTTACTGTTTGAAGGGATCATTCACAATTGTCACATGTGTTCATGAGTTTACCAAATCTAATCTTTTTGGTACAATGTACCCCCTCCCCCCTACTTCCGCAAAGCATCCTCTGAAGACATTGAGATTGCATGGTTGATTTGATTTTTACTTTAATTTACCCCCCAAAAGTTGCTCCAACCTTCTTATAAATCGTACTTTTATCATTTTATTTTCATAACAAAGGTCAGCTTGGTGGTACATATTATATTACAACTGACAGAGACCATATATTTCAGCAAGTTCACATCCTACCTGAGCATGCTGACATCTTCACAACTCAGTCCCACTTTTAATCCTGATAATCCTCTGTTGTTGTCCTAATTTTAGCCGTAGATCATCAGCCCTTGACCATCTGTGGTTTAAACTTGCTCTGGATGTGTAAAACTTCATGCTAAAAAATAATTACTCCATTATATAAAAAGTATGTAGACAGCCCCTCGCAGCCAACCATACATGTATGTATGTATGTATGTATGTATGTATGTATGTATGTATGTATGTATGTATGTATTTATGTATGTATGTAGACTCATGACAAGGATGACAATTGTGACTGACCCCGTAAACAAGGCCAATCTTACCACCTTTGCTGAGAAATGTAATTCTAAATTTAGTAAAATGGTTAATATTGTGAGCAGGAATACTTTAAGGTTTTTGATACTTCTGAAAAAGATACTTATTTTTTCTGACACTTTATTTTTCAATCTGATCATTTGATGTTGTCTTTCCCTTCAGTTACGCTTTATTTAAATTAAGAAATTTTCTTCACATATACAGAACATTTAATTGTCCTTAAGTTTGTTTGATATTGAATTATTACACACAAGTGAAAAAGCCAATTTCATGTAGTACTGGAAATGGAATACCTTCACAGTATTTGATTTGTTTTGTTTCTCATTTGTGCGGTAGACTGAGATATTTTTGTCAAAAGTTGTCCAGTATTACAAACCCGGCTGGTAAGCAAAAGAAAACAATATTATGTAAGGAAGGCAAATATGTTACAAAGTATAACGCTGCAGTAACACAAGCAGAAAAGAGCGCATCTGAATGTGACTTGAATTACTGCTCCAAATTGTATCAATAAATTTTTTCCTTGAATTTGTCATTTGAATATTGCACTTGTTTTGCGGACAGCCTCTTTAACAGTAAGCCAGGAATTAGCTGAAGCACTCATGACATATTTCAAATAGTGGTGTTGTATGGGTTACATTTTTCTTTCTTTCTTTGTATAACATGACTGTATTCTTTTTTCAGTTGTATAGAAAAGAACATAACAATTATATTGAAAGCCTTCCGAAATGACCTGGTGATCCCCGAGTTTGGTTACTTCACGGAGCAGATCTCCGACATCCACTCCATGTGTGGGAACAATACGAAAGGAAAGGTAAGATTAAGCCTCCGTTTTATTTTGAGGGGTGGGAGGAGGAGGACAAAACTTTCCCCAGGCCGTTAGGCACAGTGCACCCAAAGTGTGCCCAGGAAAAGTGTTGACCTGGACCTTACCTTGTGGTGTGTGAAGCTTCAACTTGCTGGTGCTTGAGTGAAAGAAACAGATTTCTGGTTCTGATGATGTGAAGTTTTGCTGGACTTTTGACTTTATGAGATAAATACTGTAAAGTCCTTTTTTTTTTTGACTTCAATAAATTTTGAGTTAAGAGAAAAAAACTGACTTTTTTTTTTCTTTGCACAATTTCACAATTTATACCCAAGAATATTAGAAGTGTTGTATTTGCTATTTCCATTAAAAGAAGATTAATTACTTGGTTACAAAATAGACGTATCAATATTTATGCATTAATTATGTCCACCCTCTGAACGAGGAGGGGGCATATAGCAATTACTTTGTCCGTGTGTTTGTGTTTCCAGACTGACAGTTTTCACGTGATAACTCAAACAGTTTTTTGCTCAGGGCTTTCATATTGCACATGCTTATAGTTCTGAATAAGGTCCGGAACTAGTTGGAAACCGGGTGACCTTGACCCAATTTCCAAGCTCACAGAACCATTTTAGTGAACTTGGTTTTCACGCAATAACTTGAATTTTTTTTTTGCACAGGGCTTTCATATTGCGCAAGTTTATAGTCCTGAATAAGGTCTCAGTAGATTCTAAGATGGGTGACCGTGAACCAATTCCCAAGGTCTCAGAGCTGTTTTAGTGAATTTGGTTTTCATGCGATAACTTGAAAAGTTTTTGACCTAGGCCTGTCAAATTGCAAGTGATGACAGTCCTGCATATAAGGTCTAAAATGAGTTCAAAGATGGGTGACCTTGACCCAATTCCCATTGTCACAGAACTATTTTAGTGAATTTGGTTTTCACATAACTTGAAAAGTCTTGTGCATCGGAATTTTCATATTGCACATTCTTGTAGTCCTGCAAAGTGTTTCAGGCAAGTTTGAAGATGAGTAACCTTGACCCAATTCCCAAGGCCACAGAGCCATTTTTATGAATTTGGATTTCAGGTGATAACTAGAAAAGTCTTTGATGTACGCGTGTCAAATTGTAGGTGATTACAGTCCTTTTAAAGGTCTCGGGGGAGTTTGAAGATGGGTGACCTTGACCCAATTCCCAAGATCACAGAGCCATTTTAGTGAATTTGGTTTTTACTTGATAACTTGAAAAGTTTTTTGCACAGGGTTTCATATTGCACATGCTTATAGTCCTGCATAAGGTCTCGGATGAGTTGAACATGGATGACCTTGACCTTAATCACAAGGTCACAGGGCCATTTTAGTGAATTTCATTTTCATACGACAAGTTCAAAAGTTTTTAACAAAGAGCTTTCTTGTTGCACATGGTTTTAATCCTACATAAGATCTTAGACAAGTTTGAAGATGGATCACCTTTACCAAATCCCAAATACCTGAAAAATACAACACTAACTCAAGAACATTAATCAAACAATGTCAAGATGGAGCTTAAAATGACAAAGTGTAGTCCTCAAAGTGTTCAGAGTGGTAAGAGGGAAAGTACCTGGGGTAAAATATACTTAACCCACCTAGAGAATTTTCTCCAGTCCGAAAGTTGGAAAACCATGATCATACTCACTTTTTGGCATGATTTCTTTCTTTTCAACTATTATCCACTATAGTGGAAGAGGTGGCTTCCAGCTAATACCTTAGTATACTTTACCTCATAACACCTCTAGTCAACTTTATGGTGCTAAAAATTGATTTACTATTTACCTGTTTATACCAGTGTCGGTATGATGGAATAGTGTATGAAGCTTTTAAGTTTCAAAGGAGATGTCCATCTGTCTTGTTAATGTTACCGCGATATCTAGAAAAATACTCACTGTAGCTATGAAAAACTTTTGTCACAGAAGGACCTTTATAATGGACAAGATTCCTATTGAAAACCAGCATCATCTGATTATTCTAAAACTTTTTATGAAACTTTTAATGTGTGGGGTCAACCCTGACGATGTAACTTTGATTTCTCAAAAAATATTGACCGCAGCTGTGTCAAATTTTTGTTGAAGATGTATCTTATGATGGACCAGTACCCTATGTAAAATCAGCCTCTTCTGATTATTTCTAAACTTTTTATGAAACTTTTAATATGCTTATTTCAAAGCCTTGTTAGTGGCGTTACAGCAATATCTCAAAAAAATATTGACCACAGCTTTCCCAAATTTTTGTCAAAGATGCATCTTATAATGGACCAGAACCCTATGTAAAACCAACTTCCTTTTTGTATTTATAAACTTTTTATGAAACTTTAAAATATGTATTTGGAGGCCGTCTGATTGGTGCAGAAGGAGACAACGTTACCTTAATATCTCAACAATGATCTAATGCAGCTTCACCAATTTTTTTTTTTTCACAGATTCACATTATAGTGGACCACATTTCTGTTGAAAACCAGTTTCCTGTCATTATTTTTAAACTTGTTATGAAAATTTGGAAGTATGTGTTTGATGGATGTATGAGTGACACACAGTGAAGTGGTCTCTGTCACCAGGACCTGCCCCAAGAACACTTCCAAAAGTGCTCTTTCATTCCATAGACAACAATATGGAAATTGTATGTAAAGTATTCTACTGCAAAGTCTGACCAAAAAAAAAAAAAATGCAGAATTGAGAAAGATTGTGGGCCAAGGGTAATCCGTTCTCTGAATGCTAATTTTTCCCTTGCCTTGTACTCGGGCAAAATTATTACAGTGGTACCTGCTATTTAAGACCACCCTTAAAGCCAGACAAAAATGGTCACATATGGCAGGTGGTCTTTCACTGCAGGAAAGCTTACAAAGAAATTAAAGACCATTGTCTTGAAATGGCGGTCTTAAAAACTAGTGCGGTCTTTCACGAGAGGTGGTCTTTAGAGCAGGTACCACTGTATTTGTACCAGCATACCAGGGACCCCCCTTGCCAGGCAATGCAAAAACCACTGACTTTGGGACCAGGCATGTCGGTACTTGAATGAAAGATCTTTTGATAAGGAATGTAGATTTACTATTCTGTTCAATACCAACTTTAATGGAAAAGCCAGTAGCTGGTAAATATGCCTAGGCACATGTGCTGAGAAACTAGCTGGTCATGTTCTCACGCTGAGAGGATACCGGTGTTCAGATGTAAGACAATCCTCATTCGATCAGCTAATCAGATAATTGCTTGACACAGGGAGGACAGCTTGAAGTTTTATGTAATTTGGGCCCAATTTAATCCACATCCATGAAAGGGACATTGACCATTGGCATGGGAAACAGAACAAGTGTTTTATTTGTGTTTCTTTTCTTCTGTGATGGAATGTATTTCGGGAGTTAGTACTGTTAAACATCCTCATGTGTTGACAACCGTCGTGACACTAAAACTGCCGTCTACTTGTTACAGCATGAGCAAGCGTTGACTTTGCCAGTCAACAGGGAGACCTGGATCTGACCTGCAGGAAAACTCATTTATTAGGCGTATCTGTATCCGTAAAAACAACATCTATATTGAGATCTGTGTAGCTAACCGGTTGTCAACAAGATTAGCCAGCAACACACATAGTACGAGTGTCTTATGTATTCTGGTAGAGCTCTGTTTGTGTTTGTGTGTATGCTTTCCTGCAAAGCGTATCTATTAATAATTGAGCATGTGGCTTTCCAGCATTTCTTGTGCCCAAGAGTTTATATATTGTAACACTGCCAGGATGATATGTGGGCCTCTCCCAGTGGAAGGTCGCACCAGGTTAAGCCTTTTCCCCTAATTAGAACCAGCCAAAACGCGGCTGGTGGTCAAATGTCGTCTGCTTCAGTGTTTTCCACTAATTTCAACATTCAACAGTAATGAAAAACATTTTGACTGAGAATTGTAGATGAGACCTATCAAGATCACATGGCCAGGTCAACGGCTTTCCTGGGGATATTTGCGCTACTTGTGCCATGGAAAGCTGTTGACTCAAGTGTTCGTTTAAGAGGGGAAGGGTTAAGAAGGAAAGAATGGGAAGGCATGTAATGCAGGCAAAGGATCTAAACCAAGAGAAAATTAGAGTGAAGGCTGCAGGGAGACACTGCAGCCATATCAAGATTTGTGATCTCTGGACCCTTGCTGTCTATGGGGATTAAATCAAATGTCCATCGTGGTATTTAAAGATTTCCAGGCATGCCTCAGACACAGAAATATATAAACTTTCCATTTTCTGTTCCAAGCACAGTTCATTTGATGTGATGTATTATGCAACAAAGAATGATGCAACTGTCTGGGAATTTTTTGAAGTGGTCGTACTGTGGACATTTTGCTGTCACAGGATCACAGCATGTTTCAGGAATGCAGGGTTGGATGTCCTTGTGATCTGCTTCCCCCTCCCCCCCCCCCCCATCCTGCAAAACAGTAACGATCCCTCTCCCACATAATTCTTGATTTCCATGGCAAAATTGTGAAATTTTGAAGTGGTCAAAGGTTGTAAGCATATGATATACAGATTGTTCTGTACAGAACTGTCACTGAAGCACAAATGTACTTGGCATAAACAGAGAAGAGCAAGAATCACCATTGTGAAGTGCAGGTACAGTGGTCCCTGTCTTGAGAGACCACCCCAAGGACAGGTCAAAATGTGGTCTCTCAAAACAGGTGGTCTTTCATAAGAGGTATAATAACATTGAAAAGATAGGACAGTGTTCTGAGAGAGCGGTCTTAAAAAGATATGTGGGTCTCTCATTGCAGGGGTCTCTCAAGACAGGTACCACTGTAATTATAAAACTGCTCTACATAGAAACACCACAAGTTTCCGTGGTTTGTTTCCATGTGTACTTATTGTGTACACATGAATTTCATTACTTCAGTGGCAAACTTAACACATGTATTAAATCTTACTTTAATGTACAATTCAAGGCTAATAAACTTTTCTAGCGTGACTGAATTTTGAGCAAAATTAGGTTGTGTATTTTGCTGAGTACACATAAAATTGCTTATTCTGACTTCTCCTATTCCATGTCTTTTGCGTCAGCTGGCCAGTCATGCCACTGCTGCCGCTAAGTTACTGTATCAAATGGCCAGTCATGCTACTGCTGCCACCAAGTTTCTGTATCAAAATGGCCAGTCATGCCATTGCTGCCACAACTTTTCGATTAGGCTAGCCAGTCATGCTGTCACCAAGTTTTTGCATTCCAAAAATTCTCATGGTCAATTTAATTCTGTCACAATGTGCTATTTGCACCAGAACTTGATGCACAAAATTAAAATGCATGAAAAAGGCATTTTGTATTAAATCTCAATGTATAGCATTTACCACTGTGTGCGCAGGATGAGATTTAGTGAACACAGAGAAAAATAGAAGGTCCTACAATTTTTTACAAAATTTGAATAAAATAGATATAACACAAGTGGTCAAGCACTTCTAAATTAAGGTATGTGAGGAAATAAGCAAGAACAAAAAACTGTCTAGCATTTGCCACATCAATCATTAATTTAGTGTTCATCGCCAATTTTGTGGATCCTTTTCAAGTACATTTTCTTGTAAAATACCCCCGCTGTTTTGGGACTTCAGGCAGAAGCACTGATGAATGAGGCGTATGTAGCACTGTCAATTGCTTTAGTTTCACTGTACTCTTATTTTCACTTATTTCGCTGATGGTACAAAACTGTGAAAATAGTATTTTAACATTGTTTGAATAGGAATTATGTTCAAAACAGTGAAATTAAAACTACAGTGAAATGTCAAAAAAAAACCCCAAAATCATGAAATTTTATACACGCAGAAACAAAGCAATGTACAATAATCATCTGTCTGCTACAGCAGTTGTTCCTGGATATTCACACATGGTGTTTTGCATGAAATTAAAATGTAATTTTTTTTAAATTTTTTTTTTGGTTTAATTTAGGAAAAATTGCGTTTGCACGAAATTAATGAGGTTCAAAAATTTTCAGAACTACAGCATGACAAAGGCAGCTGGAGAAGCGCTTGTCAGCCAATGATAAAGTTGCTGACCAAGACTGTCAGCCAATGAGAAAGTTACTGACCAAGACCGTCAGCCAATGAGAAAGTTACTGACCAAGACTGTTAGCCATGTAGTCTCAAACAAGTTCATAATGTCAGGTCCAGTTAATGGGAGAGGAAAAGAACCTGAGCATATGTGCAGTGGTTGGGGGTCGTGTTATTCCCATGTCATGCCTTATTCTTGGAGCATGTAACGTTATAATCCTTGACCTCTTGCGCAAGCCCACATCTCTCAGATGACAACTGTCATTTATTTCAGCATCTGTTTCTTCAAAAACATACTGTAAATTACTTTAATTTCGCTGTACTTATTTTTGCTTATTTCGCTGATGGCACGGAACCGTGAAAATAAAAACACAGTAAAATAGTATTTTAACATTGTTTGAAAGAAATTATGTCCAAAACAGTGAAATTTCAACTGCAGTGAAATGTCCAAAATTAAAAAAAAACTGTGAACATTTATACTTGCAAAAGTAAGGCAATGTACAGTACATGGCGTTCAAAGGGAAGAGCAAAAATAGATGGTTTGGGGTCCACCTGACTGAGGGCACTTGAGACTTGGCGTGTTTATTGAGGGGGAAAAAAAGCCATCGGGAATTTAAAAAGAGATTTATATGTACAGTGGCATCTGTTGTGTGCAAGCATTGCTATGACAACCACATTTTTCCTGGCTACAAGAGTCCATTTCTTTGTAAATTTACCTGCAGTGACAGGTCACCTGCTGTATGTGGCCACTTTTTTGTGGTAGAAAGGATGGCCACATACAGCAGGTACTACTCTATTAGCATGGCATTTATACAAAACGAACAGGTAGCTTTTTCTTGTCCTTAACCCTTTCCCCCTTGAATTAAGACTGAGTCAACAGCTTTCCTTTCCATGCCAAGGAAAGCTGTTGACCTGGGCCATTTTGTCTAGATAGGTCTCGTCTATGATTCTCAGTCAAATTGTGTTTTCATTGCTGTTGAAATTAGTTGAAAACACTGAAGCAGGCAACGTTTGACCACCAGCCGGTCTTGGCCAGTTTAAGGGGGACAGGGTCAGTTGTTCACCTTTGTCACTGGCAGAGTTGACCCAATGGGAGACTGCCTGGATTTCCTCAAGGTAGCTAGTATTTCAATTAATGCCATGTCTAGCTCAAATTACCTTTATCCATTAACGGTATCCCAGTCTTTTGTTCCACGTAACATACACAGACAGTAAAGTTGATTACGAATAACCAAACTGAAGTGGATGAAGAGCGAGACCACACGTGCAGCCAGACAGCTATCGTCCAGAGATGCTGGATCTCTGGTTAATATTTGATGCTGATTGTTTTCATCAGGTAAAGATGTCATTGGGTCAAGGCTGTGTATCATGTAACGTGCAAGTAGATGGTCAGGGCTGGGAGGCACGCTACTTGGGGACCGTCTCACAGTTAAAAGTAGGTTTAAATAAGAGGATTGTGCATTCACATTCCCACGTAAAAAGAGCTTGCATTCAAGGAGCAGCAGGCATAATAAAAAAAAGGCAGTGGTTTTTGCAGTGCCTGGCAACTTGCATTGTAAGGCTGGTGGTTTTTGCCTCGCAAGTCATGTCTGCAGGTGTCACAAAGGCAGCTTGGGCTGGACTAGCAAGGAAAGAAAGGAGAAAAAAAAAAGACCTGACCAAAGCTTTTTACTGCTAATCATTGACTGAGTGACCTATGAAAAGAAACAAAAGATATTACAGTGGTACCTACTCTAAAGACCACCTCCAATTTAGGACCACGTCTTTTTAAGTCTACTCTTTCAAGACACCATGCAATATTTCATTGTTCAACATACCTTCAGTTTAAGATCACCTGCAGCATGAGAGCAATTTTTGTGGGCTGTAGGTGCAGTCTCAAATAGCAGGTGGGTACCACTGTATTACAAAAGACAAGTTTTTGGCTCTCTTCATTTGTTTCTTTGTTTATGTGTCCTGAGCTTATATTTTTACCTTAAGACGTGTGTGTGTGTGTGTGTGTGTGTGTGTGTGTCTGCGTGCTGTAATTTAATAAAAACAAAACAATAATAATAATAATAATAATAATAATAATAATAATAATAATAATAATAATAATAATACACTGGTTCCTGCCTTGAGGGACCCATTATCCCAACTTAGGGTCTTTAAAGCACAAGTTTCACTCTAGTTGTATGTTACGTAACAGACCTACTGGTATTTGTCTGAAGGTGTGTCCTATTTAGAAAGGGTCCACATCAACTTGAATTACTGACCTTTCTGCACATGTTGACATGTTATTGTTTTCCTGGATGTCAGTATTGACACTGCTAAAGTTGCAGTTTGTTGACAAATGTAAAGAAGAGAAGGCAAAAGGGTTTCCATGGTATATATCAGAGGTTTGTTTGACGGCTGGCACGCTAAACCCTGCCCTGTCAAACTGGACAAAGCTGGCTGGTGGTAAACCCTGCCCTGTCAGACTGGACAAAGCTGGCTGGTGGTCAAATGTTGTCTGCCCCAAATGTTTTTGACTAATATCAACAGGAATGAAAAACAATTTGAATAAGAATTTGCAGATGAGCCCAAGTTGACGTGCTGCAGGTCAACAGCTTTCCTTGACATGGGTTTGGTGCTATAACAGAAAGCTGTTGTCGAGGCAGACAGTCATGTCACCAAAATGAAAATCCAGGTTTTTCTGTGTATACAGTGGTACCTGCTCTAAAAACCACCTCTTTTGAAAGACCACATTGGTTTTCAAGACCGCCCTTTCATGACATTGAACTTGTTTCTTTATTTCCCTGCAATGTGAGACCACCTGCCGCATGTGACCATTTTGTCTGGCAGTCAGGGTGGCCACAAATGGCAGGTACCACTGTATTATGTGGTCAGAATAACATATGCCAAGTCATGAGAGTCGGTCTTAGAGGGCGTCATAATTGAAAGGGGAAAAGGCCAGCCCACCTGTCTTGAACAACCATGATTTCAACATACTGTGGTTTGGTTTTTACACTCACATTATTTGTACCTCCGATGAGAGACCACAGTTCGGTCATTCCAAGGGGTGGTCTTTGAGGGCAGGTTTGACCTTCGTGCCCTACATCAGCTGCAGGGTGTCTTCGCTGGAAAGCAAAAACCCGTCTGTGCTGTCCCGTTATTCTTGCGCAATACGCACTTGCCTGTGAAGCATGTTTGGCGGCCGTCTGGAAAATACAAAGCCTCATTGTGGCAACACACGCGACAAATAAACATCAGGTACTTAATAATTGGCAAGATCAGTGCCACCCAGAGCAGGAGAAACTGTATCCTGGTGGAACAGACTTAACTGATCGGATTACTCAAGTGTGGTCACGAAAGTGTGAGAAAAGGGGCCACAGGTCATGGTCAAGTTGATACTATGGCTGTGCTGTGTTATTCCTTGTAGGCAGCTATGCTCCTTCAACTGCGCCAGCTATTTCACAGTGCAGAAAACAGTTGTTCCCATCTATGCTAGCTACACCAAAAGTTGTGATAAGCTGAATCGTTATGACGATTCCAGATTCAAATTCGCTGTAGAAAGACCTTTCGTGCAAGTACCTGTATGTCTGCCACCCCAGGGAGTATAGAATTGTTCAGGTCAACAGGTTTCCTTGGCTGGCTCTTGGCACATTGCATCCGAAGTGCACCGTGGAACCCTGTTGACTCAGGCTCTGGCCACGCACTGAAAAGTTGACTGTAAATTGCTTCGATTTTGCTGTGTTCTTATTTTCGGGTATTTCACTGATGGCCCAAAACCGTGAAAATAAAAACACAGTGACAGAATTTAAGCATTTTCAAAGAAAAATTATACCCAAAATAATGAAATTTAAACTACAGTGATGTGTCAAAAATACAGAAACAGTGAAGATGTAAACACAAAAATAAGCAATTTACAGAAATAATATTTTCATTCCAATTGTTAGCATACATCGTAATGGGAGATCACACCTGTATAACCTCTGGAGAGTCCACTTACAAATTTAGCAAATGTAGTATATTGGGACACATGAAAAAATACCTGTCTTTTGAAGTTGGGAGGCTTTCATACTGTGACACTTTCTGCTGTCCAGATTATGTGTCCAACATGAATTATATCAGATGAATTTAATCAGAAAATTGAGTCATACTCCCTTTTTGAGACTTGTTAACAGTTCTATCATAAAGTGAATTTATTTAAGTAATTATAGTCAGATTTAGAATCTTTGGGTCATGTAAATTTTCAAAAATTGATGCTTTTTGCATGTTTCGATTAATATTTTTCAGTCTATGAACCTGGATTGGTTGTAGTTTCACCCCAAAAATTGCTTTGATGTCTCACTGGTCCTCAGTAGGAATTACACCCAAAAAAGTGCAATTAAACTTTATGTTAAAATGCCTGAAATGTGAAAATGTATGTGAAAATATGGACATTTACAATAATATGCTCTCTCTCTCTCTCTCTCTCTCTCTCTCTCTCTCTCTCTCTCTCTCTCTCTCTCTCTCTCTCTCTCTCTCTCTCTCTCTCTCTCTCTCTCTCTCTCTCTCTCTCTCTCTCTCTCTCTTTATCTATCTATCTATCTATCTATCTATCTATCTATCTATCTATCTATCTATCTAACTATCTATGCTGTGACAAACTGAACTTTATCAATCAAAGAAATTGTTGCATTATAGCCATACTAGTATGAATATGGTACTGTATCTGAAGTCTGTGTTCACTTCAATTATCTTATAGTTGTCCAGGGTGTTAATTAGAGATGATAAAGTGCTTTATTAGTGGGTGAAGTAGGCTACTGTATCTGTTCAAGCATGTTTATGTTGGAAGAAATACCCTCAAGGCATCTGCCACTAATACCAATTTAACAGACATTAAACACAGCTGAAAATGTCCAGTTACCGTAAAATATAGTAAATATTGTGATTCAATTTGCTTTATCTTCACTGAGACTCAATTACCTGGCATGTGGAAAGGAATTGATTGAAAAAAGGCGTAGGTCATGATTAATGTGAATGTCAACATACAATAGAATGTTAGTAAACAATGTGTAAGTGTGCATACATGTGATATGCACTGGTGATTTTGCGAGAGAAAAGTTTTGCGTAATGTTAGGTAAAAGCTCTCCGGTTGGAACACGCTGACATGAAAAATGGGTCAATTCCTTGCTTGAAGGATTTTAGTTGTACTGGTCAGGAAGATCACCCCTCAGGAGAGGCTGGCTGTCTTGTGTGACTCCACACTTGGGAAAAGCCTTGATTATCTTTTTGTGCAAAATACCTGCATTTCAAGATCATCTGCATTGGAAGACAAGTCATTGCTAGTCATCATGGTCATCTTAAATAATGGGACCATGGACCTCTGTACTTCAATTAAAGGTTGCTGCACTTTAAATACTGTAAATTGCTTTAATTTTGCTGTCTTCTTATTTTCACTGTTGATACAAAGCCATGAAAATAAAAACAACATGAAATAGTTTTAGGAATTATGTCCAAAATAATGAAATTAAAATTACAGTGAAATGTCAAAAATAGAAAAAAAAAACGTGAAACTTTAAACACGTGAAAAATAAAGTAAGTTACAGTACACAATGCCCTGTCTCTAGAGGTCACCTGGCTTGAGAGATCACATTTACCAAGTCCCTGATGCTGTCTTTTACCGTGTTATTTTACGTGTGATGACAGGCTACCAGGAGTGACTTCATGGTCCCGTTTAAACTAGCCTTAGAAATGATCTCACAACACAGGGACCACCTGACCATATTTTGAAATGTCCTTTGACTTCACTTTCCATTCCATTGGCACCTACAATGACAGACAGTGTACTTGGAGAGACCATTTTAATGGAGCGGCCTTTCGAAAGACAGTAAATAGGCACAGTAAACCCTGTCTTCGCCGACCAGCTGTAAACTACACAGAAATGTACAAATAAGCCATGCTCCCAGCCCTGTGCAACCACTGGATTCAAAATCTTCATGTGGTACTTTTTATATTACTTACATCTCCTATGAGAGACCACCGGTTTTGAGAGACAATTTGGTCATCGCCAGGGATGCTCTTTAAAGACCGGTTTCACTCTAATGTTAAAATCTGCATTGAAGATCACGCTTCACTCATTCCATACCGGTCCCTGATGTTTTGATATATTTACCTGGATTTAAGACAACAATTCCACGTTTAAATTCTTCATGAAAAGAGCTTTCATTCAAGTACCAACATGCCTATAATCTTAAGTCAGTGCCAGAACTGCTGACCAAGGCCTGTGACCATAGTATGGAATGAGTTAAGGGTCATGAAGTGCTAGGCTCTCAAAACAGGTGGTTTTTGTGTGGAGGAATAAATGACTTGAAATTCAGCAAAGTATTCCACAAGGCTTGTTCTTTGAAGGCAAGTAATCACCTACAGCAGGGATCTTTCTAAACTCGGAGCACGGTAGAGTTCTCCAGGTTTTACGCATTGTCAATATTGTCCCCAGCTTTTCCAGAGGGCAGGGCACTTTGACCGTTAAAATGCGACTTGGCACTTTCGTGGCTCTCTGGCCAAAATGCACAGTGCCACACCAGGTGTGGCCCTACGCAGTTTAGACTAATACACAGTTTTTAAGTGAGCACTTACAGTTAAGCACACAATTACAATCAAAAAAGGGCACTTGGAAGTAGCAGTCCAAAATGCCAGGCAGGGATTTTGTTGTTGTTGTTGTTGTTATTTTTATAGAAATAGTTCTGAATTTGTATCTTATACTCATGGTCAATGGATTGATTGATAAGTTATCTTCTCAATTAGTCTAAATTATATGGAATTTTTATGACAAAAAAAGGAACATGTAATTACCCAAAATATGGAAAAATATAAGAGAAAAGGGCAGGGAGCAAAACGAAGGGGGGGGGGGAGCAAATCTCCCTTCTATTATAAGCTACCAATAACACTGATTATGGGAAAATATATTTTGACAGAGGGATTTGTGTAGGTCATGCCTGCTTCCTGATCACTTTTTGAAGTTAAATGCATACATATACATATATATATATATATATATATATATATATATATATATATATATATATATATATATATATATATATATATTATGTTTAAACTGGGATCAGTAAATGTGGAGGTGGGGGGAGGGCAGATGGCATGTACATCAGTCTTGTGCTATAATAAAATATCTCGGTGAAAACTGGTTTTTATGCAAACTGTGTGCACTGTTTTCCTTGCAATTACCAGGGTTTTTGGTATCAAAGTCAAAACATTTTGTTTGTAACAGCATTCATCTATGATTCAGGAATCATCAACATCATTTGGCAGAGTTGAATTTTTTTCCCCCGCTTGCATTGTAGGAACCATTATAGATGGAAAAAAATAAGCAAATTAAACAATTTCATGTACAAGAGTTTCATTCTGTGTTTTTGGTTTCCAGCCAGCAGACTATATACCACAACTGGCACGCGCCAACCCAGAAATGTGGGGCATTGCAGTCTGCACCATTGATGGCCAGCGGTAAGTGCTGCCACCTGGCGAGATATTTGGTGTCATTGAGTGAAGTGGAGATCAGGTAACAGAAAACATTTTACAGGACACCTGTGGAAGACAACTAGTCATTTCTGAAATTGGATAAACATCTGTATGAGCTAGAATCTAAATTATATTGAATTTATTTGTGGCATAGCTTTAGAAATGATAAATTTTATATTAAGACATTGGATGTCCATGTCAAAAAAAAAAAAAAAAAACTTAATTCCTTCATATGCATGAATGGTCAACTGGTGCACCTTCATATATCCATGCATCTTTGCAGGTCACAGCTTTGTTCTGTGTTTCTTGTCTGGCCTGATAAGTCATACTGTGACTGCCCGTGCAGCAGCTGTACCATGACATTTCCCACAAAGTAGAAGCTGTGCCATGACTGGTCAGGCAATGCAGCAGCTTCAGCATAACTTGTCAGATAAGACAGCAGCTGTAGCATAACTTGTCAGATAAGACAGCAGCTGTAGCATAACTTGTCAGGCAATGCAGCAGCTGCCACATTATTTGTCAGGCAACACCGAAATTCACTGACTTCATACCAGGTGTTTTCACTTCACTGAAAGCCCTCTTGTGAGGAATTTGAATGTAGGAGCCCAATGTATTTTCAAGCTGAATTATCAGGAAAAATAAGTACTAGTGTGGGGGAGAGTTCTGATGGGGTGGGGTGTAGCCTGGATAATAACTACTTTCTCATGTTTTCTACAGGTTTGCCATTGGAGACACAAACAAGGAATTCTGCATCCAGTCTTGCAGTAAACCACTGAACTATGCCTTGGTGCTCAGCGACCTAGGGTCAGAACATATACACAAATTTGTTGGCCAGGAACCCTCAGGACGAAGTTTCAATGAATTATCACTTGACTCAAATAGTAAGTGGGCTGCATGTGGTATCAGATATGCCGTCTACTTCACATTGGACACAACTCAGCTAGAAAATGTATCGAGCCTAAATGCACTTCAAATGTCTATATATTGTGAGCAGATCGTTTCATAAAGGCTTGTGTTCTTGATGCTACGCTTACAGATGTGGCAGAAGAAACTAAGCTTTGGCATTAGTAATGTGACCTGGCCATCAGTATTTATTTACACTGTACAAATAAAAGAGACTTATTATAAAAGAGATTTACTGCTTATAACTGAGAAATACACGGTTGCAGGTTTACTGAGCCACAAAAAGTGTTGTTTAGACATTAATATATGACCACAGAACAAACTTTTGAAAATTACTGAATAAAAATATCATGACCAGTATATAACAAAAAGTAGTTTTGTTGGTCATGTATTTTGACAGGCAGTCATTCAGTGCAGAGTAGAAACATCCGAAAGCACAATTTGTTGTGAATACAATTTCTCAAGACCAGTTTACTGAAATGCCATGTAAGTGTTAATTCAATTTTTTTTTAACTGTGTGACATGAACATTTCAGGCAAGCCACATAACCCAATGATCAACGCGGGTGCCATCGTAGTGACCTCATTATTGAAACCAAAGATGCAGATGGCGGACAGATTTGACTATGTGAGTAGACACACTATAATACGAGACGTGCGTAATTTCTTGGGAATATATCAAAATGATGTACAGTGGCTGCAAAAAGTGTGCCACAATTTTTTTTTCCATGTGCAAAATTAAGTACCTGTGAAATTAAGAACCTCTGAGTAAGAAGAATCTCCTTATCAAGACCACCTAAGGGACTGAAAAAATGTCTTAATAGGGAAGTGGTCTTAACGGAGGATATAATAAAAAGATAAACATTAAGGAGGTCTGTAAATTGGTGGTCGTAATATAGAAATGGTCTCTATGGAGATGGTCCTGGAGATCCAGCTATAAAGCATCCTGAACAGGTGGTCTTTCAAGGCAAGTGGTCTGTCAAAGGAGGGTCTGTGAGGATAGGGACAACTGTACATGTACCTATGTAAAAGGTGAAACTACCTTGACCCTTTAGCCTTGCACGTGATATAAATAGTGGGGATTAAGGAGATCCTGTGGCTTACTCGCCACAAAATAAATCCAAGGACAACTGTTTGCCTTGACCGCAGATTTACTTGTTAGGCTCAAGCCTAAAAAAAAGGATTTCAAAATATGCATCTTGATATTTAACCCGTCACCCCTTGAATTTGGAAGGAGTCAACAGCTTTCCTGGGTGTGTATTCAGCGCTTAGCTCCCAACCTACATGTATTCAGAGGAAAGCTGTTGATCTGGTTAATGGCATTTTGGTTTGTTTCTTCTACAATTCTCCTTCAAATCATCTTTCATTTCTGCAGAAATTAGTCAAAAACGCAGAAGCAGATGACATTTAACCACCAAGCGGATATGGCGGATGTAAGGCGCTATAGGGTAAAACGAAAGCTCAGAATGTGGAGAATTTTAATGTGCAAATCTCACCATAATTCGAGCTTAATATAATGAGGATGAAGAACATTAGGTGTATGCAATGTATAAATGTGGGGCCTTTCTTTACTTTGCAGGCATTCAACCAGTACAAAAGAATGGCAGGTGGAGAGCATGTAGGTTTTAGTAATGCAACGTAAGTTCCCTTTTTCTTGGCCATTCAAGTGTCATTAAGCTGAACAGTGGTGACTTTCATGACATGAATTTGAGCTGACACAATGCAGTGCATTCATTAATCTTCTCATTTGGGACAAAAAGATTGAATATTGTGGCTTCAAAATCTTCTTAGAAACTCTTTGTGGAACTAGATTAAGAGTTTCTAATTCAATTTTGACTTTTCGGCCTTTTTTGCCACAGAAACAAAATTACCTGATGAGAGGACTATTATGTAGATTAAGCACACCAGGGGGCAGCACGTAGAGGAGCATTAGAATGTTGAAAGGACCATGCGTGATGGAATGTCATTGAATGCATTGGTGACTGGGTTTATTGGTTTCAGAGTTTGGCAACAGTTCTTGAGTGACATTGCTAGAACATGTTAATGCACAAAACAGTGAATAGATTAAATATCTTTAAAGTAAATACTCAAGTCAGTCGGGTAAAGCAAAAAAAAAAATGGTCTAGCTTACATCAAAAATGTGTACAAAAAAATGGATGAAAATATATCAAAAATAGAGTGTAAGAGTGTTTAACAGACCAGTTGATGCTGTCACATCTTTTTGGGGACATGCAAAATAAATTTCTGCTGAATTAACAGCTTTCTGTTGTGCAACCTGGATATTGTGTGGAGAATGTGCCAAGGAAAGCTGTTGGTTAATCTCCTATATCATGATCGATGGAAAAAGAAGTGCACAAGATTTGGAATACAGGATAATTTTTTTTTCGGGTAAATTTTAATGGGAAAAAGTAGCAAGCCACTAAATAGCATTGTGTCCCGCAGGGTGAAAACTGTTAAGTATGTACATGTAGTAAGGCATGCATTTGAAGGGATTGCCTGGATACCAGGAGTGTGATATGCCAGATGATAACATGGTGAAACCTGTTTTGGAGAGCCCATCTCGATGTGGTGACCAAATTGTGGTCTTTCACAACAAGTGGCTGTACTTTGACAAGATGAAAAATACTGAGTAAAATATCCAGAAACAGTGGCCATTGAAGACTGGTACCCTGTCGTTTTAATGATCACACAAAACAGGGACCACTCAACAGCTCTAGGGAAACATGCTGTAGGTCTTTCAGTGCCAACGGTGACTACCGTTGAAATCCTTGGAATGAATGGCTCTGAATTATGATAAAGGTGCTAGGTTCATGTTCCTTGTAAAAAGACCTTTCATTCAAGTACCAACATGCCTGTAGTTACAGAAAATATAGTAGTCTAGGTCAACAGCTTTCCTCGACGACTTTGGAGGCAATACTACAAAGCACTCCAAGTAAAGCTGTAGACTCAGTCAAAAATGTGACACTGAATTTTTTTTTTTTTTAAATTATGACATTGACTGGGACTGGTTTGAAATTTTGATGGATCAAGGGGCATTGTCACTCAGAAAATTCAAGGAATCTATACAGATAAGTCAATCAAAAATTAGAGTAAGACGAGTATTGAGAGGTGCCACAGATCTAGAAAAGCTGCAGATCTGCTTCCATTTGCTTTTTGTTGATTCAGATGAGATTATATGTCTTGTCTTAAAAATCTCATTAGGAACTCTGCAGAACTATATTAAGAATTTTCTAATAGGACTTTTCAGCCTATTTTGCACAGAAGAAAAATTAGCTCAAAAGGTGAGTGTTATGTTGACTATGCACACCAGGTGGCACCACGTTTTGGAGAGTAGGACTGCTGAAATGACAATGCAAAATGCAATAGCATCCAGATAGCTGTATAGGTTTATTGGCTTTGAAATTTGGCAACACTTATTGAGTAACATTGTTTGAACATATTAATGAAGAAAACAGTGAGTAGCTTGATGTAACTTATGAATGACGACATGATCTTTCACATTGCCTTTTCAAGGAATGAAATATGAGAGGAAGAATGTTTTAAAGTTAGTTTAATGATTATCAGAATTCTGGGTGTGGTGGTTGGAGTCATCAAGGTGAAAAAAAAATGATTTGTCTGCTTCATTTATTTCAAAAAGTCTTATGTCCTGCAACACCCCAATATCATCAAAACCAGAAATTCAGCAGAAGTACTCTATGTCTCTTCTTGTCACTGCCTACCTCTAAAATATAAAAACAGAGACAGTGAAGAATTTTGTCCCTGTCTTGAGAGACCACCCCAAGGGCAGGTGAAAATGTGGTCTCCCAAAACAGGTGGTCTTTCATTAGAGGTATAATAACATGGAAAAGATAGCACAGTGTTCTGAGAGAATGGTCTTGAAAGATATGTGGTCTCTCACTGGAGGGGTCTCTCAAGACAGGTACCACTGTCCCTTGTTACTACAAAGTACAAGAGAAGAATGTTAATGGGAATGTTTTCTTGCTTTGAACAGATATCTTTCAGAGCGTGAGACGGCGGACAGAAATTTTGCCCTCGGTTATTACATGAGAGAAAACAAAGTGAGTGAACTGTGTCATATGAATTCATGTCTGGCGTAAAATCATTATGTGTATGTCCAGAGGTCTCACAGTCCCCAACTCTTAAGGTTTCATTATTATTGACTGCAGTAAAGAAAATCAATTTTGAATCATCATAATACATACACATATGTAATTCATGTTGCACTTAATCTATAAGTTTACGTTTTGATGATAGGATGCATGTCCTTAATGGGTACACTTTATTTATTTTATATGCGCAGTTCACTGTCAAAAAATGAAATGTGTACATTTGTCACACCCCAGACGTCCTAGCTCTCTGGAGTCTGACTGTGAACCTATGATGAAGAGAAATCCGAAAAATACAAATTTCACATGACAAAAGTGTCTCTCATTGGTATTAAGAGCTTTCAGAATCATTAGAACACTCTGTGTATGTTATTTACATATATGATATAAACATTACAGAACAAGAACATTCTGATGCAGCTAAAAATCAAAAGATAATTGTTTCAGTTGCGTGCCAAAGCTTACAAACTGATACTATTAATGGCAGGGGGCACCAATGTGCTCATTGTTGACAAAGAAGTTACACTAGAGTGGAATGGCTTTGATAATTCATTGTGATAAGGCGTCACTTAGTTTTATACTACGGCCTTTAATAATTCTCAAGTAGAATGGAATATCCAGTGCAAAAAAATGTTCATTTATCGTCAGATATGCAAGAAACCATTTGTAAGAACTTCTGACTATAAGTCACAATGATGATCACAGAGGGCAGCACTGTCTACGACTTACATGTATCGAAATATGAGCCTCAAACAAAGTGCTTACAGTGTAAAGTTAGCCTCAAGTAAAGTGGAGTAGCCTCCTGTGCCTTTATGAAGGGCCAGGGGCCCGAAACGCATTGGGGGAGGCTGCCCCGGATTTTTCACATATCACTTAATACACTTGTCGACTTGGCGTTGTTATTTCTTCAAGATTCCTTGGTGCTGTTTGCTCCGTTTATCATAATTGATATCGGATTGATCGGTAATGAGAGCTTGATGATAGCTCAAAGAATGTTGCCTTCCTACATGTGGATCAGCCAGTCCTTATGACAGTGCAAGGGGGAAGATAAAAGTCTATACTGAGAGACATGCAGGGCAGAGGAGAGATGAAAGTTATGTGATTTCTCTTATGACTATGGAGCTCCATGTATTAAGATGCTGCCAATGTTAGATGCAAAACACTTTGAATGTACATCAAATTTAAGTATCAGAACTCTAGCAAAAGCGAAAGGCCATTAAATAGTAGTCAGGCCCATCAAGCTAAAATGCTTCAATACATGTACATGCATACACGCTAGAATTATCTGGCTTTGCCATGAATGAACCTCGTGAATTTCAAAATGACCAGGTACAATAATAGAATGTGCAAGTTACCGCTGGGTACAAGGTTTTAATCTTTTGGTAAATCAAGCAATTTCTGTACATTTGTAGTAAAGTTACAAATTCAAATGACAATAAGATACTGCAAATCATCTGTATTAATGAAATTGTTTTTTAATAGCATTTTCCTGTTATATTTTTACAGTGTTTTCCTGAAGGCACAAATTTGATACAGACCATGGAATTTTACTTCCAGGTGAGAAAATGTTACCTTTCACCAAATCTTAGCATGGAATTAGCAGACTAATATTCCTCTCTGTAAAATGTTACTTTCCTGTCATTTTGTATCAGACATGAAGTCACAGCTTCAATTTTATTATTGTATATGTCTTTTTGTCCAGAACCACTTCCCAGTAGTCATTACCCTATTCCGCTGTCCGAACTCTTCACTCTCCATAAGCTAACCTGTCACTGTCTAACCTATACATGTATACATATGGAAGCACTATTGTCCATATTGCACACGTTCTTCTGTAGAATTTTGACATAGGCTGTATTATTCCAAATAAATTAAAGGGTCTTCAGCGGGTAACTACTCAGAACATGTTTTGGAACCTATACCCAATACATGTCTCTCTGAGTATGGGTTCCTTGTCTAAGCTAAATATTCAGCAAAGACAGCCCACGTAATAGTGAATGAATAGGAATGTGGCAAATGATGAATTGGGTAAATACGGGAAGTTTTGCTTATAAATGCAGAGCTTCATTATAAAGAAGAATACCTGTCAAACAAACCATAATTACTAAATTTGTATAGTACAAGTTCAGGTAAGAACAATTTTTTACCTACCCCTGAACCAGTATGTACCCTTTCTTATGTCAAAAATTGTTCACAATGGAGGGTAGGTGTGGCTCGTACCAGACCCTTCAACGTAGTAACCAAAGTTTGGCCACTACTATTTCACTTCATAGGCCTGTGGCATGGAAATGCCATATAAACACATCCTTCAGGAGGGTTATTCTAGTACTTTTAGGTTCAGTTTCCTGCACCTTTTTTCATGACATGTGAATATCAGTTTGTAACACTACCTTCTGTTGTACGAATAAGGTCTGAACTTCCTCGGGTGAGTTTTTAGCTCTGCTGGCCAAAGGTCGCAGAGCTTATGCGATCACTCTGTCTGTCTCTGTCTGTCTGTCTGTCCGTAAACTTTTTGCTTGTGAATGCAATACAGCCCTAAGTTTTGAAGATAGCCTCATATAACTTTCAGGACTTATGAAGTGTTCTTAAAAAGAATGGTTCAGTGGAAGCCATTATGCATGATTGCCATTATCTACACGGTCCAGTTCATTGTAATTTATCCAGTACAAGTACTGTATTTGGAGTTGTCCCAGATTGGGGACTGTACAAATGTAAGTCCACCAGCATCAAAGGAACACCGAAAGTATATCATGTTTTGTGACCACGGAATGTACAGGTCTCCAACCAGCAAAATTTTTGGCACCAATCACCCAGCCGAAAATGGGAAACACACAGACCAACTACACCACATCTGTGGTGTAATGTAATATATGGGTCAAAATGTAAAAATCTTGTAAGCACTCTAGCATTCTTAATGTGTAATAGATCTTCATGAAATTTGGTGGGATTGTGGCCGAGATGAAAGTCTATGTAACTTGTCATACTAGTGGCACCACCTAGGATGTGACCAAAATTATGAGCCAAAATGTGTTTTAAGATATAAAATCCCACATCTCAAAAAGTAATTGGATTAGACTGGCCAAATTTACACGCCATGTCCATGTAATATCAGTGACCTTGACATATTTTTAAGAGGTCACCAGGCCTATAAAGTTGAAAAAGGTTATTTGTAATGGCAGGATGCAGCTTGGACATCAATGGCAAAGAGAATTGAGTGGCCAGACCAACATTGCACTTGATTGCATTGTACATAAAACTCTATTTGGTGACCTACTTTTTGGGTCACCGTGACCCAATGATTATGGTGTTGCTACTTGTCCGAATTTACTGTTTTTATTACCTGATCTGAACAAACAGACCATGTATGGAAAGTGGGAGACAGGGCACACATTCAGATTGGTAACATTTTGATTGGCTCTGCCTGTAGTATTGTGCACTAATAAAATGTCTCGGCGGGTTTTGGCACATTTCGGCGGGAGCGGGCGGTTTTCGGCGGGTCCAGGCGGGTCTCGGCGGGACTCGGCCATGGTACTGCCGATAACCGCCCACTCCCGCCGAGGCCAGTGGCAGCCTCTGTGGGCTCGGCGGGTTTAGGCGGTTGTCAGCGGGAGTGGGCGGTTGTCGGTGGGAGTGGGCGGTTAGCGGCGGGAGAGATGCCTTTCACTAATCTCTCCCGCCGGTAGCCGCCCACTCCCACCGGCACCCGCTGAGTCTCGCCGAGACCCGCCGGCTCCTGCCGAAATGTGCCAAAACCCGCCGAGACATTTTACTTGTGGTGTAATATATGGGTTAAAGTGTGACAATCTTGTTACCAGTCCAGCATCCTTAATTTGTTACGGACCTTAGCGAAATGTAGTGGGATTGTAGACGAGGTCAAACTTTCGGTTGCTTAAGATACTAGTGGCACCACCTATAACTTGACTGAAATTCAATCCAAGACCTTGAAATATCAATCAAGCTTAGCCATATTATGCAATATCAAACTTCTACATGACACACACTTGTGGTACATTTGGCAAAGCTCGCCTTACTCTTTATCAAGGTATTGAATTATATGTCCCTTTCTTACGTGCTCAATGATCTTGCAAAATAGGTTAAGGTCACACAATCATGGGGTCATGGTGAGGCAAAAAGTTGGTGACCTACTTTTTGTGTCACCTTAGGGACTCCAAGTCCTTAATTTGTTCACGAGGTGGTGCTGCAATTTTTTTTAAAAATTTTTTTATGAATTTTTGTGGGGTTTTTTTTGTTACTTGTCACTTCTTCTCCAGATCCATCTCTCAGATTAAGTTGAAACTTTGTGGATATCTTCCTTGCGAAAGGGTCAAGCAAAGATGTTTACAAGGTAGAACTGCTGTGGATTCCTGATTTTTAACAATTTTTTTTTCAATTCGGTTACTTATCGGTAAATGTACCTTTTATTTTTCTTACTGTGCAAGTCAATGGGCATTCTAATGGTAATTCACATTTTGGACTTCTGTGAAGAAACTGTCTGTCAGATTTACTTCAAACGTGATAGCAACGTACCTTGCATGGGTCTCTGCCAAGTGTGTTCAAATGGTCACGCTCCAGTGATTTTTGGATTTTTTATGATTTTTTTCGAAAATCTTCAAAAAAGTTTTCATCGGAAAGTATAACATGGGAATTTCTTGTAATGGTTATAACTGAAATAATTTTGGCCAGATTTGTGCTAAACTTGGTAGGGATGTACCTTTTATAAGTGTCTACCTATTTCGTGCAAATGGTCATGCTCCAGTGATGTTAGGAGCTTGACCTCATTCCTAAGGTCAGAGGATAAGTGACACAAGATTTACTGTTCACTTGATAACTTGAGATCTGTTTTGAGTTAGGATCTTGATGTTGCACATGTTAATGTTTCTCTATTAAGGTCATGCTTAGACAGTTCATAAGTGACCTTGACCTCACTTCTGGGTTCACAGTGCAACATACATGAATTTTACTCTTCACTATAACTTGAGAACTACTTGAACTGGGACCTTGATGTTGCACATGTTAGTGTTCTTCTATAAAGGTCAGACTTACTCAGTGCATTGGTGACCTTGATCCTATCCCAAGCTCACAGAGCTGCAAGTGTGATGAATGTCTAGGTCAGCTGAGCATGGGCTGTTCACACAGCCCTCTTGTTCTGTTATCTTAGTTTTCAGCTTTCACAAGTGTGCAGTGTGCAAGGGCATGGCAAGGTGCTAGCAGGGACACAACTGATGATGCTGTAACATTTATGTGTTTGTCACCTCAGTGTTCACTGGTATCAAAATTTCTAACTGGCATCCTTGATATTTTGGACTGTATAAGCTGCATGCCCCAACTGTAAAACAAGAATGTCCCAGTTTTCAAATTTTTGACAAATTGGGTGACATGCAGATATCACTTTGCAAGCCGAAAATTATTATTGCAGAAAAAAGTAGATAAAATAAACAAATAAATAAAAATATGAACAACATGAGACCTAAAATTCTTTTGTAATTTCTTTCCTGTTTAATAGAACATATTCATATCTAAATGCGGTCCTACTCTAGCACCTATTGAGCAAAAGAGGGAGCCACCTGCATCAGGGCAGATCCATGTATTTAGCATGGTCAAAAGTACTTCTCAATAAAATAAACAACACGAACACACAATAATCTTAAGAAAATGTGTTACATATATTTGAAACATAAAGGATGCCTAAATTGATTAGACATAGGCTATCTTTTGGTTGAAAATGTGCTATTTATGGATGTTTATGTAGTATAATACAAATCTGCCCTGATCATGGAGGAAGCATCAGTCTGTTGCCCCGGCAACACAGGAAGTATGCAAGATCACAGTTAAATATGAATGTCTCCTATTAGGTATAAATTTACAACATTGATAAGTTATCATTAACTTTATGCCAATAACTTAAATTCTTTGTCTTCAGTTATGTTCAGTAGAAGTAACGGCAGAGTCGGCCAGTGTAATTGCGGCAACACTGGCCAATGGGGGCATCTGTCCAATAACAGGTGAGCGTGTGCTGTCTGGCGACGCTGTGAGGAACACGTTGTCTTTGATGCATTCCTGTGGCATGTACGACTACTCCGGACAATTTGCCTTCAAGGTAAGACCCAGGTGTAATTACTCACAGGTCATGGCAAGTTGAAGGTCTTGCTTCTTGTAAATTTGATTTTAAAAGAAATTCCTTTCACCTGTGCATTCTTATCATTTCCCAGGTCTAGCATTTTGAAGTGCAGGTTATCTTCAATTGCCAGCTTGTTTCAGAACCCTGACTTCCTATATTTATGTAGTCGACACAGAACACACATAAATGCACCTCTAGCTGTACTGGAGTGCCAAATGTACATTCATGGATGTAAATATAGTTGATGTATTTGTCTCCCAATTAATAAAACATTTGTACAAAATAAAGACATGGAATTAAGATCTTTATATTTCACAAAGGGTCCAATTTTCCATGGATTGATACCAAAATATTCTGCTTCTCTTTTATGCAAGGCAAAACAGTTTGGAGGTTTATATTGGTATTGAAGTCAGCTGTATCAAGTGGCAATAATGACAGGTTACTGAAAAAACACTGTTTTATATATATATATATATATATATATATATATATACATATATATATATATATATATACACACACACATATATATATACATATACATATATATATACACATATTTTATATATATATATATATATATATATATATGTTACATGGTTTTTGCATTATAACCCATCTAGCTGAAATTTGAAGTCATTATATTGGACCTAGTTCCTGTTTATCCTATGGCAAAATACTGTTTCATTGTGGGGTTTTATTTTAAGTTTTCATCATCAAAATACTGGAACAAAATAAATAAAAAAATGCTGGTGTCATTAACATGATCTTCAGGCACTCTGCACTTGCAGACTATTACATCCCTGTATTCAACACAGACCTACGCTGAATGCATGAAGCGAGAAAGCCATCTCTGGTTTAGTGTTGGGGGTCTTGCTGGTGATGATCATTTTTTTTTAAATGTTCAGTTGCACTCTTATGGGGGGGGGGGGGGGGGAGGGGGTCATGAAAAAGAGTACTGTGTGTAAGCTTGTGAAAATGATGAGCCATCTGTAAGCGAAAATCAAAATATGGTGCAATTAAGTGATTCAAGAGTAAATGTGTTGAAAAGTGTGAAAGGCTAAACACAACTGAAAGGAACGTTCATGGCTGTAGGAACTACAAATGTAATCGTTGACCTTCGACCTCTGTGCAGGTGGGGTTACCAGCTAAGTCAGGTGTTGCTGGAGCAATCTTCCTTGTGGTGCCCAATGTCATGGGAATATGCAGTTGGAGTCCCTCATTGGATGAACTTGGAAACAGTTGCCGTGGTATCCAGTTCTGTGAGGTAAGCACAATGCAGGGACCGGTCTGGGCCTTTGCTGCTTTTCATGACACACCACATCCAGTAGACAACTAGTGGCCAATTAGATGAGTTGGGTTTTTTTATCCCCCAGGTGTCTCCACTCGCAAGGGTTGCAATCAGGGATCAGCAGAAACAGCAGCACCATCTACTACAACTGTGAATTTTTTTTTTTTTTTCAGTTCAGTAAAACAAAGTTGTAAATTTCTGATAGTTTTCAGTATGAATAATAAATGCTGTGGTTGGATTTTACGAAACATTTGCCTAAATTTGTGTTCTAAGTTTGCTGAAGATTTTCTGAGCCAAGATTAGTCTGTGCTAAATCTTTGGTCATCTGTTGTTCACTGTCTACATTAATTATAGTGACCAGACAAGTGAAGTTATCATGTATGCATACCACACTAGAAAATACATTTAATTTATTAGTACTGGGCCAGGTATGAGGGTTGATGAAGAACAGATAAGGAACTGGACAAAATAATGACGTAACTGAAAATCAATCAACATTCTCTGAATGTAGGCAACACCAATTCACTTGCTTTTCGCCAACCAGAAAATGATACATGTACTTGTCCCATGAATCAGAGTTCACTCAATACCGCACTTACAGAATGTAGTTCAAACTTTTCCCGGGGGGGCGAGGCGTGACGATCGCCTGCGTGACTGGTCACCTAGTTACGCTGAGCCCTTTTTGCCCAGCTAAGTCACTTGTGGGGAAACTATGAAAAGTAATCCCTTCCATCCATGGGTACTTTTCCATGTTTGTAAATTTCCTTGTGTTGGTATAGCAGCCTGGTACCTTGCGGTTGTACACAGACACATTTTCAAGGTGAGACCTTGTCAACAACTGCAGAAATAGCTATGTTTTCTTGTGTCCTGTTCGCTTATGCAATGCTGTGTTTTTGGCCGCTCCAGCAAGTGTCCTAATTCCCAAAAAGTACCGTGGAATCACGTGCGATCCTGGTAGTAGAAGCAGGCACTATGAGTGCGTAAGTGTGGTATTCCAGTGGAATGTGTGGACAATTTTGATTTCCAGGAATTCAATAGTATAAATCACCAATGGGTGCTAGCTCAATATATACATGTTGGTAATACTTTCATTAGTAATTTTAGATTCTGCCTTGGGGTTTTAAATCATCAAAAATAGGGAAACTGTTGGAAATGCTGTCTGGAGAAAAACCTGTGTTAACTCATTCCATACCAGTCCCTGATATTTACGTATATTTACCTAGATTTAAGATGACAGTTGCACATTTAAATTCTTCATGAAAAGAGCTTTCATTCAAGTACCAACAAGCCTATAGTCTTAAGGCAGTGCCAGAACCACTGACCAAGGCCTGGGACCATAGTATGGAATGAGTTAAATACAATGTACACAGAGCCTTTAATACACAAGTGGTACATTTGCTCAAACTTTGATGATACATGTATATTTACTATATAATAAAACTAAAAATTTTATCATAAATTTTTGATGCGGGAATTACCACTAATGCTCCCAAAATTTACCATTCAGAATCAGCAGGCCAGTACATTCCCGTGATACCTGTCAATCTATCTGTTTGTCAATAGGTACAATCACAGCGTGGCTAAAAACTGCATTACACAGGATTTTCCTGGTGCAATAAATAAAATAACAATTAGTACAACAGAAAAACTACATACAGACAGTTTGCAAGAAATAGTTAAGGACCTATAAGCAGAACAATTTTATACTGAAATTTGCGATGTAAACTGTTTGTTGTGTGACTGTTATGTGTATTCAGTTTAGTAAGCTCAAAGTGGTTGAACTTCACAGGTTGAAAGTATGACTTGGATTGACTGTAATTCTAGCTAACTCTGGTGCTTGATGACAACTTACCAAAATATTATTTCTCAAACTGATTGACATTGTATTTATGC
Source organism: Hermodice carunculata (assembly GCA_964020975.1). Classification (NCBI taxonomy): domain Eukaryota; kingdom Metazoa; phylum Annelida; class Polychaeta; order Eunicida; family Amphinomidae; genus Hermodice; species Hermodice carunculata. The sequence continues at coordinate 84,784,123 of OZ026623.1, read as the reverse complement.
AAATTGAATACTTTCTGTGAGGCTATTTTGGTCACTGTGTGTACACAAATTTAATACCTTCAGGGTGGCTTTTTTGCCAGAGATGACCCGTGTATTTTAGTGAAAATCTCCCTGACCCATCCTTTTGTATTTCACAACAGTTCACTCGTTCTATTACTTTTACTGATCGCTCAAATTAAGAGTGTCTGAGTTTGATTTCGTGCCCTGTTGCACGGTGGTGCTTGAGCAAGACCACCACCTACTTCCAGGAAAAAGTGGTCACATACATGTTGCAGGTGGTCTTGAAAATACAGGTACATTCATTGGAGAAATAGGCTGCAGTGTTGTGAAAGAGCAGTCCTTATAAGAGTGATGGTCTTTCCAATGGCTGCTTCTGCATAGTGAAAGATTGTTGGAGAGACAACTTGCGAGATAGATTTGTCCAAAATTATCATCTCAGAACAAGTCGTTTTGCAGAAAAAATCCCTGAGAGAACTACATGTATGTAACACTAATGTCCTGGCATGCCACTTTGCACCAGAAAACTTTTCCAGCAAGCTTGTGATTTCATAAATGTTGTTTGCTTATTCTCTGTGCCTTTTTTTGATTGTGGTCATTAATAATGACAAGGCATCAGTCAACAAGTTTTACTGTTAGCACGTTACACCCAAAGTATGCCGAAGAAAGATGTTGACTTGGTGAGTATTTAGCAGGAAGTAGTGGCGTGTGCAATTCAGCTCTCCAAAAATCCCCTATTTTGAGATAAGAGTTGGCCTGTAGTACTCAAAATTCCCAGTTTAAATTATTTTTTTCACTTGTTTATTGTTACTTTTTCCCGCTTTACAGGAGCTGGTGAAACGTTTCAACTTCCACAACTACGATGACCTGATGCACAGTACGAAGAAACTGGACCCACGCAAACACCGTATGGACCACCAGGCCAGTGCCGTCACGAACCTGCTCTTCGGGGCGGCCAATGGGGATGTCACTGCCATGAGAAGGTGGGTTTATATACTTGTGAGAACTAGGCAAAAAAAACAAAAACAAAAAAAAAAACAAAAAAACAAAAAAAACAAAAAAAAAAAAAAAAAAAAGGTTTACTTACTTGTCATCTGTGTTGGGAACTGTGATTATAACAGGAATATTATATTCAAATTCCGCATGATCTGAGCTTTCGTTCAAGTGCTGACTTGCCTGGTATAAAGTTTGTGGTTACTTCCCGAACCTGATGAGACTATGGCTGAGTCAATAGTTTTCCTTTCCGCGGCTAGGGTGCATCATGCCCAACCTATTCCAGGGAAAGCTATTGACCTGGCGCATGCCATTATGAATTGGCTTACTGGCAAATCTTGGCAAAAATGTTTTCTAGTAACGAGAAATTTATGTAAAAATGTTATGGCAGATGACAATTTTCATCCGGGCACCTGTGGGTGATTTGAGCATGAAAGGATTAAGCATTGACTTTCATGTCATGCTGCAACTGCTGCGTGGCCAGTTACAGCATGACTTGCCAGGCAGTGGAAAAAGTAACTGTGATGAAGGTTGCCACTTTCATGGTATGCATTGAATAAAATTCCAAATGGATGCCATGTCATTTTGGGAAAAAACTGCTGATGGACTGAACGCTGAATCCCATAATACTCCTCCCAAGAATGGATTTCCCCTTATGTTTTCTGCGCAGCATTTCTTGCTTCATTCATATGCGTACCTCACTGAATGTTTGTATCATGGTATTAATGAATGTTTGTATCATGGTATTAATGAATGTTTGTATCATGGTATTAAAGTATTAATTTTCACACAGGTGAATGATTGCAGTACATGTCTGCAAATTTGAGTACAAACTGTACAACATCAAATTATAATTAAGTCCTGTTCTGAACTTGATTATAGCTTTCCTACCTGTCTAGGGATCATGGCCAGTGCATACACAGACTGAGGACTACCCTGGTTGTAGATAACTTCACTGTATTCGTATTTTTGCAAATTTTGGTGATGACACAAAACTGTGAAAATAAAACCACTGTAAAATAGTTTTTTTTAACATTGTATGAATACAATAGGAATTCTGTCCAAAATAGTGAAATTAAAATTACAGTGAAATATCAAAAAATACAAAAACCATGAAATTTCAAACACACAAAAATAAAACAATTTACAGTGCTGAATTTTTGTTTGATTTATGGTGTCATTATAGTGATTTTGTTTAAATACTCTTCCAGGTTTGCCCTGTCTGGTATGGACATGAAATTGTCAGACTATGATGGCCGGACGGCTCTGCACTTGGCCGCAGCAGAGGGACACGTGCCCGTGATCAGACTGCTGTTGGAGAAATGTTTTGTGCCCTTTGACCCCAAGGATAGGTGAGTTAAAGGTCAATGGAGAAATTGACTAGACCAGAAAACTCAAGAGACAGATATGTTTGAATCTCTTGGGAAAAATGAGCAGCTCTTAATGTACAGAGAAATGTATCTTTAAAAAAAGCAGAAACGCATATGTTTGAAAGGTGTACTTCTGTTGATTAATAACATTTATGCATTGTGTATAGTAAGTGTGAGTAAAATACGTATCCCACAGTAAATTTCAATGATTACGTAGTCTTTGTAAATGTTATTAAAGATCCCTTGGTAAGTAAATATATCCATTAAGCAGCATTTTGTTGAAAGAACTGAGTATGATAAGGCACAGATGAACTTATTAAATAAGGGTGTCACATTTTTCTCTAATATTGAGGCTCTTAGTTCAACACATATATTAGGGTACTATCAGTTCATTTGCGAAAAGTTCTAGAACATATTTTTCGAAAGACACAAATCTTGAGATTCACTTTGTGACAGCGTGGGAATGTTCTTTAGCTTCAATGTTTAGGCATATGTACAGCAATTGCAATAAGGAACAAATTGGCATTCAGTTTTTAAGCATATTTGGATTAGTAGTCTTTCTTTGTTTGGAGGAAAAAAATTCCAGCCAACTATAGAATATGCTATAAATAAAAAAAGGTTCCACATTTTTAGTTTTTTGTGTTATTCTTAAGATACAAGTGTTTAAAAGTTTGAAAAAGGACACATCAGGGATGGCCTCAACATGTAGCTTTGAAACATGGGGACCAAATGAACTAAAATTTTGAAAATCCAAGGCACCAACTCAGTTGGTTTTTTTTTTGTGATAAAGAACCAAGAATTCTCCTATTCATCCAGGTACAAATTAAAGCCTCTCTCTTAAAACACACATGCAGCGAAGATAATAAAAATCAGGTTTCTCTGAGTTGTGAACATTAAAGTGCACCGGAGAGAGCCCCAGGTCAACTCTTGATTTCGACCATAAAAAAATGGTATGAGCATAGGGCCTGCCCCCAGCCAGACCCTGTCCTCCCTGGTTGCTTTGCTTGCTTGTCTCCGTCATGCCAGCTGCATGACGGGGGGTCTCCCCTGCCTCACCCTCCTGCAAAGTTGAAGCCTCTGGAAATCTGAGGCCTGTTTTAAATTTGATTTCTAAGTTTCAGTCTGGTGTACATTTGAAAAATTTGTAAAAGGATGCGAGGGTCTGGCACCGTCTTTTGTGCCATATTAGTTTGACCGGTTTTGCCAGTTGAGTGGCTTTTCAGGAACTGCATGTTTCACCGGCTGCAGGGTAAAACTGTTAAACCGGTAACGTACGTTTGTTGTGATATGATAATACAGTACGTTAACAACAATAAACATTGCTAACAAAGAGGTAGGCCTAACGTCTTGGGTGAGCTTTGGCGTTTATTGACTATTCATAGTCACACCTCCCTTGTCCAGTGACAGGGTGTGACAACATATATGCAAATTGCATATATTTTTCGGGTGCTTTTGTCTCCCCCCCCCAAAAAAAAAAAAAAAAAAAAGAAAAAGATGTAGATTTGAGGTGCATGTTATTAGTTTGAAAACGGAATGAGCCGGGCCAATCCATAGATGTATGAAAGTACAGTTATCACTCTGGTAATTATATGAACATTGCAACTAACGGACTGACAACAATCCAACAAGCAATCTGCAGCTTGGATGTATTCAGGAAATGTATACATTTTGTACTTTTTGTCACTTTATTATGTTAATCCACGTTGTACACAAATTCTTTGAAATCCAATACCCATGTGGCATATACCCTTCGCCCATTCATGATTAAACCCTCTATAAACAGCTGGTGGTCAAATGTTGTCTGCTTCAATATTTTTGACAAATTTCAGCAGTGGTGAAAAACAACTTGAGAATTGCCCTATCACCGTATCATATCACAGCGTGTTTACTGAACCCCATTCAATTCACCAGGACATCAGCCACACTCCTACCACAACTTTGTTATACTATATGCACTGCTTTGATCTTGTCCCAGGCGATCCCCCAAGATGCACTGCGGTAAACACACTGTGACGTAATAAGTTGACAGGGTAATTGTAGATGAGACCTATCAAGATGACATCACCCAGGTCAACAGATCTTGTTGTGGGTTGGGTGTTTAGCATCCAACAGGTGCCAAGGAAAGCTGTTGACCCAGTCTTCAACTTAGTCGTGATTCAAAAGAGGACGAGTGAATGCATGTACACCTGACTTTGTTAACAATGTTGCATTCTTCCTGTAGATGGGGCTTCACACCGTTGGATGATGCAAAAAAATTTGATCAAGAGGAGGCGGTGGAGTATCTGGAGGACTTTGAACGCAAGATAAAGGCTGGAGTGGTACAGAACTCCACAACCGGACCTAAACTTGAGGAAATACAGAAATCTCTTTCATACGACCTCAGCATATCAGACTGAAAAAAAAAGTGCTTCACGTGGGTTCTCTGAACCACTCCTTGTATGGATATTATGAAGAATCATGATCTGACTTGTGGTACAATAATACAGGTGTGCCTGCAATTTAAGACCACTGCAGGGAGACTTTTAATTTTATTTTTCTGTGACCATGTTTTTTGGGGAGTGACATGGAAGCCAATTTTCTTTGCTTGGAATTAAAAACTATCTGTCATATGTGACCACATTTATCTGGCAATGTGAGTAGTCTTAAATAACAGGTAATGCTGTACTAGAGTTCATGGAGCCATAAAATCAAAGGCTTCCGCAGTATCATAAGAAATTAATGACAAATTTTTAAGGCCAATAGAATCAAAAGCTTTCTAGTAGCCAGGATAAATCAGGTCAAAAGAACAAACGTGTAGTGAAGAAGGTTTATAAAACAAGTACACATAGAATTTAGATTAGATAATAAGTTGCACCTTTGCATCTCTTATAATAAACTTCAAAATCATGATGGGTAAATTAATGTGGTTGGTCACATGACTCAATGATTTTTCATTATGAGTGTGTAATTTAGAAATCCTGGAGATCTTTAATGTTATCATGAATCCGGTTTTTTTTAAATCTCACCAATAGTAGTTCTAGATGTGAATTAGAAAACTTATCTGGCATTCATCTGAGTGCAAATATCATTGAACATATTGGTTCAGTCCCAAATCAATTCCAGTGAGCAAAAGTGTGTTCAAGACTGAACAATATTAGATATCTTGCAATATATGAAAGATAATGATCACTAGAACTAAGTGCCAAACAAAGATGATATGTATACATACATCTGGGAGAGACTACAATAAAAACGACAAATATATGTATAAATGTGTACAAAAAAAAAAGTTCATATATATACATTTGTACATAAAATCGTTCCTGTGAACACATCACTGAACTGTTACATAGGGTTAAATGTTCTTAAATATTGGGCGGCATAATATATCTTGTGTCCAGACACACTGGGCCACCAAAAAAAGTATTGTCGGGAAAAATACAGCCAGTATGTTTATTTTAACATCAGTTTGCATGGTATGTAAGGTAGAGTTCGTGTGATTGTTCATGTGTAATGTTGATATAATTTGTGTCACGTTCTGTCTCCTACACATTGCACGGACAGGCATATTATTGTAACTCTGTGGCCAGTGATAACAATGTACGAAGCACCTAGAGTGTTACTATTTCTGTAGTCATATATCACAAACCTCATTGTTTCATATGGATAGGATTTTTCCAGGGGCTCCAAGTGACCCAAAACACCAAGAGATCTGTGTCACCTTTTTGGGTTTAAAGAATCACTTATTTTACTAGTTCCTTTTTTTCTTCTTTTTTTTTTTTTTTTTGGAGACCGTTTTTAATCTTGAACCAGCTAATGTCACAACAGTGTGTTCCAGGATTGTACGGTAATGAGCAGCTGGTGTCACAAGAATATGTTTCTTGATAAAAGAAACAGCTTGACTGCCACTTCTGTCCAACCAGCTGATCTGAATATCATTTTTCTCTTGGGAAAACGGGTGGCAGGCATAATAGGAGGTAATAATATTAACTGCGGTCCTGTGCTGACCCACTGTCCCCCAACAAGAAACTTGAGAGCAAGGAGGGCAGATCCAAGTATCGAGCAGGGACAGGTTATTTCCCTAATCAAAGGTGAGAACCGAGAAGACAACAAGCCATGGAGAAGTTAGTCACTTATTTTCAAAATGTAGGGGAAGCTTAACCCTGTACCCCCATGAATTAAGGCTGGATCAACAGCTTTCCTTGGCACGAGTTGGGCGCTTAGGACCCTACCCATGCCAAGGAAAGCTGTTGACCTGGTGCATGAGATCTTGATACACGTAGGTCTTATCTACAACTCTCAGTTAAATTGTTGTTCATTACTTTTGAAATTAGTTGAAAACACTAAAACAGACAATGTTTGATTGCCAAATGGTTTTGGCTGGGTTAAGGGGCAAAGGGTTAAAATAGTTATATACTGTCATTTATTTGGGAAAGAAAGTATTATTTCCAGATGATTAGGTAGCATTCCTTGCTTATTTGGCCTCATCATGGTGGAGGCATAATTATGTTGTCTGGCAACCCAGACTGGCAGAGCAGGTCCGCAGTTAATGTTGGTTAACATGGTTAATATGGACGTATCATATTGTAACTTGCACGTAATCAAGGATCTGATTAATTTGATTGCTGCACAGATTCTGTCAAAAAAAAAATGGCAGAATAATGTATGAAATATCCACCGAGCATAATTTTTTTTGAGACAACTGGATAAAAGTAACTACCTGAGCAAAATGATGAGATTTGAAGAACAGCTGTACTGAGACGAAGGTCTACTTTGCCTGCTCGACAGATGAAGCTCTGTGCTTTAATATGTGCTATACCTCAAATACAGTGCTACCTTCAAGCTTTTAAACAAGGTTTTTTTTTGTTATCATTTTTTGCCTAGTTGCCAAAAGAAAAAAAAAAGACTAACGAATATTTCAATGTACCAATTGAAAACTGTGTGTGAACAGGGCATTCTGCACTTGCGTGCAGCTACATATATTGATGTAAATTATTATTGCATACAGCAGATTTTATTTTCATTGCAAATGAATGTGAGGAAACGATATTATAAAGGGTAAGATCAACGACTTAAATCCATGAGTCAACTTTGCATGTACATTGCTTGCCAAATCTGCACCTTGTTTCAAAAAACGAGTGTCTTTATATTTACTTATCTTGGTAGATTATTGCAGTTTTACGCATGTGCAGGTATATATATATATCACTGGTGTACATAAATACATCATTCCAGACCAGTACAGAGGTTAATATTGCCATTGTTTTAACTCGTCTTACATACAGGCTCATGATTCTTCCTGTATGTCTGACTGATCGAAAAAGTAAAAAGAGTATTTAGATTCCACATGAAAAGTTTTCGTTCAGGTACGTGTACCAGTATGCATAGTGAGAAGTCATGTGATTTTTGTATTGCGTGGCATGCTGGTAGTCATTCTCCAGGTGCTACAAAAGCAGCTAAAACAGGACTTGTCATGTAATGGACAGAGCTACTGATCAAAGCCTGCACTGCCTAAGTATGTAATGAGTTAACTTGTCATGTACTATTATGTGAAAGTGAGTAATTGTCTAAAATATTGACCTTCGTGCAAGTCAATATTGTGTAGATTCTGACTGGCTCATCAGTCGATGTTTGTCAATACTGACTGGGGTATTAGTCGATATGAAATGGCGGTGCTCTTTAATAATCTTGATGCACACCATTGCCAATAATAGGGAATGGACAGACGCTCATCACAAATTTTTGTGAGTGAACATCATTCATAGAACTAAATTTTGAAAAAAAGACATGGCCATTCTGCAGGTCTCAGGTCCTGTGCAATAGGCATAGTGCTCACACTGATGTGGTATTCGATGTCTATTTGTATACCTAGACAGCAGGCCAAGCAGGATGTTTAACACTTGGGGCATAAACGTGTGTGCTGATCCAAATAATTTCCTTATTGTTATAGATAGGGAAAAATATTTTAAGTGAATCTTGTGCTGAATAAACGGAAAATTGTGTTTATTGCTTCTTCGTCAGCATTAAATATCAGTTGAAGTCAATTTTGTGGGAGAATTTCTTCAGCTGAGTACATGTGGCTCGGCACCAACCATGGACAACTCTCGTTCTTACCAACCAGATCATCACATGGAAGGCACAGGAGGCCAATGGGAATTAAACGGTTGTGTAATGTGAGAGAGCTGACCTTAAATACCTGAACTTCAGCATTGGGTCTTTGTACACAAGTTACATATTGTATGTGACCACGTGTATGCCCAATGTTACCTGGTAACATGCAAGCTTGAATGGCTCTCCGGTAGCTTTCAGTCTCCGATGGGCAATAAAGTCGGCAACCCACAGTCACACTCGTCACGTTCAAGACCTTCCCATTTACATGCAAAGTCAACTTTCAGCTTGGGCAAGCTGGCCACGTAGCACTTTTGTCAAATCAAGTCCCAGCCATGAAATGAGGGAAAAGTTGTGCATGATGCTGAACTAATCAAACTTGGCTAGTTTGGCTAAAATAATTCTAATGCTGCAGCCAAGCTTGCAGTCTCTTCAGCCAAACTGATCAGAAAGTTTTCGAGCAGCAGGCATTTGTTACAAAATGAAGCTTGAAAGAATAAGAAGAAATCTTTGGCCAATGTGGCTTAGAGACGTTTTTTAGCCAAGGCCTATGTATGTTAGCCTATGGCTAAGTGGCTAATGGTTAGCTGCAGCGCAAACAGGTACATTCACGTGCATGGTCCACCAAGCATGAAATGCCAGCTTAAATTGTAGTCACCAGAGGGCACTGCTAAATGGGACACCCCCAGTGCAAGGCAATATTCATACTGCAAACAGACACATCTTTACATGTGCTACAACTTTTCTATTGCATTCTGGAGCAAACCATTTTGTAATTGTTTAAATTGGCATAGGTTATTTATGATGTAAGGCATCAAAGTTAAAAACTCTGAATGCAAGCTGGGAACAAGCTATTTCTAAAATGAAGAGTTTGAAGTTTCAAGTGTTGAAGTAGTGCATAAAATCCAACTAACTACTAACAGTGCACTTTACAAGAAACGTGTGACAAAATAAGGAAATAAAGCTGTAGCTGCATCCTAACATAAACAAACACAAGCACGCGAGCATCGGATGTGCCGTGGCTTAATTATTTGGGCAAATATGGAACACTGCGAGGTTGTCCGTGCAGCTCTTCAGAGATTGGTCTAACGGTTTGCAGTGGTTGCCGTAATACCAGGATATAACAAACGTCATGGCGGTTGATGACGCGCTGTCTCATCAGGATTTGTATCATGACTATGCAGACTTGACTTGTCATTATGTTACCCCATGATAGCTATGAATAGAAAAAAAATACGTATGATATCAGGAACAAGTTTTAATAATTTGCAGCCAATTCCAGAAGTTTTGCAGATGGAGGCTCCCAGTCATCAGCCGTCCCCCCACCCACTCCCCCTCCCCCCTCCATGAATGTGCCAGTAAAATATTCATAAAGATATTTAAGACATGTCTAAAGATGACTAACTTGGCATCATGATCTCATGTAATGTGGCCTCTGGCATAGTATAGTATAACATAAGCAAATAATTAAGTTGTACAGTGGTCCCCCTCTTATAAGGCCACCCCAAATGCAGCTGAAAAGTGGCCTTATAAGAGGGGTGGCCTCTCTTGAGGGGGAGAATATAATGGAAATGCCATACTTTCTGCACAAGAATGCTGGCCTTTCAAGAGGGGTGGCCTCTGGTGAGGGGGGCCTTATAAGAGGGGGACCACTGTACATTGTAACAGGCAAGCTGGTGAATATGAGTTTCATTGTTAATTTGACATGTAGATAATGTGTTGTTTTTATTTGATTGTTTGTTTGTGGGTACATCGTACTCCTAAGTGTAAGCAACAGGGTGCAGCATTGAATGCATGCATTTCATTTTTAACCCTAGGAACTCTGCAGTACCTGCTATTTCGACCACATCTTAGTACTTTCAGCAGACTTGTTATTCTGCAGGTAGACTTACATGTAAGACAAAGGGAAATTATCACAGTCATCCATTAACCCTCAGAGAACTGAGTAGGAAGGTTTTCCTTGTCGCACTATGACACCAAGGAAAGCTATTGACTCCATACATACATCAGCCTTCATGGAAAAAAAGGAGCAGACATAACTTATGACAGTGGACCTTTTTCCATTGTTTTTACCTGGAAAATGTAGCCTGTCCATGCGTCAATGCCAGCTCCTTGGGGTTAACGATCTCAAATTGTGCCCTTTAAAAGGTGTGGTCTTTATAGCTGGTGTTGCTGAACATCCCATATTTTCATGCAGAAGTGTCCATGGAGGCACAATGAAAAGCTCCATGGCTGATGCGTGAAAATGGAGAGTGTGACCAAACTATGCTCTTGTCATTATTTTTCCCCGACTGTTTTTATCCTTGTCAGCAGCCATGTCGCATTGACTGATTGATGATGTCTCTTTGGTGCATAATTTTTGGCTCTGCTGACCAAGTGTCACAGAGCTCATGCGATCACTCATGTCTGTCCAACCGTCTTTCTGTCCATCCATAAACTTCTTGCTTGTGAAAGTGATACAGTCCACAGTTTTTCACGTAGCCCCATATAACTTTTTGACTTGTGGATGTATGAAAATCTAAGTCAAGTTTGACATTGGTGGCACTACCAACATCATTGTGTAATATATTGGTCAAAATGTAAAAAATCTTGTGACCACTCTAGCATCTTTAATTTTTGATAGATCTTCATGAAATGTAATGAGATTATGGAGGAGTGAAAATCTCAGTTGTGTGTGATGCAAGTGGCGCTACCTGTACGTCGGTGAAAATGATAAGCCGAAATATGTTTAAAGATATCAAATTCCATATCTTGAAACAAAATTGAATTATACTGGCCAAATTTATATGATATATAAATGGTGCCTATTGCTAATATGATGCATAATATCAGTGACCGTGACATATTTTTGTCAGGTCACTGGTCCTTTAGTTTGAAAGAGGTGATTTTTTAATGGCAGGGTATAGCTTGGACATCAATGGCAAAGAGTATTGAGCCCTTAGATCAAAATTTCACTTGAGTACATTGTACATAAAACTGTACTTGGTGACCTGCTTTTTGCATCACCATGACCCAATGGTGATGTGACCTTGGCCTATTGTTCAAGGTCATGAAGCACTTCAAGAAAAGGACATTGAATATGTTGATAAAGAATAAGATGTATGATGCCAAATATTTGATACAAAGAGAAACTTAACAAACCTAATTCTGTAAGCCCATTTACCGTTTGAACACTATTAAGTCCGATATTCTAAGAGCAAAGTCCTATTCTGTACCGTTCACTGAAAAACTGCATTGTTCTAAATCATAATAGCAAGTTAATTCATAAAAGGAACAAATCATATTCATAAAATTTAAAATTTAGAAGAAAGTTTTAGGCATTATTAGCCTTTATAAAATCAGGTCATCAGTGGGGAACCAGCGCAAGACTTGTTTCGGTGCCATTAATACCACATTTATACCACAAATGTGTACCGTGCGGAAGTTTAATATTGCATAATATGCATGACCTTGATTATTTTTCCGAAGGTCGTGAAGGGAATATTTTTCAGGAAATGGTTTTTTTGTTGATGGTTATCAGATTATATGTCAGCAGAGCAATAGGCCCTTGGGCCTCTTCTTTATTTTATTTTTTTGTATAATTATGAAATATTAGACTTAAATTTAAACACTCTCTCATTGTGGGGTACCATGCCCTGCTAGTGAACTCTTTTAGTGCCATATTTTGGACTGAATCAACAGCTCTCCTTGGCACCCTTTGGGCATAGTGTGCCCAAAGCATGCCAAGGAAAGCTGTTGACCTGGACTGTTATATTCTATGTGACTACAGGCATGCTGCTACTTGAATGAAAGGTCTTTTTAAAAGGACCATGAATCTAGCACCCTTATTATAATTCAGACCAGTTCATGTCAAGTAGTTCGACTTTAGTCAGAGTTGGCACTGAGAGAGTTTAGTTGCAGGAAAAGTAAGCCTTCAAGAGCTAAATTTAAGACTTAGTCAACAGCTTTGCTTCACACACTTTGCACACAAAGTATGCCAAGCAAGGAAAGCTGTTCACCTGGAATTATTTTGTTTTATTTTATTTTATTTTTTTTATTTTTTTTATTTTTTTATTTTTTGCTCAAACTACTTTCAGTGGACCTGGCTTGTTGGTACTTGAATGAAAGGTGTTTCTGCGACGAATTTAAATCTAAAACTTAAAATGATTCCTGCCGGGATGGATACACTTTTGGCCCACAGGCTTAATATTGATTCATTCAAATTACCTGTCAGCAGGGCTTTCATTGAAGTACCAACATGAACAGTGTAAAGATAGTACCTTGCCCACTTGATCAGGCAGCTCTCGTTACTACAAGCACTGCAGCATGACTCGCCAGGCAACGCAAAAACCACTGACTGTGGTCATCACTGCCATATCATTGAACAGTGTGAAAAAGAGAGTCCCAACAAAATGTGTCCAGAACTTGAAAACTAATACCATTCAATGTGAACACTCGTGGGTTTTGCATCCTAGCTTGTTTACAGAATTGACTGCAAGGTACAGTTATGTGTAAAGTGCTTGAGGTTATGGTTGCTGGAAAAGTTCGCTGTTACAGGGATGAGGATTTCCTTCCTGTGTGATTAATACCCCCCCCCCCCCTTTTTTTTTTTTCTTTCTAAAAATGATAATTCCAAAATGTTAAGGGCTTTGTATCGAAATCTCAATTCTGGTGAGATTTACAGTTGGGTGAGGATGATTTCTTCCTTTGCTTCACTGTTCTGTTTTTAATCATTGTGTAAGTTGACAGTTTCCAATCACCACATTTTAGTGAGGCATTGCCTGATATAGACCGGTGACAGGTGTCGGAAGTTTTATCACTACAGTACGCCCTCCTTTGAGAAAGCATCCTAGGACATGTCCAAAAGAGGACGCCTGAAACGTGGCTTCACAGTAGAGCTATAATAACACTGGGAATATAAGGAAGTAAATTAAGTCTCTCTTGAAGGAGTACTTTTAGAGGGTGCCAAACTGTGGTCTCAAGGTTGGTGGTCTTTCATTGGAACATAAGTAACAAGAAAAATACTGAAGGAAAGATAGCAAATGTCTTTCTAGATTGATTGGCCAGTCATAAAAGAGTCATCTATTTAGAGATGGGAACAGCCATGAGGTGACCTGTATGTGGTCTCTTAAAAGTGAGATTGCTGTCCTTAGTTGGAATATGGGATTTTTTTTCCTTAACCCTTGCATGCCTCAAATGAAGACGTCAGTCAACAGCTTTCCATTTGCATGAATCGGGCACCCATGACAAGTAAAGCTGTTGACCTGGCGCATGTTCTCTTGATACGTCTTATCTGCAATTTTTGATGCAAATTGCTTTCCATTACTGTTGAAACTGGGGCAAAATATTGAAGCACATGGCATTTGAAAACCAGCCAGTTTAAGGGGGAAAGGCTTATTAGCAATGCACATGCCCCCTCCCCCCTCCCCAAGCTTTAGTCACCTTTTCTTGGATTCGTGTTATATCTACTTCATAGGACAGAAATGATGGTAACAGATGTTTCCTTGGCACTGAGGAAGGGTTTGCCTGGGTCGCAGCCCTGCCAAGGCTGTTACTTAAATCCTATGCGCTGACGAAAACTCTTCAAAAAATGGCTGGGGCTCGTATAATGGCAGAAATAGAGTAGGTCTGATTTATTGGCACAGATTTGTTGAATATTTCTGGCGACTCCTCTTACCAGAGGCTGTCCTGCAAAAGACGCTGTGCTCTCAAAGAAGAACTAGGGCATTTCACTGTCCCAGGCACTGTTTAGTACATGCATGCGAATTTGTGTGTAATAAGAAATAAGCAACTTGTTCCACATAAAACCGGTTGAAAGCGGCTGATGGTCAAATGTTGTCTCCTTCAATGTTTTTTTGGGGGGAAATTCAACAGTGATAAAGAATTTTGAGAATTGTTGACAAGACATATGGAGATGATATACAGTAAGACAACGCCTTTCCTTGTGGGTTGGGTGCTTAATGCCCAACACAGGCCAAGAAAAAATTGTTGATCAAGTCGGAATTCAAAGTTAATCCTAAAACATAGACCCAGTCGTATGTAAAATGAATGATGAAAAGGCTTCCAGATTGTGGGAATAAAATCACGATGATCAATATACCTGTTGTTGTCTGTTAAGTTGTTGGGATTTTTGCTGGAAATATACCATGCACAAGCTGTTGGTGCAGCTGGTTACCTGTGGGTCATTGTGTTGGTAAGGATGGATGCACATTTATTACAGCCTTAGAATGTATTGATTATGCACCAATCCTGCAAACTTTAAGTTACAGTCCTTCGTTGTATTGATAACATTGACAAGGAGAGACCGTCTTTTTAACATGCTTTCTGGGCAAACCTCCCAATAGGGAGCCTAAAACACGTATATGAAATATTAAGCCATTAAAGCTTGAAAATTGTGAATATTACCCATGAGAAAACTATACTCTTGCCAAAAAAAATTACATGGCTACCAACACTGCTATTTCCACTGGGAGCCTCCAAACTTCCAGGTTTGGAGACCCAAAAATTTATTAAAATCACAGTGATTAGAAAAAAAATGTCTTTGTCTTAATGTTCTGTTTATAGAAGACTTTCAGTCACAGGGCGTTTGAGGTTGACCCCTATGAATCGTGTTTTTCTATGAGCACATATTTACTTCAAACTTGAACCCTTTCCCGCTTGAATTAAAACCGAGTTGAGAGCTTTTCTTCGTATGGCTTGGGCACTTAGTGCCCAACACATGCCAAGGGAAGTTGTTGACTTGGGGCATGTTATATTGACAGGTCGAAGCTACATATCTCTAGAATTCTCAGTCAAGTTTTTTTTTTTTATTAATAATTAGTGATGAAATTACTTGAAAACACTGGAGCAGTTGACATCCGACCCCCGCCCAGTTTTGGTCCGTTTAAGCCTTAACGGTGCACAACAGAATTGAAAATCCAAGATGCATTTGTTTGTTAACCTAACCCCACTAATGGGGTGATTATAAATTTTCTGGCATGTTCGTATTAAATACATGGATTATTTATAAATTATGGGCCTTCAAAAATTCTCTTTTTTTTTTTTTTCAATTCAAATATAATTAAATTTTTCGGCACAACATTTTTTTTAATTGCCCTGTAAATGTCCGATAGTAGAAAAGCAAGGTAAACTGACGTCACCAACCGGGATCCATAATACATTGCATATGAATACATAATACATGCTCCAACTACCAGTCCACAAACCTTGTGCATTTGAAGCCCAAATCACTCTGGTTCTCAACAAATGTGCAATGCTGGACCTCCATTTAAATTATCTCACTCTAAGATCACCAAGTACTGGCCCAATGCTTATTTTTAATTGGCACTTCTGTAGTGCTACCTTAAAAGTTCAGGATCGAGGCTTTCTCTGGCTCACGTTGCTTCTCTGTTGACGTGCGAGCATTGGCCACGGTAACAGGGTTTTGTGTACATTTAGATGCCACTCAGCATCGTGCCCATTTATGGCAAATGATCGCGGTGGTCTCGAAATTTTGAAAACCTACCGAACCAACTTTTTTATTTGAGAAATTACAGACTATTTGAGTGCCACATTTTGGACTGAGTCAATAGCTTTCCTTAACGCGCTTTGGGTGCAATGCACAGCCGAGAAAAGCTGTCGACCTGGAGTCTGGACTATTCTATGCAACTAGAGGCATGTTGGTACCATGGGCATATTAACGAGATTGATACTTGAATGAAAAGTCTATGTACAAGGAACATTAATCTTGCACCCATATATAATTCAGAAGTTCTTTATGCGTAGCTCTCCGTCGGTCACAGTTGGCATTGGAAAGAGTTAAACAGCCTATTTGACATGTAATTATACCCTCCGCATCGTAGTGGGGGGGGGGGGGGGGGGATGGGGGTAATACTGGTTTCACCATTTTTGTCCGTCCGTCCGTCTGCAGGCGTTATCTCGTCCGGTCTCTATATCCTTCAGTGGTGCTCCAATCTTCTACACGCTTTGTATGGCTATTCGTTGTCACTAAAGGGCGTGTCATGAAACAACGATGGCCTTCAGTTATATACGTCAAGGTCACAGCAGGCACCTGTAGACATAATGCAGGGATCTTCTTGAAACTTTGTATGGTTATTCTCTTTTACTACAGGGTGTGTCATGAAGCAACAGTGACTTTGAGCTATGTAGCTCAAGGTCACAGCAGGCATGTGTAGACATAATCTTGTCTGGACTTTAACTCCTTTAATGCATGGATCTTCAAACTTGTAATATCCACTTTGTTCAAACATTGGAAGAACATGAGGGTACATGAATTTCCCTTCCTTTTTGAAGGTAAAATACAAATGACATGTCTGTTTGAAAGCAACAGTTTCTTTTCTCAGCTGAAAGTCATGGAAAACATTGAGGCACAATGTCCTCGCATGTTGCGGTGGTGGTGGTGGTGGTGGTAGGGAGGGGGGGGGGCAGATTATCCAGTATGCCTTTCGGCTTCTGCTTCTAATTTTCACGGGGATGCCTGCCTCTCATTGTAACTAATGATCCATCGAACAAAGCAAATTTCATATTAAATTTCAAATCTTTATGTTTATCTACCCACCTTTTTTCCACTTTTGGGAGGGGGCTAGGAGGGCTTTTGTACGAAAAAATCTTTGTGTACTTGAGATTTCAGAAACGTCAATTGCATACACAATACACATATCCAGTATACCCATTATCGACGGTTGTCTGTGTGGACTCGCT
This sequence comes from Hermodice carunculata, assembly GCA_964020975.1. Taxonomy (NCBI): domain Eukaryota; kingdom Metazoa; phylum Annelida; class Polychaeta; order Eunicida; family Amphinomidae; genus Hermodice; species Hermodice carunculata. Next base: position 84,766,997 of record OZ026623.1, on the reverse strand, counting down.
TCGTGTCGCTACCGTGTTCTGCGTCGCCGGTCGGAGCTCGAATGGGCTCTGTGGAAAATACGCTGCGCGACCACGAGTTGTTGATCGACTAGTTTCGTCAAGGTCTTGTCTTGCGGCATGGCTTCATCAAACATGTCCAAAAATGCATTTCTATGTTTCTTGTTTGTCTTTTTCTAGATGTAGGTTTACATTTATATCCAGAGCACATAAGGATATTCGTGGTCAGACATATGTCCAAGCTGAAGAAAGTTGGCTGTTGAGAAATTTCAAAGAATAATCTTTTAAATATACAAAATGAAAACACAAAAAATATGCAAATAATCTGATTGTAAATAGCTACACACCCTGCATTACTCTACCAACTCGAATAACAAAAACCACTGTTTGCTTATTGATCATATTCATTTAAATCTTAAATTCTTTGACATCAATGACAAAATTACAACAGGAAATCTCTTGACCGATGTAACAGATCATCTACCCAACTTCCTACTTTCAGGTGTCCCAACAAAAGGCATTATCCAGAAGAGGCCGATAATACGTATCTATAATAAAAATATTCCAAAAAAAAAAAAAAAAAAGAAAAAATCAGTAACTTCCATGCAGATTTAACCAATTTTGAATGGACCTCAAAACTTAAAAACAAAACACCAGATGAAAAATGTGACATTTTCACACCTACTTACTGTAAATTATTCGAACAAAGCTTTCCCGAAGAAACAACTATCGCGCAAAGGTGCTAAAAGCTGGGTCACACCAAATAAAGAAAATGTATGAACCACAAAAACAACTTATACAGGCGAAAATTAAAAAATCCAACTGAACAGAATATTTCAATATATATGTAACTGATACAGAAACACATTAACAGCTACTTGTGAACAGCTATGAAATTTCACTATGATGTACTGTTTAAAACAAGAAATAACTCTATGGAAAATCTGTGGGACACGTTTGGAAAGATAATTACTCCAAATGAATACAAAAAAGGAAGACCATAAAAAAAGTGATCACAGACGGTGACACAATAACAGACCCAAGCCACATGGCTCGAGCGAACTTGCAAATGTTTTAAAAGGTCATCGTGTTTATCAATATGTTACCAATAATTTTGTTCACAGACAACTCAATGGCTTATTACCTTCTATATATGACAATTTCTTTGTACAAAACACTCAAATTCATCAATATGTCACCAGACCATCATCACATCTGTACTTACGACAGACAATTTCTCAACATGGCCATAGTATGACCAAATTGGTGTGAGCATTTCTTTGGAATTCACTGGCTACCCACTTAAGGATCACCAAAAATACAAAATTTAAAAAAGAAACTACTCTATGTTGACAATTATGAAACGTAAATCCAAGTCTTATTAATATTCTAATATAATATTCTCCCATGAAAATCTATATACTGAATGTGATCCAGAAATCCATTTTGTATGTATCGATTGCATTGCATATGATTGAGGTATTACTTTCACAATATATATCTCATTTCCGTATATATATATATATATATATATATATATATATATATATATATATATATATATATATATATATATATATACATATATATATATATATACATATATATACATGTATATATATATACATGTATATATATATACATATATATATACATATATATATACATACATATATATATACACACACACACACATATATATATGTTCAATCCATGTCTTATTAATAATTTAACGTGATCCAGAAATCCACTTTTGTCGTATTGTATGCTTGAAGTAATATTTACACAAAATGTAGGGCCTACCTCATTTTCATGAACAATTTTTCGTGTACTTTTTTGTAATTAGTTGTTTGTTAGTAAGTGGCACCACAACAGCTTTAATGGACAGTAGGTAGAAAGTATACGCCACGATATGAGCCATGGAGAGTGATTAATATAGGCTTGGCCTGTTTCGCAATCCATGTAAAAGATATGGGTCTATACTTTTTTTTTTTAATGGACAGTTTGTATTGGCACCCAGCTCGATGAGAGTGTTCTACTCTGGCCGTCTTCATGACACCTGTTTTATAATGAATTTGTACGTACTTGATGAAAGTAAAATTCAATTAAATAAAAGAGTCAAGAAGAAAATGAAACAAATTCTACAATAGCCCATGTCCACCGACATATTAACTGATTCCTACTTCATAACTACAGTAATGATTATATTATACTAGTAATCTAAAGTGGGATGCCCATATTACCAGAATCGTGGAAAAAGCGAGGAATCGTCTGTCTCTCCTCCAGACTTAAATTTAGGTTATCTCGCAATACTCTAATTCGGCTTTACAAATCCATGGCACGACCTATCTTAGAGTATGGATGCATAATTTTTGACAATTGCCCACAGACTCTTTCTGATTCCCTCGAGTGTGTTCAGTATGAAGCAGCTCCCATTTGTTCAGGAGCCCTGAAACGCACTCCGCGTTATCTTATGCTTAAGGAATTAGGCTGGCCTACTCTAGTCAAAAGACGCCAATATTTCAAGTTAATCATGTTTTACGAAATTGTTAATGGTCAAACTCCCGCTTATCTTTCGGATCTCGTTCCGAATAACAATGGTCCGCCCACAGTCCAGTTAAGAAAGCGACGCAGCCAAAGACAAATCAGGTTTAATTCCTTACGGTTCGGACATTCGTTCATTCCTTTCTCTATTCAACTTTGGAACGATCTCCCCGACGACATAAGATATTCTGCAACTTTATCCCAATTTAAATGTACTTTGAAAAATACTTTATTGTCTGTAGATCCTGTTCCTGTTTATTACTCACACGGCAGTCGATTTTCAAATATCATACACACTCGTTTGCGCTTGGGCTTATCCGGACTAAATTCCCACCTACACAGATTTAATATGATACCGTCTCCAGCTTGTAAATGTCTAAATCCTGTCGAAAGTATTCTTCATTTTTTCCAGGAATGTCCCTAAGATTTAGTTCCCAGGAAATCCCTTTTAAAAACGGTTTGTTACATTCTAGCTCCATGTGTGAATCCTAGTCTTGCAGTCTATCTAGCAAGTGATATACTTATCCGGTATCTTACACATAGTCACAATGACCTTTCTGCAAACCTTAACATTTAATTCTTTGATGCTGTCCAAAAATTTATTTCTGACTCCAGACGATTCATATTTTGATTACCATGTTGGTCCTGTCTATATACGGTTAATGGCTAAGACTATCATCATTTCTTTGGTTACCGACCTAGTGACATAGTTGATCTTTCTGAGTATTTACTTCATAGCACCCAGGAAAGTGTATTTTTCAATATTATTGTAACAATGAGTGGTACATATAAAACATCTAGTGAATTGTATTGTCCTGTGTGTGTTGTATATGTTCTGTGTGTCTCTCTATGTCTGGAGAGCCTGTTTTTCAGTATCTCGATGTATACTATTAGGTGATCCAGAATAAATAAATATGTTTAGATTAAATTTAATTAATAGATGCAAAATTATAATCATGATTGACGTACATTTAAATCACATAAGTTGACGATATAATCGGCCAATCATGACTTTTTAATGACAGACCTACTCTCAAACCCACCCCCACCCCCAATCGGCCCCGCATATTTAACTCCCATAAAAATCTGAATGCTGACTGTGGTGCTCACTATTGGAGCAATCATTTCCATTTCACATTCTCTCAACTTGAGCAGCTTCACTGTCACTCAGAGTACAGGCCTACGCACTAAAGTGGAGTGAAGTTGAGCAATGTAGAATATGGAGGGTCTGAAATGGCCCCAAATATTAATTTGTGAACAACCCTAAATATGATATTTTGAAGTATCATATAGATATGACATATTCTCGTTCATAATGATGACGTTGTGGTTTTAAACACTTCATCTAGATCACTTGAGGTACGTTGAAATATAAGAATTTTAAAAACTGTTTAATTACTCAGTTGGAAACCCTATGTGGTTTGCATAGTAGACTGGTCTTTTCTACTGAAATGCGCATGTTTGTAGTATTATCGACCTGCGAGTGAATTGTGAATTTATCAGACTATATTTATATTCGAAGCTTCAAGGTATAGATTACATATATATATATAAATATATATATATATATATATATATATATATATATATATATATATATATATATATATAGTGCATGTTTTTGAAAGTATATCCATGGTCTTGATGTACTAATGGTTTATAGATTTTTTCCAGTAATTCTGGACAACAAATCTTGCATCAGAGAAGCCAATCGATCGAAAATATCGTATTGTACATTGAACTCATTCCGTTGGTATTTTAATTTCGTGTATGGTTTAAAACTGGAAAGCAAAAAACACAATGGCAAAAAAGGATTTTACCATGGATTGGACAGGAACATGAGCCAAAAGAGCGAGTTTATTTGAATCACTTTTTCCTGGAGCGTAAAAACCGTTATCATTGGTGGACTTGAAAATGAATGCATTCACGGTACTGTCCTTATATGGCCCTGTTACTTTTAATCATCATATGTCTAATAATTGGAAATTTGGTTTGTAATTTCTATACTCATTATATTATTTTACAAGTAGGTCATTACGCTTTATATAATTATCTTGGGTCAGCAGTGAAATGTTACCAGGAAGTCGTGTAAACACTAAATAATTTCTCTGACACAGAAGGACTTCATACCTTTTACTGATGGTACCTGTCAAGTGACGTAAACAAAATAAAAATAAAGTCTATCGAAACCCAGTTACCTCTAATATGGCACGAATATCCATTCTTAAAGGTACATTGCAAGTCCACATAGCAACAAAGACCTTAAATTTATTTAACGATGAACAACAACAAAATTCCCGGCGTTTCTAAGACAGATAATTATCCGGCATAAAAATAATAGTAATTTTCCACTCCTCCTCCACCAAACTAATGCTGACGGTGATGATGAAAAATATATCAAAGCGTTCTTTTGAATGTATTTGCTTTCTTAACATAGGAAGTATTATTTTAAAATTGGCCCGTTGATGTGTTCTCAAAAACACAGTCATTAATTTATAATTTTTGAATACAGAAATATTATTATACATGTGTGCATGTATGTATGTATGTATGTATGTATGTATGTATGCATGCATGTATGTATGTATGTATGCATGTATGTATGTATGTATATATATATGTATATATATATATATATATATATATATATATATATATATATATATATATATATATATATATATATATATATATATATATATATGCGTACACTTATGTCCGTGTACATGGGGGGGGGGGGGGGCACTGCAGGAAGGTTACGAACTGTGCAACTATTTTTTTGTTTCACCAGGTGTTATGTTATGGTGCAGACGACGTGGCTCTTTTAAATATAATTTGCTTTCTTAATGTGAAAAGCAATTTTTCAAATTGGTACGCAGAGTCACGTAAAGATAAAGTGCGTAACTATTTTATTGTTTCACGAGGTGTTATGATGCTGGAGACGACGCTTTCAATACATTTCAAACTAACGAACTATCGAACAAACTTTTCTGACAACTTTTCTTCAACAGAGAAAACACTTCGTCAACATTTTCGATTTAGATATTTTATTTTTGATTTGATTTTGTTTTAGGTTAATATTTTCATTTTTCGCGTTTCCTTCTATTTTATTCGTTGAGTTTGTTTTGATTTGCCTTTTTACGTTTTGTTTACTTTACTTCCATTTTAGCGTTGTTTATTTTTCTTTAATTCCTTGCATCAATATAGGGTTAATGATACCAGTAGGCCCTATGTAAAATCAGTAATAATACAGTCTATCAATTTTGAAAGGTCGCTGGAAAATATTATGAAAATTTGCCATCATCACCTGCCAACCACAACAAAGCACACGCTGTAAAATCAAGACCTGGATTTTCCGCCAGCAGACGTGATGATCTCACGAGGGTGTGTCATTGGAAGTCCCCTTAAAATGTGTCAAAGCAAGGGCGGCATGAAGGGACACATGGTACTGCTTCAAAATATATATTTTTTTAAACTTTAACTAGGCTATACCCATTGTCCTCTTGTGTTCTGCACTATATATTTCTGCCAGCTGTATTAAACAGTACATTCTCTTTCTTGATTTGGCTCTTTCACTAAGAATGATTCACCAGCCACATGTCTCAACAATTTACGGACGAAATAAGAAAGAGGTCAGCTACCTGTCGCTAATCCGTACTTAATACAACAACGCTTGGACTTTTTCAAAATTTAAGTTTTTAGTTTCATCGTGCCCAAAAAGTACTAGGGAATACCTTCACGAAAGAAACCAGACCCAACTAGAAAAGAAGATTTGCTTCAAAGCAAATCTGTCCGTGTGCCTTCAAAAGTTGTAAATATTAAATTCTACAGCTTTTTTCCTTTGCTATTTCACATTACATTAAGCTTATGGCTGGATGCAAATTTCAAAGTCCAAATGACCTTGACCTTTTACCTTTGCAGGTCACATGTAAATTGCACAGTATTACAATACCAACAATTTAAGCCCAGTATGAACCAAATCGGATGAAATTTGACCAAGTTATGGCAAGATGAAACTGTCAAAGAGCCAAATGACCTTGACCTTTGTCCTTTTGAGGTTACATGTTCTTATAAAAATGCGCAATGCTGCAATACCTACAATTTGAGTCCACATGATTAAAATTGGATGGAAATTGGCCAAGTTATGCCCGGATGGTCCATATGACCTTGACCCTTGACGTATAGCGGTCAGATGTAACTTTCAAAAATGTGCAGTGTTACAATAGGTATAGTTTGAGCCCAACATAATAAAAATTGGATAAAAATTGGCCAAGTTTTGGGTAGAAGAAAGTCACCATCGAAAGTGGCCTTTGACCTTGAAATGACCTTTGACCTTGAGATGACCTCTACTTGAAGTGAACCTTGACCTTAAAACGGCATTTTGGCGTAAAATTGGCCTTTAAGCTTGACATGACCTTGACATTTGAGATGACCTTTGCCTTGCTATGATCGAATTCCTATACACTCGTGACCACATCTACTATAGTATATCAGATATTGAAGATTTAAAATTTTAATCAGCCCTCATTTGCATTATTTTGAAAAGCATGACCTCTAATCATAAAAAGGCAAGTCATCATCTATAGAAGTATAATTGTGCCAAGTTTGGAATTTCTACATGTAGCACTTTTCAAATGAAATGTCGGACAAATTTGCCTGTAAAGAAGAAAGAAAGAAGATAAGAAAGAAAGAAAGAAAGAAAGAAAGAAAGAATTCCTAGAAAAACGATATGGCTGTGTTGGCACACAGACATAATTAGGAGGCAGCTGAACAGGCAATCTTTTACCTGGAAGTAAATAAGCATTACAGGTCGATATACCACTTATCGTCGTTGCAAAATCAAAATTAAACTTGCGCGAGACAACTCAGTTTGGTGGATGGGCTGACTGATGTCCTAACTCATTTATTACCTGTCTTGAGATGAACTTGAATTGTGTGTATTTTCAACCCTTTACCCTCAAATTTCCCCCAAAACGCCCGGATATGATCGTCGCATGCGTTACAATGTTTACTTAAATTTCATATGAATAGAAAATATTTCTCTGGGAATTGTAGGCCTATATAAGAATTACAAAGATGGCCAGCGCCATGTCAAAAGTTTTCCTCGACGAGGGTTGACGCATGCGAGGTGAGGAAAGCTATTTGACTCGGTCCAATTCTGCGAAAAGAGGGCTCACATTATTTTTGCGCAATTAAACGACCTAATGTTATTTTATACATACATACATACATACATACATACATACATACATACATACATACATACATGCATACTACGTACATACGCACATACATACATAGGCATACATACATATATACATACACAGACAAACATACATATATAGGCCTAAATACATGCATAGACATACATACATACATACATTCACACATGCAAACATACATACATACGCACTTCAATATATACATAGCCTAACATGCACAACAACATATATACATAGGCCCACATACATACATACATACATACATTAATACAAACATACATACATACATACATACATGCATGCATGCAAATATACATACATAGGCATACACACATACATATGCATACATACATAGATACATACAAGCACAGGCACACAAACATACAACCTAACTACATACATAGGCATCCATGCTTACAAACATAGGCGTGCATGCATATATATATAGATAGGCATACATAGGCATTCATGGATACATATATACATTCATAGGCATACATACATACATAGGCATACATGCATACATAAATAGACATACATACATAGGCATACATAAATACTTACATACATGCATGCATGCATGCATGCATACATACACACACATAAGCCGACATACGCACATGCATACATACATATGTACGTAGGCCTGCATACATACATTCATACATACATACATACATATATACATACATACATACAAACAAACTTTAGAGACATGAAAAGAAAAAACACCGAAAGGATTTCTTACCGTGTGTTTTCAAAGGCCACAAGCTCAACAGAATTTTGTAGCCAACACATATTCTTGAAGCACAACAAAGCGATAATCAGTGGTCAAATTTATGGGATATCTTGCGTCAGTCACGTATAATATGAATTTATAAAAATTACAATTCCGCAAGTGCATACTTATGTGGATATTTACCTGTTATGGTACCATTTAAGTTGAATAGGTGTTGTAAACTTTGACATTTTTGCCGTAACATGTTTAACATATTCAGCACACTGCCGTCGCAAACGGGTTCAACATATTTTATTGATCATCTGAGAAACAGCTATGCCCTCAATGAATCCCATCTGCAAAAAGGAAGAAACGAAAGGCGTCACCATCAAAGCTTAAAGACAGTAAAGACAAAAGTCACGTGCATATGACTTTAATATTACAACTTACGGCGATTCTGAGTACAAAAACGCCACAAGTTGTATGCTGTTTCAAATGTGAAATGAGTCCCAATAGAACAATGCAGGGGTACACAATTTCGCCCGATTTATCAAATGCTGCCCATGGTGTCAGTTCGATATCCTCATATAAGAAGTGCTCATGCTTTTGAGACAAAACTTCGCTCAGACACCATCTCCTTTGAAAGACCCCCTGTTCAGGATAGGCTTTTTTGTTTTGTATTTTTTTAATCTTAATTTCACCTCAAACGAAATACCACCTGTTTTGAGAGACCATAATTTGGTCATCCCCAGGAATGTTTTTTAACAGGTTTTATTTTGTTTGTCCCACGGAAAAATAAAATTATTCTGTTATTTGATCCCGTTAACTTACTTCAAAGCTTGAAAACCTGGCAGTCCGCACATGTAGCCCTATCATCATCAGGTATACATGAGAATTTGGCCAATGAGAATTTAGTCACGGAATGATATTTTTATGGGGCGCAACTATTCGGCTCAGGGGATGTTGGCATATATGTGCCACGCCTTTCAGAAAGGGAAATGACCCATGTGAACACTCTACTTCAAGGAGACACGCTGCGCTAACTTTCCAGTTCAGAGCAGTGTCTGTTCTCGGTTCGAGGTGGGTCATGTCTAGATTTTGTGGCTATTTTGTTGAAGCCAGATATTCTGCATCACCACATTTCAACATAAAACATGCCCTGTCTATCTGGAGGCCGCAGTAAGCAGAACATCGGACGAAACACAGGAAAACCCGAACAGGAACGTTGGCATAAACTGAAAGAAACTTTCTTCACTGGCTGAATGTTCGACAGATATTCATCCGTGCATGGCAATTCGCACAGGTACACATGTAGTCCACGCAGAACAGCAAGCCTGAAAAGGTAGGGGGAACTTAGAGAAGTTTGGCCCACTCACCCGGATAGAATATTTTATTGGCAGGGTATGTTGACTGCAGATGAACGTCACTCACACGACTTCAGTGACCTTTGTGCAACACGATACAAATCAGGAAGCAATCATCACCAGCACCGACTGCGAAATATCCCAAGATCTGCTTCATAATTGAACAGGATATTATCATTTATAAACAATAAAGCGGCAGTCGTATTGCAATGGCTCTGAGAGTGAACATGGTATAGCTTATTGGAAATATCTACTTGTCCAGAAAACTCGGATCTGTTTGGCGACGGATAAATACGGTACTAAGAGTGGATAACCATACCTACGCTTGACTTGAAATAGAGGACGTGGAACCAGGATGGAATTGTTTGAAAGAGCGTGGACTTTTATGTTTGTCTTTCTCTCCTGGGTTAGTTTGGATGTCATTCCAATATTTGCTTGTCCCACCGAATGTAATTGTGTCGCACTGGTGACCGAATGCACGGTGACGACAACCTGGTCGAAGATTCCAGATGACATACCTACCACAAGTACGTCCTTGACCATAGAATGCAAGTTACCGGGCAACATAAAATCCTTGGATAATTTGGGAAGATTAACTGCTGTGAAAGAGCTGTCTATAACGAATTGTGGATTAACAAGTGTAAGGACAAGTCACATTCGACCCATGAGGGGTCTGAGGAAACTTGTGCTGAAAGCGAATCAAATCAAATCTATTGAAATCAACACGTTTATCCAACTATCAGAACTTACAGAATTTGATATTGAGTCCAACAATTTGACACATTTGCCTAATCGTATTTTTGTGGAACAGAAAAAGTTACTTCATATTAATATGAACAATAATCAATTGCAAACGATAGGCGCAGAATACTTTGTTGGATTGGCAAATCTGAAAACGCTTAAACTAAGGCAAAACGATATCCAGAGTATATCCCCCGGATCTTTTAACTTACCAAATGTTGACGACATGGATATAGGACATAATAATTTGAAGGAAATCCGTTCGAAAGATTTTGCTGGAATGGCGAAAGTGAAGGAGCTGAACCTGCATGGAAACGCAATAGAAAAAATAGGAATCGGAGCCTTCAAAATTCCATCTTTACGGACGCTGTACCTCTCAAATAACAAAATACGCACCATTAACCCCGACGCGTATTCCACAAACTTGAAAGCTCTGTATTTGCATGACAATCTTATTCAAATAATTGACGAGAAAGCAAGAAATGACTTTTTTCCACATTTAGATACGCTCACTCTCGGTGGAAACCCCCTTCATTGTAACTGCAGAATGAAATGGCTGAAGATATATCACGACTCAAACCTAAAACTCTTTCAATCCAATTTTCCCATGCCAATTGAAACGGCATATCCACGTTGTCATACTCCCGTCACCGGGCGGCTAACTCGTGTTAACATGACAGATTTTACATGTGTAAGTGCAACTTTTACTGAGATTTACGGCGGCAAAGTGGGTCCAGTGTGCAAGGGAAACGGGGATCCAGTACCAGTAATCACGTGGAAGGACCCCAGTGGACAAGTGGTTAAAATTCACCAACCACATGTTAATAAATCGGACCTTAACGCCATAGGTGAACTGCATTTAAAAAGTGATATGGAATCCGGAACTTATACATGCATTGTGTCTAATTTCCAGCAGGCTCAAAATTCTTCTCTTCACGTACAAATTTTCAAAGCGGACATGCCAACAACTGGACCTTGTACGACAGCAACAACGACAACAGTGAAAAGTGCAAGTCTTAACACGCCTGTTCAATTTCCCTTGTATATCTTCATAATTGCCATCGCTGGTTCGGTGGTTGGAACGGCTCTTTTGCTAGGATTGATTTGTGCGTGTTGTGCATGTGCAAGAAAGGGTTCTGGAAGACAGGAATCCACGCGGGAGGCCAAGAGAGCCACCAACAACTCCAGCCTTAACAGAGCTGACTTCGTGCGTCAACCTCGATCTGATCCCGAGTCAAACCCGGGAAATGTGTATGAAACTCTGAAAAAAGATGAATATTTAGAACCAAAAGAGCTAGGTGGGTCACATACACTTGATTCAAATTTCAAATCTATGGAACGGAATATTTTTATGGGTCCTGAAAGAGATGCTCCCGTGATAACAGATCATAATAGTTATAATTTCAACCGCACAGGACCAGATTTTCAGAGCTTGGATAAAAATCCTCGCGTTTCACGGGGCACTGTTGTTTCTCTTACGTCGAACATGAACTAGGTCATGTGTTTCTCATTTTTTTTAATATGGTCGTAAAAGAAAAAATACACATTATACGTTCTACCTTATCATGTGGAAACAGACAGACGAAGAGGTGAAAGGATTTTATGGTGTCAAAAATACCATTTAAGTTCAGAAATATAGGGATCAAATATGACTGATTTAGTTGAACGATGAAATGAGAGCCAAGATGAAAGGTCTTTTGGCAAACAAGACTGTGCGCACAGGAACGTGCCCCGTGGCAATCCAGATTGTTTTATCATGACTATTTACAATTTTTTTTTATCAAAGACTTTATATAGAGAGATCAAAGAAATTGTACAAGGAGAAGACCAATTGAAAGAGGACGTGTGGATCCCAACAGGAAACACAAGACATATGTCACTGACAAGGATGTAAAGTAGCGGTGAAAATGTGTTTGTGGTCAGATGCGTTGAAGGAGTCAATAAATTCATTCAAAGACAGAACGGTATAGGGGTTTACGTTAGAAGCATGGAGGTCACGCGAGAAAGTATATATAAACAAAGGCTGAATGATGTCAACAAAATAGCAAGACTTTAATTTTTGTGCAATACTTTTAATGCCAAGGAGGAGGCTATTTTGACAAACTTAGCCCTCCCCTTTTTTTATGCAAAAGCTTTGGGGATGTCAATGAACTTTGTAATGACAGTGCTAAATGAATCAGAAGCTGCAACTGATCTTTTCACTCAAAGACTTTGAACATGCCTATCCATGAAAGCATACGATGATAACATAGAGTTGGCAGTGTCTTTGGTGCTGTCAACATCATCAATGAAATGTTCGATGCAATCAAAAGGTTTGATTCAATCAAAAGTCGACTGGCCATGGGGATATCGATGCAAATATTTGTAACGGAGCGTAGAATTGATAATTTCCCTTGGAATTGAGACTGAATCAACAGCTTTCCTTGGCGTGGGAAACGGAAGCTGTTGGCCTGTGTCATGTTATCCTGATAAGTCTTACGTGCAATTGGTATTCATATTGTTATTCATTACTCTTGAAATTATAGTCAAAAACATCTGAGGACACTACATTTGACCTCTAGCCGGCTTTGGTCCGTTTGATGGGGAGGGGGGGGAGAGGGAAGGGGTAATCCGAGTATTTGATGCTATTGTGCACTCGCAATGAAAGTATGGATGTAATCACGGTTTTGCTGTGCTGTACACAGCATAACGTCAAAGAAAAAATGTATTATTTCGTTGTCGTCTTTCTGTACCCCAGGAGGGTTGCAACAATGGACAAATTACACTCCAAGTTGGCAAGGCGATTGAATATGGGCTCACAAGGTTTGTTAGTTTAGGCTATGTTGCTAACCTACAGTGATTACCACTGCTTAAATCTTTCCCGGCCATATTTTGGGCTGAGTCAACAGCTTTCATGTGTGCGCTTTGGGCGCATTGCGACCAAATCGAGCTCAAGAAAGCTGTTGACCTGAACTACCATACATGTATTGCATTTAACCATAGTCATGTTGGTACTTGAATGAAAGATTTTTTCACAAGGAACATGAATCTAGCATCCTTATTATAATTCAGAGCAGTTTTGTGTCAGTCTATTAGGTCACAGCTGACACTGAAAGAGTTGCAGCTCCAAACCATTGACAAAGCAGAGTCCCACATACTGTTTTCGGTAGAACGTGCAGACCTAATCCACTCTGCCTTATTCCAACTTAATAACTGCCGTGTGTCATTTTGGAAAAAAAACTTATTGAGACATTCATTTGTTAAATGTAACTTGGTTTTCCAGCTTTCTCTGCACAGCCCTGCCACAATGTGTGAAGTGCTTTTATGCATGGTCAACTGACAATTGTACTGCTGGGCACACCTGCTGCTTGAGGGGCCATTTCAGTCTGTTTCAAACTTGTAAAGTCATAAGCTCAATCTGTCTACTATGGTCCCATCCTTCAAATTTCGATTTTGTTATTTGTTACATTGAGATTAAACTTCTGTTATCAAAAGCGCATCACTTAAGTTTGCAAATCCAAATTTTATCAATACCTCATTGCAGGATAAAACAGCCAACATAAAAAACCTGCACATGCCAAACGTATTAACCTTGGTATTTCATAATGTTCAGACAGGGAAAATAGTATTTTTGAGGTTCAAAGAAAAGTACATTTCTGAAGAAAAATTTTCAAATAGGCAAAGTTGCCATTTCTCAGAGGGGTTCAAGTTGACACCTGATATCAAATGTACTCTCTTTTTTTTCTATGTTTGAGGGTGAATTATCATTTTCTAATTCTAGAGTGAAGTTCAAAAGTAATAACTCACTGTAGATCACATGACTTAAACATTGTTACAAGTGAATTGTGACGTGCCTGCATCAGTGACGTGATGCATTGATATTTAGACAAAATCAAATGTGCGTCAACGATGTTTGATTATACGTCACGCGTGACGTAGAAAAACTGCGACAAACATAAACAAACACGGCACGCCAGGTCGGCGTTGAAAGTAGGCCTAGGGTATATTTTTGCGATGAATACCCAATTAAACATAGATAAAATCTCACATGGCTGGAAAGTGAATTACCATTTTTCTCTCACTCGGGGTCGTTGTTGGTGTGGAAAACCACTCGTGACCGCACACTCTCAGCCATATAAGATTCTCTATCTAATGCATCTAGTAGTACTTTTAGACCATAAGTTATAAACATAAAAGCTGTCATAGGGATATTTTGAAAAATACATCATTTGGGCAATTTTAAAAATTGAGATGACCTGATTTCCCTCGTTAAGTACTCATTTAGAAGTCCACTAAAAATGACAGGTATGTCTCATTGAGCTTAGACTTGTTTGTTTCTTTGTTTGTTTTGTGTGTGTGTTTCTCCCTCCGCCCTTTTTTCAGCACAACTGAACATTCTGCTCTTTGTAAATTCAATCTGTCATGAATGTGAAAAATATTGTATCGCTGCTCATGATACGGCTTCTCGAACGATGTAAACTAGGAAAATGTGTTCATTCTGTAAGAAAATAAATGGGTGCCATTAAACTAATCACCCTATGTACATAAACATTGGGAAAAACATTGGATTATTCTTTGCACGTGACTGTGGAATTTTGTAAGGCGTAGGTACAAGTGTACTATGTGATTCGTCATAGTCAGGCACTACTTCCAGTCCTCATCACCAGAGGCTGGAACGACTTCTCAATTCATGCCCTTGCTAACTCGGAGTGTACAGACTGTAGTCTTGTAGTGCGGATGTTCCTCGAAAAGGCATTAAAATATTTTCAATGTATTTTTTGTTCAAGTTTGCATCTCAGAGCAGCTAGTCACAGCCAGATGTGGGTCACAGGTCATCACAGACAGGAAGTGGCCTTTCCCCATTCACTCACTCAAGTTTACTAGAGTAACCACTTACCAACCTTTCCCCCTTTTTATGGAAAATCTGTAGATAATTTCCTGAAAATAATCCCACAGAATTTCAACATACTAATAACAAATATCAGAGGGACGTCTACTCAGGCAAAATCCTTACCCAAAACATGTTTGTTGACAGTTTTTGGTTTGGCTACTGTTACCTTCAATGTTAATTCAGTGGTATTTATCCCTAGTGGCCCCTGACCCAATCAGGGATCAAACTGTGACTGAGCATGCTCAGCTGAGATGGTGATTTTGCTGCATCGTGGACGCTGACGGATTGCTTCAATTCAATACGAGAGAGAGAGAGAGAGAGAGAGAGAGAGAGAGAGAGAGAGAGAGAGAGAGAGAAGAGAGAGAGAGAGAGAAGAGGGAAAACATACGCGTTTATTCACAGAACCCATTCAATGATTTTAAGATACACAAAATTATCATAATATGAAGACAGGTGATAGTAAAAGATATTGATATTATTACATTGTCTGTGACGTTATATGCTTTACGTTTGTTTGTATGTATGTATGTATGTATGTATGTATGTATGTATGTATGTATGTATGTATGCAGATTTGTATCATATACTACATAAACATCCACAAATAGCACCTTTCAACCAAAAGAGAGCTCATTTCTAATCAATTTATGTATCCTTTATGTTTCAAATATATGTTAATACATTTTCTAGATATTATTCTGTGTTTGTGTCGTTTATTTTATTGAGAGAGTACTTTTAACCATGCTAAATACATGGATCTGCCCTGATGCAGGTGGCTCCCTCTTTTGCTCAATAGGTGTGAGAGTTGGACCGCATTTAAATATGAATACATCCTATTGCCAAACCAACCCAATTATGATGCCGCCAGATTTTAGCACAAGTGATACGCATGCATAATATATAAAGGGCACTTTTACAACGAGTTTCCCGGAATTTGTGTGCAAGCTTTTATAAATATACCTAGATTAATTATAAATTCAAAGTCCTGTGTTTGCATGATACATATAAATTTCTTCAGATCTGAATAGTTGTTAAAATCATAGAAAATATCCTGCAATTTTTGTTATAGAATTTGTCTGGGTTCATAAAAAATGAAGTTCGTCCTCGAGGGTATTGCAAACGTTGCATTTTCTTTCTTCCAACGGTAATTTTGATTGTCGCCTATATCTTCCTTTTTCAATGGCCAAATTGTGAGCACTTGTCCTTAACCTTGTCATGTTTTTCCTTATCAAAATCTTTCTTACCTTGTAAATAACTGTCAAGTATTAACTCGTCTTTAACCATAACATACGTGTTAGCTTTTTATCTTGACCATTACTACTATTCATCGCCGAATTTCATTGTTGACGCAATATCTTACGTAAGCGATTTTTAAAGGACATTTGCCGGAAAATTTCCACTTTTTTTTCCACAATTTTCCAAAACGTGTCGTAAATTTATAGAATAAAGGGTGTCTTTACTGGTTTGCAACTATGCGCTTTTCTTCTCCAGTGTAATATTACATAAATATGCGTCGTAGAGTAAATAATTTGGTGGTAAGTTCACAACTCTAAGCCTGTTTTTACAGACAAGTTTTTAAAATTTGTAAAGATATGGGAGATTGCCCAAGCTCTTCAAGCACTGCAATATTTGGTGATTTCCGGTGAACGCCTAAACAATATTTGAGAAAACTAATATAAATTTTTTCATATTCGAATTTGAAGTATCCAGTCAATGCATCATTCAATAAATAGCTTGATGGTAGAGCTACATAAGCACCCCAAATTTCCCACGAATACATAAAGATCCGTGTGATAACTTTTTGGAATAGAGTGATGAAAAATTTACAGCTGACTGCTCCGACAGAAAGTGGCTTTCTGAGTCTGCCAAGAGCCTTCTTTGCCTTATCACATAAACTGTTTACGGCGCCATCAAATGATCCATTAGCTGGAATTTCAATACCAAGACAGACGTAATTTTGCATACATTCCAATGTTTCAGTTCCCACTTTAAACTATCTTTTTATAGTTTTCCCTGTTTTATTGAAAATAAGAATTTTTGACTTTTTGATATTAATTTCAAATTGCCAATCTAAACAGTAAGTATGTAGTTTATCCAAATTTTTTTGTAAACCTTTTTTCGGAACTATATGATAATATCAAGTCATCTAAATAAAGTAAACAGCTAAATTTATTTTTGTGCAATAAAACAGGGTCACGTGTATCGTCGAATCTAGAAGTTAAATCATTTATAAAGACGTTAAACAGGGTTGAGCTTAACATACGACCCTGTTTAACGCCTCTTTTAATTGTAATCTCGTCTGACAGACCAGAATCATGTCTAATTTGTACAACAGAATTGAGATACATATCTTAAACGATTTCAAGTATTTTTCCCTTGATAGCACTTGCATTAAGTTTATAAAAAAAAGACCGTCATGCCACAAAGAATCAAATGCCTTGTTAAAATCTATGAAGCAGGACCAGAGAAATTTACCTATACGTAACACTTTAGTATACGTATTAATCAATGTCCGTAATACAAATATTTGATCGCTGCTTCTCTTCTCTTTCGTAAAACCAATTTGATTTTCGTTGTTAAGATTGTTGTCTGTCAGATGCGGTCTAGTACGGTCATTCAAAATTGAGCAAAAGAACTTTGATGAATAACCGCAAATAGAAAAACCTTTGTAATTATTGGGGTCAGTCAGTGAACCAGATTTATGGATGAACGTAATAAGACTCGTTTTCTAAATGTCTGGAAAGTCACCACATGAGAGAATATCATTGAATAGTTTTATCAGGGCAGGTTTCAAACCACCAAAACTTGATTTCAGCATTTCATTTTAAATCATGTCCTTTCCAGCGACTTATTATTTTCAAGGTTTAATAGCGCTTTGGTGACTTCGAATTTGGTTGACTTTGTCATTCGCATAGGAATTTAGACTCACTTTGTCTACACAAAACTCACTTGAAACATTATTCAGGTTTGGGAGAGATTGTGATTTGGATCAATTGGATAGTAAATTCGACACACCAGAGAACCATCGAGTTGGATCAACATTTTTGCCCTGTTAGCTTTTTGCAGATGTAACACTTTCCAGTTCTTTTCAAACGGCGCTTTGATAATTTTTCAGGTTAAAAAAATTTTTGCTTTCACTTTTCTTGATTTTTGTCAGAAGCCATAAGTTGGAGCCCCTTCAGACGTATTGGGAATGTAAGTGGACTTGATCGTCACAAAATGTGTACACTACATGGTGGTGCTATCATTTTCTGATTTTTAACAAATTATCAAAATTCGGAAAAATCGATAAGTGGATATGTTCATGTTAGCAGCAGTAATGATGATCCAAAACAAAGGTGACTTTGATATCATAATGAAGTTTACATGACCTTTTCAGTCTGTTTATGTTAGGTCAGCTGAGTACGGGACTGTCACAGTCCTTCTGTTGTAAAAAGTGAGAACACATCTAACGTCTTAACGACAAAACCAATGTACCCTAGGAAAATATAATTTGTCACAAGATTAGTGATCAACAGAGACACAGTGATGTAAACATTATTCAGATCAGACAAGCTGAATTGAAATTCCAGTTCTTTCAAAGTGACACATGTTCATTTTAAGCAGTTTGACTTCAGTCGCATTTGGCATTGAAAGAGTTAATTAGAATATGGATTTCTAATGGAGGTCATCTATGTCTTACTGTTGTATTGTGGGATTGGTATCTGTCCAAAACGATTGCTTTCAATTTGACAAGATGATTTGTGGTATTCCGAAATTTATTTCACTATAACCTTAAGTTCTTTTGGTCTGATCAGCATATCATTCTCTGGCAATGAGCCCAGAGTGCACCAAGGAAAGCTGTTACTCAGTCTTCTATTAGGGTGGAATGAGTTAAGCGTGATGCGGGTGTGGGTTGACTGGTGAGCGACAAATTTGGCACCTGGGCAGTTCTTCGAGTCAGCCAGAGCCAACCCCGTCAAGTGCTGTTCAACCACAAACAGGATGAAATATAATTTGAGTGTGATGGCAGAATAAATTTCATCGTACTAGCAAAAACCTACTGTAGTTTAAACTGCTTATGTGAACTCTCTCTCTCTCTCTCTCTCTCTCTCTCTCTCTCTCTCTCTCTCTCTCTCGCTCTCTCTCTCTCTCTCTCTCTCTCTCTCTTTCTCTCTCTCTCTCTCTGAGGGTAATTTTTATTTGGTAACTATTCTAATAATTCAGATGATCACATTTGCTATGGGTATGACTGGCACGGAAAAATTCATTGTTTTTAAAATTGAATCTATATGCAAAACTGAGGTGAAGTTCTGCCGTACAAAGAACACCTAATTAAGTATTTTCTGCCAAGAAATAGACTTGATCATCAACTTCCTCTCTCTCTCTCTCTCGTTCTTCGTTACCAGCAATTGTGTCCGACAAATTTCTCAGACACTATCATGCTTATAGAAACTCGAAACTCGGTATTATTTAGATCCATACATAAAGTCGTGCCTTTGCTAACAAAGACGGCTGAGCGCATTTTAAATTATGCAAATATTAAGGGACATTGAAAATTTTAAATCGTGAATATCCTCAAAACTAAAAACTCTTATAGGTTTATGCTGCTGGCACATTCAATGAACTACAAAACACGTTGCAGCATTTTAATTTATGCCTATTGAGGGCACTTGAAAAGTTTAAATGTTAAATATCTTCAAAACTTTTATAGGTAGAAGTATCATTGCAACCTCTATTTATAGGTGCTGTAGCTGCATCCCATGAACCTGAACAAAAGTTTTAAAATTTTCATTTATTCTAATAAAGGGCACTTGAAGAGTTTAAACGTTGAATATCTTGAAAACTATTATAGCTAGAGGTGCCATTTCAACTTCTATTAATACGTTTGATGATGTAGTTGCATTCAATGAACCACAAACCAAAGTTCTAGAATTTTCATCTATGCTAATTAGGAGTACTTTGGAAGTTTAAATGTTGAATATCTTCACACTTACTATA